>OU342742.1:423704296-424067438 GCA_910589775.1 Avena eriantha | reverse complement strand
ACACACATGCAATTGACACTGGTGGTGTTGGTTATATGATATGTTGTGAGAAGAACACACATGTAAATGACAATGAGTGGATCCATGTTTGGTTCTGTGAGGAAGACCACACATGCAATGACACTGGTGGATGCAGTTGTGTCTCTTGTGCGCGAATGCAATAACACACATGCACAGCACCCTGCGTGGATCCATGTGAGGTGCATTGGATAGAAACACACAGCAGATGATAGTGGGGTGGTAATGAATATGGTTGTGAGACGAAAAACCAGAACACAATGCAATGTGACACTTATTGGATCAGTGTGGTCTGTGAGAAGCCAACACAATGCATATTGACACTGGGTTGTGGTTCTATCGATATGGTTTTGTGATGAATGACCATGCCATCAAATGACCCGAGTGGACCTTAGCTGTGGTTAATTGAGAGAGCCAGACATGCAATTATTACCGGTGATATGTGGTTTGCTGGAAGAACCCACATGCAATGACTCTGGTGATATGTGGTTACTGAGAGAAGAACCAACACATGCAATGACTCTAGCTGTGGTTCATGAAAAGAGCAGACATGCAATGACACCGGTGGATCCATGTGTGGTTCATGGGAAGAACACACATGCAATGACACTGGGTGTGGTTCATGATATGGTATGTGAGAAGAACACACATGCAATGACTCTGTGTGTGGTTCATGATATGGTTTGTGAGAAGAACACACATGCAATGACACTCGTGGATCCATGTGTGGTCTTTGGGAAGAACACACATGCAATGACACTGGTGATATGTGGTATGTGAGAAGAACACACATCCAATGACTCTAGTTGTGGTTCATGGAAAGAGCAGACATGCAATGACACTGGTGGATCCATGTGTGGTTCATGGGAAAAAACACACATGCAATGACACTGGGTGTGGTTCATGATATGGTCTATGAGAAGAACACACATGCAATGACTCTGGGTGTGGTTCATGCTATGGTTCATGGGAAGAACACACATTCAATGACGCTGGGTGTGGTTCATGATATGGTTTATGAGAAGAACACACATGCAATGACACTAGTGGATCCATGTGTGGTCTGTGAGAAGAACACACATGCAATGACACTGGTGGATCCATGTGTGGTCTGTGGGAAGAACACACATGCAATGACACTGGTGGATTGATGTGTGGTCCATGGGAAGAACACACATGCAATGACACTGGGTGTGGTTCATGATATGGTTTGTGAGAAGAACACACATGCAGTGATACTAGCTGTGGTTAATGAAAAGAGCAGACATGCAATGACACTGGTGGGTCCATGTGGGGTTAATGAGAAGAACACACATGCAATGACACTGGGTGTTGTTCTTGGGAAGAACACACATGCAATGACTCTAGTGATATGTGGTTTGTGCACAGAATAGACATGCAATGACTCTAGTTGTGGTTAATGAGAAGAGCAGACATGCAATGACACTGGTGGATCCATGTGTGGTCTGTGGGAAGAACACACATGCAATGACACTGGTGGATCGATGTGTGGTTCATGGGAAGAACACACATGCATAGACACCGGTGATATGTGGTATGTGAGAAGAACACACATCCAATGACTCTAGCTGTGGTTCATGAAAAGAGCAGACATGGAATGACACTGGTGGATCCATGTGTGGTTCATGGGAAGAACACACATGCAATCACACTAGTGGATCCACATGTGTCCTGTGGGAAGAACACACATGCAATGACATTGGTGGATCCATGTGTGGTTCATGGGAAGAACACACATGCAATGATAGTGGGTGTGGTTCATGATATGGTTTGTGAGAAGAAAACACATGCAATGACACTAGTGGATCCATGTGTGGTCTGTGAGAAGAAACACACATGCAATGACACTGGGTGTGGTTCATGATATGGTTTGTGAGAAGAACATGCATCAAATGACACGGGTGGATCTAGCTGTGGTTAATGAGAAGAGCAGACATGCAATATTACCGGTGATATGTGGTTTCTGGGAAGAACACACATGCAATGACTCTGGTGATATGTGGTTGGTGAGAAGAACACACATGCAATGACTCTAGCTGTGGTTCATGAAAAGAGCAGACATGCAATGACACCGGTGGATCCATGTGTGGTTCATGGGAAGAACACACATGCAATGACTCTGGGTGTGGTTCATGATATGGTATGTGAGAAGAACACACATGCAATGACTCTGGGTCTGGTTCATGATATGGTTTGTGATAAGAACACACATGCAATGACACTATTGGATCCATGTGTGGTATTTGGGAAGAACACACATGCAATGACACTGGTGATATGTGGTATGTGAGAAGAACACACATCCAATGACTCTAGCTGTGGTTCATGAAAAGAGCAGACATGCAATGACACTGGTGGATCCATGTGTGGTTCATGGGAAGAACACACATGCAATGACATTGGGTGTGGTTCATGATATGGTCTATGAGAAGAACACACATGCAATGACTCTGGGTGTGGTTCATGATATGGTTCATGGGAAGAACACACATGCAATGACACTGGGTGTGGTTCATGATATGGTTTGTGAGAAGAACACACATGAAATGACACTAGTGGATCCATGTGTGGTCTGTGAGAAGAACACACATGCAATGACACTGGTAGATGCACGTGTGTCCTGTGGGAAGAACACACATGCAATGACATTGGTGGATCCATGTGTGGTTCATGGGAAGAACACACATGCAATGATAGTGGGTGTGGTTCATGATATGGTTTGTGAGAAGAAAACACATGCAATGACACTATTGGATCCATGTGTGGTCTGTGAGAAGAACACACATGCAATGACACTGGGTGTGGTTCATGATATGGTTTGTGAGAAGAACATGCATCAAATGACACGAGTGGATCTAGCTGTGGTTAATGAGAAGAGCAGACATGCAATATTACCGGTGATATGTGGTTTGTGGGAAGAACCCACATGCAATGACTCTGGTGATATGTGGTTTGTGAGAAGAATACACATGCAATGACTCTAGCTGTGGTTCATGAAAAGAGCAGACATGCAATGACACCGGTGGATCCATGTGTGGTTCATGGGAAGAACACACATGCAATGAGACTAGGTGTGGTTCATGATATGGTATGTGAGAAGAACACACATGCAATGACTCTGTGTGTGGTTCATGATATGGTTTGTGAGAAGAACACACATGCAATGACACTGGTGGATCCATGTGTGGTCTTTGGGAAGAACACACATGCAATGACACTGGTGATATGTGGTATGTGAGAAGAACACACATCCAATGACTCTAGTTGTGGTTCATGAAAAGAGCAGACATGCAATGACACTGGTGGATCCATGTGTGGTTCATGGGAAAAACACACATGCAATGACACTGGGTGTGGTTCATGATATGGTCTATGAGAAGAACACACATGCAATGACTCTGGGTGTGGTTCATGCTATGGTTCATGGGAAGAACACACATTCAATGACACTGGGTGTGGTTCATGATATGGTTTATGAGAAGAACACACATGCAATGACACTAGTGGATCCATGTGTGGTCTGTGAGAAGAACACACATGCAATGACACTGGTGGATCCATGTGTGGTCTGTGGGAAGAACACACATGCAATGACACTGGTGGATTGATGTGTGGTCCATGGGAAGAACACACATGCAATGACACTGGGTGTGGTTCATGATATGGTTTGTGAGAAGAACACACATGCAGTGATACTAGCTGTGGTTAATGAAAAGAGCAGACATGCAATGACACTGGTGGGTCCATGTGGGGTTAATGAGAAGAACACACATGCAATGACACTGGGTGTTGTTCTTGGGAAGAACACACATGCAATGACTCTAGTGATATGTGGTTTGTGGACAGAACAGACATGCAATGACTCTAGTTGTGGTTAATGAGAAGAGCAGACATGCAATGACACTGGTGGATCCATGTGTGGTCTGTGGGAAGAACACACATGCAATGACACTGGTGGATCGATGTGTGGTTCATGGGAAGAACACACATGCATAGACACCGGTGATATGTGGTATGTGAGAAGAACACACATCCAATGACTCTAGCTGTGGTTCATGAAAAGAGCAGACATGGAATGACACTGGTGGATCCATGTGTGGTTCATGGGAAGAACACACATGCAATCACACTAGTGGATCCACATGTGTCCTGTGGGAAGAACACACATGCAATGACATTGGTGGATCCATGTGTGGTTCATGGGAAGAACACACATGCAATGATAGTGGGTGTGGTTCATGATATGGTTTGTGAGTAGAACACACATGCAATGACACTGGTGATATGTGGTTTGTGAGAAGAACACACATCCAATGACTCTAGTGGATCCTTACGTGGTTTATGAGAAGAACACACATCCAGTGAACTCTTGTGGATCTATCTTGGCATAATTTGATGTATGCCACGATGTATTTCATTGTGCAAGACACTCACTTTCCATTTTTTTATACTACTTAGTATCGCCCTTGGTTTTATGTGGTACTACTCAGTTTTGCCCCCCACCTCTCTATCTTTCGTAGAAGCACAAATATGTGCTCACCCTGTCTGCTACTCCCTGATTGGTTATCATAGTTGTCATGCGGATCGTACGCACCAACCATTGATTATGTGCGATCCAACGATGATCGTTGCACACGTCGTGCCCTTCACAGTACAGCGTGAGACAGCACGGACGTCTCCCTCAGCGAGAATTCTACAAGAAGGAACACGATGTCGTCCATGGAAAAAGTTTTCGAGCGGTCATGTCATGTTTAATCAAGTCTGAAAAGCCTACTACTGCTACTACTATGCCACAACGCATTCGCCATCGAGTGCATGGTCGTCGATGGATAGCTGCAATTTATTGCCACTTGATTTTAATAAGACATATCCCTTTTTTTACGTAGCGGCTCTCAATCGCCAATTTTAGGGCCGTGTCAAACTTCGTACATAGAAATTGTGTGTGCGCTCTTTGCATGCGGCTCAATACAGAACTGCCATGTATGGCCTGGGAGAAAACATGACGTACCGTGCGCGTGTCGCGGTGCACGGTGCAGTCGACTACGCGGCGCGTTGCACGGTGGTGCAACGAAACGTGCCTTGCTTCTATCCACCTTAGCTATAGAGCCCCTCTCCGCACACCCACTCCCACTCTCGCTCACTGTCCTCACGCAACCCTCTCCACTGCCCCACCAGCATCTGCAAACTCCCGAGAATACCCCGTCCGTGCCGGCGATGGCCAAGGAGGATATGGTGGCCATCGTCGCCTCCGTGGCCGCTGGCGAGGAGACCCCCGTCTCCTCGCCGGTCCCCCTCTACACGTTGAAAGCAGCCGATGTCCCTATCCAGGCCCCAGTGGAGGCATCGATGGCAGCCATTGTTCCCGTCCAGGCCCCGTCCCAGCTACCGATGGAGCCGCCAAATAGGAGCCCCCCGCCGGCGAGGAGGCCCCCGCCGGTCACAAGCAGATCATGCACTTCTTGGGCACCTACGATCCAGATAAGTACATCGCTCCACTGAACCCCTACGACACTAGCATCGACGACCTATGGTCGAATGTAACTTGGGTTTGCTCCCCTCCCCTGGTTCTTCTACCGTTTGTTAGAAATAATGGGCTAATCTATTTAAAATTTAGCTGGTATTGTCATGTTTAATATTCTGGAATTAATCATGGAAATTGTGCCTAATTATCCAACACCGTTCCCATTGTTGGATGATAGATCTTGGTTTATTAGGATTCGCTTGTTCGCATTTCGATTGCTCGACCTTCTTACACCATCTACTCTCCCAGTTTCCCTTTCTTCCTATAGGTTTCCGGCAGCGACGTCTGCCGCGATGACGAGTCCATTCACACCAAGGCTCGTCAGGTGCTGAGGAGGCTGCGGGCCGCCAAGTACAACGGATTCCTCACGGGCCCCTACTACAGCTGCCCCTTCCGCAAGGGGGGCGTCTACTGCTTGACAAGTCGCGCTGCCGGCGGCACCTTCTTGAACACCTTACTAAAGCATGCAGAGGCCGCGGGCTCCGGCATCCACAAAAACAGCAAGCCCGAGCCCGCAAACATCAACGCCTACATCGCTGAACACCGTGCTCTCGGCATTCACCTCCGAAACCTCCAGCAGGTGGCCATCAAAGAGGGTCGCATGCCTCCAATCAGGCCCAAGGCCCCCAAGTCCAAGAAACTAGGCAGCAAGAAGTGGCGGAGGTGCCAGAGGGAGATGGAGGCGCTGGCGAATGAACGGGTTGGATGTCTCCTTGATTGTATCTGCATCTGCCACGGCTGCTGTTGCTAAGCAGCTTCTTTTGATTTTCTATATTTTGCTTGCATCCTATTTCTGGCTGAATGCATCGAACCCCGTTAAGCAACCTACTACTTTCTATCGATATATCCTATTTAGCTGTGCACAGCTATATCCACATTTGTTTTGTTTTCTGAATGAATGTATTCTTCCTGGTGTGATTTGCTGCTTTAGATTTGCTACCTGATCGGAGGCAAAAAGAGGTCCAAAAGGGAACGAATTATTGAAGAGAGAATCTTCTCTAGATTTGCTACCAATTTGGGCAAAATGAAACATATCTGTTTAGCGAGAGAGGAAAAGGGTACTCTTTCAAACTACCAGTTAACGAGCTACCATCTTGACAAGGCCCCATCTTGACGTCTCCTTTTACAAGAAGGAACAGGATGTCGTCCATGGAAAAAGTCGTCGAGCGGTCATGTCACGTTTAATCAAGTACGAAAAGCCTACTACCACTACTACTACGCCACAACACATGCGTCATCGAGTGCACGGTCGTCGATGGACAGCTGTAGTTTATTGCCTCTTGATTTTAATAAGACACATCCCATTTTTACACAGCGGCTCTCAATCTCACTTCCAAATGGGGCCCACCGTAAGAAGCTTGAACGCGCTAGCCGGAGGCCGAAAAGCTGAGCTCGAGGAGACCTAACGTCTCCGGTTCATCGAGTCACTCACAGCCATCAACGCATCCCTTTACTGAATCTATCACAACCCCACAAATCTCGCCGTACAGCCACCTACCTTCCCCTCTCCATTTCCACTTTTAACTATCGCCAATTTTAGGGCCGTGTCAAACTTCGTACATAGAAATTGTGTGTGCGCCCTTTGCATGCGGCTCAATACAGAACTGCCATGCATGGCCCAGGAAAAAACGTGACGTACCATGTGCGTGTCGCGGTGCACGGTGGTGCAACAAAACATGCCTTGCTTCTATCCACCTTAGCTATAGAGCCCCTCTCCGCACACCCACTCCCACTCTCGCTCACTGTCCTCACGCAACCCTCTCCACTGTCCCACCAGCATTCGCAAACTCCCAAGAATACCCCGTCCGCATCGGCGATGGCCGAGGAGGCTAAGGTGGCCATCGTCGCCTCTGTGGCCGCCGACGAGGGGGCCCCCGTCTCCTCGCCGGTCCCCCTCTATGCGTTGAAAGCAGCCGATGTCCTTGTCCAGGCCCTAGTGGAGGCATCGATGGCAGCCGCCGTTCCCGTCCAGGCCCCTGACACAGCTACCGATGGAGCCGCCGAAGAGGAGCCCCCCGCCGGCGAGGAGGCCCCCATCGGTCACAAGCAGATCACGCACTTCTTGGGCACCTATGATCCAGATAAGTACATCGCTCCGCTGAACCCCTACGACACCGGCATCGACGACCTATGGTCGGAGGTAACTTGGGTTTGCTCCCATCCTCTGGTTCTTCTACCGTTTGTTAGAAATAATGGGCTAATCTATTTAAAATTTAGCTGGTATTGTCATGTTTAATATTCTGGAATTAATCATGGAAATTGTGCCTAATTATCCAACACTGTTCCCATCGTTGGATGCTAGATCTTGGTTTATTAGGATTCGCTTGTTCGCATTTCGATTGCTCGATCTTCTCACACCATCTACTCCCCCATTTTCCCTTTCTTCCAATAGGTTTCCGGCAGCGACGTCTGCAGCGATGACGAGTCCATTCACACCAAGGCTCGTCAGGTGCTGAGGAGGCTGCGGGCCAGCAAGTACGACGGCTTCCTCAGGGACCCCTACAGCTGCCCCTTCCGCAAGGGGGGCGTCTACTGCTTGATGAGTCACGCCGCCGGCGGCACCGTCTTGAACACCTTACTGAAGCATGCAGAGGCCGCGTGCTCCGGCATCCACAAAAGCGGCAAGCCCGAGCCCGTGAACATCAACGCCTACATCGCTGAACACCGTGCTCTCTGCATTCATCTCCGAAACCTCCAGCGGGTGGCCATCAAAGAGGGTCGCATGCCTCCAATCAGGCCCAAGGCCCCCAAGTCCAAGAAACTGGGCAGCAAGAAGTGGCGGAAGCACCAGACGGAGATGGCGGAGGCATAGGCGCTTGCAGGATGTGCCTGCAGCTGCGGCGGCTGCCCCTGCTGCTAAGCAGCTTCTTTCTAGCTAAATCCTATTTTTGGCTGAATGCATCGAACCTCGTGAAGCAACCTACTTTCTATCGCTATATCCTATTTAGCTGTGCACCGCTATATCTACATTTTTTGTTTTCTGAAAGATTGTATTCTGCCTGGTGTGATTTGCTGCTTTAGATTTGCTACCTGGTCGGAGGGAAAAAGAGGTCCAAAAGGAAACGAATTATCAAAGAGAGAATCTTCTCTAGATTTGCTACCAATTTGGGCAAATCTGAACTTATTTGTTTAGCGAGAGAGGAAAAGGGTACTCTTTCAAACTGCTAGTTAACGAGCTACCATCTTGACGTGGCGCCATCTTGACGTCTCCTTCTACAAGAAGGAACAGGATGCCGTCCATGGAAAAAGTCGTCGAGCGGTCATGTCACGTTTAATCAAGTCTGAAAAGCCTACTACTGCTACTACTACGCCACAACACATGCGCCATCGAGTGCACGGTCGTTGATGGACAACTGCAATTTATTGCTACTTGATTTTAATAAGACACATCCCATTTTTATGCAGCGGCTTTCAATCTCACTTCCAACTGGGGCCCACCGTAAGAAGCTTGCACGCGCTAGCCGGAGGCCGAACAGCTGATCTCGACGAGACCTAACGTCTCCGGTTCATCGATTCACTCGTAGTCATCAACACATCCCTCTAGCGAATCTAGCACAACCCCACAAATCTCGCCGTACAGCCACCTACCCCCCCCCCCCTCTCTACATTTCTACTTTTAACTATCGCCAATTTTAGGGCCGTGTCAAACTTTGTACATAGAAATTGTGTGTACGCCCTTTGCATGCGGCTCAATACAGAACTGTCATGCATGGCCCGGGAAAAAAGAGGTCCAAAAGGGAACGAAATATCGAAGTGAGAATCTTCTCTAGATTTGCTACCAATTTGGCCAAAATGAAACATATATGTTTAGCGAGAGAGGAAAAGGGCACTGTTTCAAACTGCCAGTTAAGAAGCTACCATCTTGACAAGCTACAAGACACATACATAAACATAAGACAACGAGGGTTAAATTTATTTTACTAGTATCACTTGATGCGCTAGACATCTTGGCAAGCTAACTGACTTCCACAAAACAAAAACATAACACTGACAAGTAAAATTTAATTCACTCCTCATCAGACCACTTGACGCGCTTGCTATCATCCCAGGTACTCCACGTCCGACGAACTGCTTTGTCCCAAATGGCATCTGACTTGGCTTTCCTATCTTCAGCGTCCTGCGGCACAATTAGCGGTGCATCACAGGCCCGATTGTTGCCGCTAGAAGATGCCGCCTCTCTGTTTGCCGCTTCAGCTATAGCCTCTCTGTCAGCTGCTTCTTCAGCTGCAAGCTCTCTTTCAGCTGCTTCTGCAGCCTCTCTGTCAGCTGCTTCAGATGCAGCTAATTTCTTTGCATATTCAACTTCAAACTCAGCTATTCGGCATTTTCTACAAAGGGCTCCCCTAAGCTCGTCTTCCCTCTTGCAAATAGGGCAAAACACGAGGTAACGTTGAAAAAATGGATCTTCTTATACAGCTGGTAGGTCACGTAAGCATCTATGGCTGCATACTTCAGGTTTATATCAAACAACGGCCACTCGTTCCAGAAATCGTGCCTATCCTTAGAGAAATCTTCCTTCATTGTGACGTACGACTCATCGAGGATTTTAGTTGCTAGTGATGCCATTCCATCCTTCTTCCTGCCCCCTAGGATCTTGCCAAGATGCTGAATATCGATCCAGTTGTGCGCAGGAATTATAATATCCTCTTGATACAATTTCGAAAAATCAGTTGTTGTGTCGACAGTGCAGAAAACAATTCCCTTTTTTCAAGGAACTGGCGTAGCGCCAGACATTTCCTGTCAGTCCTGAAAGTGTGTAGTTTGTCATCACCAAAATTTGTAACTACAAATATTTTTTCAATGCAAGATCATCATCTCAATATAATTTTGAAAAGTTTAGTAAATTCAAGATCAAGACTCTCAACATTGTATTGTCATAATTTATTTGGTTTTGCTATTTCTCAGTCGACTGAACGAGTTGCACATTTCTTTTAACTACGGTTGCACTTTTCTTAGGTGATGGAGACTAAAGAAAATCTTAGTCGATTGAGACATAGGCAAACCCTAATTTATTTGGTCCTAAGTAAAATCCAGTAGTTGCAAGATGAGCAAGTGGATAAAGAACACCCTAAAGCGGTTAGCTACAGAGAGCAGATCTACAAACCAGGAGAGGTGGTAGACGAGGACGTGTTTCCGCATGGCAAGTTGAACGACCGCGACTTCATTCACTTCATATGGGTCCTCCGTGGTGTACTCGAGGTCCAATCCCACAAACTTTTCCTCATCTATCCCAAGCCAACCCTCGTACATCCTCAGGACACGCACCACCGTCTCCTCCTCGTTGGTGTAGACAACGTCTATCTTCTTGTTGTCATGGGTAGTGAAGCTTGTCTCTAGAGTGCGTAGATCTTCCATGGCGGCAAGGAGAAGACGGGAAGAAGATAGTAGATAACAGGAAGAAGATGAGTGGTTTCTGCGAGGCAGGGGAACGGTGGAACCGTCAATGCGCTTTTATGGTAGGGGTTAACGATTGGGACAAAAGTCCAAGGAGAGACGCGTGGTGGTGGCCGTTCCAGCTTCTGAGTAAACAAAAAATAATTATAACGCCAATACATGGGCCCTGTTTTGTCACATCAATACACCGGGTAGGGGGCGTTGTCATATCCACTGTGCCAACGCTGCAAGCCTACGTGACAGCCAACCCGCCTAAGCGACGGGAGCGACATAACGGTGAACTGACAGGGGGGCCCAACTTGACGCCCGTTAGCCTGATTTTTTGTATTGAAACGTAAAGTTGAATTCGTGCCGAAAAAGACCCTCTGAGTATTTGGCACACCAACTGTAGTCATCTCGGCTGATTTCAGGGAACTTGGGTACCGCGTTGCCTGTACACCCCAACTTTCAGGCCGCAAAGTGATAATCTCCTCTACGACACACTCAAGGGATAATTCGACGGCTGCGAGCTGCGATACGTAGGCCGCGAAAGCAACGAAGAGGCGGATACACTCGCCAACATCGGCTCCACCTGCACCCCCATACCACCTGGGGTATTCCTCGAGCGCATCTACGAGCGCTCCATCAAGCCCAAAGCTCTAGAGAAGAAAGCAAGCACGTCAACAAACTCGAGGGCTCCTCCACCCAACGATCCAATGGCACTCGATGACATGGAGCTTAGTACGGGAATCGAAGGCCTAATGGAGGTCATGATGATCTAACCATCTTGGACATAGCCGTACATCACATATCTACTTAGCAAAAGCGTGCTAGACGACCCGAATGATGCGCGACACATCACGCGACGATCCAAGGCATTCGCCCTCATCAACGGTGAACTGTACAAGCGTAGCATTACAGGGGTACTTCAACGGTGCGTCTCCAACATGGACGGAAGGGCCGTCCTCCTCGACATACATGAAGGCGCCTGCGGGCATCATGCTGATAGTTGCACCCTCATCACCAAAGCTCTGCGAGCTAGATTCTACTGGCCCACGGCTATGCGTGACACCAAGGACATCGTCCAGCGCTGCAATGGAGACTCGACATGGTCAATACCTCACGCACTTGGCGTGGAACTCAAGCCAATACCATTGGCTTGGCCCTTCGCACAATGGGGACTCGACATGGTCGGCAAGCTCCCAAAGTCCTCGCGAGGAGGTTATGTCTACCTCTTAGTCGCGGTCGACAAATTCACCAAGTGGATCGAGGCCATGCCGATAACGAATCAAACATGAGCTAGCACTATCAAGTTCTTCGAGTCCATTGTCTACCGTTTTGGAGTGCCACATAGCATCATCACGGACAATGGAACAAACTTCACCTGCAAAGAGTTCCAGGAATTCTGCGAAAACCTGTGAATCAACATAAGCTATGCCTCGGTAGCTCACCCGTAGACCAACGGTCAAGTTGAAAAGGACAACGGCCTCGTCTGCGGTGGAATCAAGAAGCAACTCCTCCGGCCACCCAAACAAGCCGCTGGATGCTGGCCAGACGAACTGCAATATGTACTTTGGAGCCTACGCACAACTCCAAATAGCGCCACGGGATACACTCCGTTCTTCATGGTGCACAGTGCTAAAGTGGTTCTACCCGCAGAAGTATGCTACAAATCCCCACGGGTGGTTGCATACAACGAGAAGGAGTCAACTCTTGCACTCGAAGACTCCGTCGACCTCCTTGACGAGGCACGCGAGATAGCAGCGGAGAGATCAATGATCTACCAGCAGAGCCTCCGCAACTACCATAGCAGAAGGCTATGCCCCAGATCCTTCGTCGAAGGAGACCTGGTCCTACAACTGAAACAACAAGGGCATCTCAAGCTTGAGTCCCCTTGGGAAGAATCTTACGTGGTTACAGAAGTAATCCCACGTGGCGCCTATCGCCTTAAAGATTTTGAGAGTGGAGTCGCATACTCCAACCCCTGGAACGTCGCGCAGCTGCGTCGTTTCTACCCCTAGTCTTTTTACATTACAAATAAGGCTATTCAGCCAGTCTACTTAGCCACACATTGTACCTCGTACTATTCTGCGAATAAATAGAGCTAAGTGCCCCGAAACTCTACGACTTTTTCTGTTTTCTTGCAATTTTCATCACCCGGGGGCTGCGCCACCCTTTATACTTTCGTTCTACGAATAAATTATAGTATCCTGAGTAGCTGACGCACTACCAATCGAACCCTTGATAAATACCAACCCAGTTGCAACGCACCTGACAGATTGGCAAGGTGCTGCGATAAACGCACGTCAGGATAACAAAAAGGAACTGCAGAATACGATACACTCGAAAAATATACAAGATAGCAAGCTCTTCACATATCAACAGGTGCTCAATACACCCAATACAATCATACGAGCTTTACAACACTTATACAATTATGTTCAGGATACAAAACACGCTACTGCTCCAAAAGAAGAACGTTCGTTTGCTCCTCGAAGAAATCGACGATGTCCTCTGCTGGCCGATCAACCGCTTGATAATGCGGAACCATGTTCCAAGTCATTCCTTTTGGCGGAGGCGGTGGACCAACGGAAACAGATGCAACATCTACATATGGCCTATGCAGTTGCACCAGCGACAACGCAGCTTTAGCACCAGCTACCAACTGCTACTGTACGCACTCACGGACCGCGCTCATATCCTAAAACTTCGCCAGAAGAGCCATCAGGCTTGAGGGCACCACATCAAGGGGAAACATTGCTTGATAAATGTGCCTAAGGCATGACTGCGCCTTCTTCAAGCATTGAAGCACTCGTGAAGCATGGTCCTGCAGGGTCGCCAACGCGATTGCATGGTCATGGTCTACACAAAAATACCCACTAGCCTGCGGCTGCTCCTGGGTCAAATTATTCATCCGAATGGCCACCCGGTCCTTCTCCTCCTGCGGATGACGAGCGCTAAGAACTACACCAGGCAAGCAGCAAAGTGTAAGGGCAAGGCATCGCCGCGACTGACTAAAAGACAAGACGAGAAGATAGAAAGCTAACATTTAAACTGCTCATTCAACTGCGCCACTTCCTCCAATAGATACTTCTCGTGGGCGGTGGCCTTCTCTGCCTTCGACTTCCACACATCCGTGTTACCGCGGACGATAGGCATCTCATGCTCCAACTACTTAATGTGGTCGCGTAGTCGTGAAAGCAATGACAACTCCTCCACCTTTGAGCGCGATTGTGCCGTGGTTTCATTGGTGGAAGGAGAATCATGAGGACCACTCGAAGGACCCTAGGTACAATCAAGCAAGAGGAAAATGAGACTAATCACACATCGAGAAACAGAGGACTGCATTCAAAAGTTGATAAAATGTCAAGGGAACATTCCCCACAAAATCACGGTTCAGACAAAAGGCTAGCTACAGCTATTACACATGGCGACTAAGGAGCATTCTGCTTCTTCGACTTTGACTTCGACTTCGGGGGCTTCATCGCATTCGTGGCAGTCTCCGACGCCACAGACTTGCTGGTGGTAGCCCCAGATGTTGCGGTCTTCGCCGCCTTTGCTCGCCACCGCTCCTTAGAGTATTTGGTGACTATCTCGATAAGCTGAGGCCCGTATTTAGTGCAGCTACTAGTGAAAGGAGAAAACACTACCTGGTGGCCTCCGGCATCGACAGGCATCAGCTCGAAAATTGTGGCGGGATCCAACTCCATGCCGTCTGCTTACACCATCGCGAGTGCCATGGTGGCACCGACAGACCGCTGGGAGTTCTTGAATTCTGCGGGAATACCTCTAGCGAGGGATTCCACCAGGTCATCAAGATTGTCGATTAGCCCGGCCTTGGGAGTCAGGTCCTCACGGAAGCGACTGAGCACACCTTTGGCCTTCCCCAACGTCTCTTGGAGGGAGGCACCGCGGTCCTCGACTACAGCCACAACATCAGCAAGAGCATCCTTGCGACGCAAGGCTTGGGCGTCGAAGTCAAGGCCGGCAACATCTGAAGGGCACAAAGGTGTCAGCACAAGAGAAAGATAACCAAGATGAGAAAAAACGCAAAAAACGGCACAAGTACCTGAGAGAGCCTTCGCATTCGAAAAAAGTTGTTCCGCGAATAGCTTCTCCCTCTCAGCAGCGGTAGCACGTAGGTCTTCCTCACGTTTTCGCGATTCCGCCAGGGCGGCGATTTCTTCATCATGATTCTTCACCGCCGCGGAAAGCCCCTTCTCGAGGGACGTAATGCGATGGAGAAGTTCATTGTGCTCACCTACAAAAAGGACAGGGCATATCAACACTTGCGTTGACAAATTTCCACAAAGACAAAGACAAAGTCAAAAGCTAACCTTCGACTACGCGATGGCGCTTGTCCAGCAGGGCATGCTGTCGACCCATAGTAAGGACTTGCTCCGCAAGACGAGCAGCTTCCTTCACAATGAGCTAAACTAAGGAAAACAAAGACTCAGCGTCAGCCCAATATACAAATTCGACTGCCAAACAGCAAAAAGGACACTCACATGTTCCTCCAGGGACTCCGAAGATGATTGTCACGTAGTCGTCCGGGCAACCATTTGGTCCTCCCCATCATGTGGGGAACTCGAAGAATTGGCGCCGGAGTGGGCCACCACTAGAGGAGAAGGAGACCGTTTGGCCACCTCCTTGGCCTTGGAGTCTGCGACTCTGGATTCTTTTACAAATTGGACATCATCAGAAGACGATGACGCCGCTTGACTACAAAACACGTCCAACACTACTTCAGAAAAGCAACTCCAAAATAAAGCAAGACGAATTTGAAAAGGCAAAACTCACCATTTAAAATTATCAAGGTTGAAGGATTCTTCTGACGACTCCTTTGGCAGTCGCAGCTTCTTCCGAGTGGGAGGAGCCACGGTGCTGACAGGAACAGCGGGGATAGGCCCCTCTGCAATAGCAGCAGGAGAATTCTCCGGCATCGACAGAGAGGACACATCCAAATCCTTACTTCGGGAACGCTTGTGAGTCCCGCGATCAGCAGACTCGGTGGCTTCATCTTCTTCCTCCATGGGGACTATAGACCCCGACTCGTCCTCCTCCTCTGCTTCGCGAGGGATAATCCCTTTAGGCTGAGGAGGCAAACTGGCATCCACGCCCCAGTCCTGCAATGAGAAGATACATCATTATATATCAAGTATTTGGTGAAAATTGACAAACAAAACTACTTTGTAGTACAGTTCTACCCCAGGAGGAGGATTAGAGGCATCGAAAGGAGGCACGACTGGTTTGCCTAGTAGATCCTCCTTGGCAGTGTACTTGGTCACCAATCGCAACCTCTTGTCTACCTCACCCGCAGAAATGCCTTCCGCGGATATGCGAGTGACATCGCTCGCACCAGTCCAGCGGTACATCGGGTGGACTCTAGCCTGTAAAGGCTGAATGCAGCAGCGCAACCACGTGCAAATGAGAGAGGCGCCACCCTCTTCTTTGCCTATGCAGCCTTCGAGGTCGCAGACACGCTGATACAAAACCTCTGTTTCCTCAGACTCGCCAGGCATCACGACGTTCTTCCAGGAACGCCTCCTCTTGCAAGCTACCACGGAGTCGAAGGGCGCGAGTCCGTAGTGCTCTCCGTCGGCCTTCAGGTCGTGGATGTAGAACCAATTGTCTCTCCACCCTTGGACAGACGCGGTGAGCTTGATATCGAAGTAGACGGCGGAGGAGTTGACGTGGATCCCGCAGCCTCCTACGTCGTAGACTATCGAACCAGACGCCGACTGACGTTTGAGCTTAAAAAGCCTCTTGAAGAGGCTAAAGTGTGGCTCGATTCCAAGCCAACACTTGCAAAGTGTGATGAAGCAAGATTTGTGGAGAATGGAATTTGGGGACAGCTGGTGCAGCTGGAGCCCATGGAAACAAAGAAGACCTCTGACAAAAGGATGTAGGTGAAGAGAGAGACCTCGAATGATGAATGCAAGGAACATCACTCGGAAACCTGAAAGAGGAGGCGGGATTACCTCATAGCTAGGCACTCGCGAGTCATGTTCCGTGGACGGAAGAGCTCCATCTTGACGAAGAAGGTACAGCTCAGAGGACTTGATGATAGACGCGCGCCAGGAGCCGTTGGTGATGCAGGTGTCGCCCTTCTTCTTCCCAGCGGCGGCGACGCTGGTGCCTACAGCAGTGGTGTCGCCATTCTTCTTGGTGGCGGCAATGGTGTCCGCGGATCCAGCGGCGGCGCCTCCCTTCTTCTTGCCCATCTTTCGATGGCGATGCGAGCGTAGAAAGTAACTGGGGAAAACGCGGAGCTGGTCCAGTACCACGAAGACGAAGCGTGCAAGGAAGCAGAGAGAATAGCAATGGCGAAGGAGGCACAAGCAAGAAGAGAGATGAGGAAAAATTACCGCAGCTGCGCTGCTACTTAACCTTCTCGTGGATGTCATCCAACGACCAACAAAAACCCTACTGAATGTGTAGCGCACATCGCCATCGACACGTGGCGAAGGTGAACCACAAACCGTCCCCCACTATTCCCATTACACGCGGAAATCGAGGAGACGCAGCTAAAATAGATGATTACGCACGTCCAATCAAATCAAAGTCAGGAAGTGGGACCCACAGCTCGTCACGTCCCATCAAAACCGCTCATGCGGGCAACTGAAGTCATCACGACATCAGCACTAACGTCATCGATTCAACCAGGAGAAGATTTTGACTACTTTAGTCCTTGCTCGAGTCTTCGACTCAACCAAGCACTTGGGAGCTACTCCTAACAGGAGCGCTGACCATGCACCCGAAAGAATTTTTATCCAGGTGTATGAGCATTTAAGACAACTCATTAATCGAATGAACGATTCGATTGTGAACTATGGGTTACTCCCATAGGGAGCGGCAGAAGCACATTCGACTGAAGCAAGCAAAAAAAGACGATAGCAGTCGCAAATGATTTTAGTCCCCACTCGAGTCTACGACTCGAATAGGCACTCGGGGGCTACTCCCATAGAGAGCGCTGGTCATGCACCCTATGATTATTATTTCTCCTTGTACATCGTACTGTGTGTCAATAACATCCACACTCGAATGCTATGGAAACTACGCCTCATGTTTTCCCTACAAAGATACTACGTCTCCTGGGCCACCCAAATCATCTCCGCGATGACAAAAAATTGGATGTCGCGCTTACAGCGTGAAGATAAGACCTGAACAAGGCCTTGCAACGCATCTGCTGCGCACTACCATAAATATATCCGTGCCTGCAGGTACGATGAACATGCCTTGACGGACGTGTCGAGTTCTCACACTTATACACAGGAATTCGACTCATGTAAGACCTCCGCGGCCTAAGTCGAATTTCGCCAGCACTTTTCCGAATTCGTGTCCGGGGACTCGAGTTTGAGTAGATTGCGGTGTTTTGCCCTAAGGCAGTTAACTGATACCGATACATCGGATAAATCAGGCATGTATATCAACAATCCCTATGACATAAACAGAACACTCGAAAACATACCCATACATGCACTCGAAATACTTCATAAAGTCTCTAGTTGAATCTACGATTCCACTGGACACTTGGGGGCTACTGACATGGGTATACCCTACAGGTAATCGAGTTTGGCATATACGGTCCAAATACATCAGAAGCCCACGGCATTGCCAAGGCCCAATACATGATTTGGGTGACCCATGGACTCTTCGATTGCTTGGAACACAAGATGAAGCTCAAGATAGAAAGTTCAAAGGGACGAACCCTAATCTATAACCGACTCGACAAGTACCCGTGACCTAGCCTATCTATATAAAGGCTAGGAGGGGGCGGCAAGGAGGACAATCACAACCCTAGTTTTCACCTCCATCGCCAGATTGCATCTGCGCACCCCTGTAATCTACAATTCCTTTGATAATTCCAAGAACAGACAAGCAGGAGTAGGGACCTCTACGAGGCCTGAACCTGGGTAAACCTTGCGTCCATGTGTGCTTGTTTTCTAGCCGACTGATGCCTCCAGTGCTCCCTCCTTCTCCAAAACCCAAGTCCATAACAATGAGCATTGGCGAGTTAAACCCTCGTCAATGACAGTGCCATAATTTCGACGATAAATCATGAATTCTCTTTCTTTTCTTTTGATAATTCTCCGACGTGGAAACATGTTCATGCACATCACACATAGAATTCACTTTTTTCATGTAGAGATAATAAATAAAGCTCATCATGAAGGAAGGCAACACCCACACAAGCATGATTAAACCATATGGCACAGTTGCCATGTCCAAAATGACATTCATAACTATCTTTGTCCAAACGTGAAATACTAATCAAGTTTCTGTGTAATGAAGGAACATAAAAAACATCTTTAAGCAAGAGCGTGAATCCGTCAACTAGCTCCAGAGAGATGTCGCCAACAGCTTCAATGTCTGCTTGGACTCCGTTTGCAACTTCAATCCACCTTTCGCTTATTTGTGTAGTCCTCGTCGAATGAAATCCCTGTAAATAATTTGCAACATGAATAGTTGCACCTAAGTTAATCCAACAAGTATATTTCGAAAACTATGTATACAAGGATTCATTTACAAAATAAATAGTGTTTTTACCATTCTTTGCCATTATTGACTTTAGCCAAAGAAAGGAAATCTTTCTTGTAATGCCCACTTTTTTTACAATGGAGCCATGTCCGTTTTAGGCCATTAATGACAGCTCCACTGGAAAAGGCTTTTGCTGATGTTGATGTTGCATGGAAGCTTTTCCATGTGGTTTTGAAGGGGAGCTTAGATTGAAGTTCCTTTTTGTAATACCTCGGACACTATGCTCTAAGTAACAAGCCAAGAATGAACCCAAAGTGCATAAGGTGTCCTATCGAGGAGCCCAAGGGCCACCCACGTGTAGGTCCTGTCTGAGCAAAACAGGGAACGGTACTGGGCAACCACCCTATCCACTTTGCAAGAACATCATGACAAGAATGATCAGCGTAGTCGATAGGTAAAGAGATCTCCTCGACATACAACAGTACATCAGAGTTAGACCATCTAAAAGAAATAGAAATATTGCAACGCCATATGACAATATCCAAATATCCTAGATAGATATAATAGTTTAGAATACATCATCATACATCAATCAACATAGTAGCAAGCAGAAGCGGAAGACAAGATCTGATTACGGATTAAGAAGCAAATCGGCATAAGATATCATAGAACTAAGCACATCCCATCCACAAATCTTACGGATCTCCATCCCCGGAATCTCTACACCTGATGGTCGCTGCCACCATCATTAGTCTCTTCAACCAAGTAATCTTCCTGGGAGTATACCTATCCATCTGAACCAAATATTTATCATGTGAGACACTAGGGGTACTCAGCAAGTCTAAATGCATCTAAAGGGAACAACCTGGGATGACGCAATTGCAGCGAAAGATAATAGCTAACAGTTCTATAGAGACACGCTACAACATCCTCCCAACCAAAGATGGACGGATGCTTGTTAATTAGAACAATAGTTATAACAGTAACATAATTAAACATCACTCGCCCTCCTTCTCGCTTACCGATGAGAAGACGGAAGAACATCCCATCTGTTGGCAATTTCATTAACCATTCCATGAGTGTTACACCATTTACTAGTCATGTATTAATCAAATTAAAGGCGGTACTTTAGTTATGCTTATCAATGATCAAGAAATTGTGCTCCAAGTCGTCCATCACCACGGACATGGCTTTCAGAAAGATTTACCCTGCAGGGGTGCACAAATAGCAACACGCACACGATCAACCTCGAGAAAAACCAAATAAAACGCAATAAGGCCTCACGACAATGCATTCACATGATTCATAAATTATTTTAGGGGGCCACCCTAATAATCTACCCGCAACGAAGTTGGCCGGCTTCGAGACGGGCCCAGGGTTTGTGACGATGACGGTAAATGACCGGGAACCCAAAAGTGTGAATAGGCGTGTCGATACAGCATAAACATGGCACGTGGTTCATAAATAGTATAGTTTCTCCATGCACAATCGTAAATAAAGCAGTAAAGAATGGCATAAGTACAGGATAGTAATAAAGTCCCAAACTAGTTTGTGGCCCCAATAAATAAAGCGTGAATCAAGCTCAGGCGAAGGGGGATCCATAGAGTCTCCCGTATGTGGATAGTGCGAATAGTCAACGAATAGGAATCAAGTACTCGGGGTCCTACCGGACAGAAGTGAGCTTAAAGAACCAAATAGCAGATAATGTCCACCGGTGCCCTTTTATTAGTTATCCCATTACTAGTCAGATTAAGTTGTTTAGGTACCTCGTTATCCAAAGACTCGCACAAACCCTACACATGCAATTCTATGACTCGCATGGCTCAAACAACTCCTGCAGTAATGGCTCATAGGATTGAGGTCCAAGCTTCGGTGGAGTTTAAAAGTAAAGCCTATACAATACTTGGGATTCAATTTAATGCAATCGCGACTCAATGATGCAATAATAAGATAGAAGCATAGGTACTATATGTATGCAAGCATGGTAAATTTCTTGCCTAGCAGTTCAGTTGCAGAATAGGTAGGATCTGGGTAATACTGCTGAGGCTCCTGGTATTCTCCTTGCTCAGTGTCTATCCGGATAAAAACCAAACACACAAGGTCTAAAATAAATACATTGCACAATTATATAAATCATATGCAACAAGCAAACAAAGTATACCATGATGGATGATGCACAATTTCATGGTATAACATAGCATGTCATGGTTGAGGTGTGGAAACAAGAAACAAGTATTTTATTAATTTATTTAGACATGTTTTACTCCCATGAACAGTTCTGATTAATTAATATTTATATGATGCATGCTTCAAATGATAACATGTAACGCATAATCATAACGGGCTCATCGCGCTAATCGATTTAGACATATTATTTGTCGAATTCAGAATTACGGAACTAAAGTTATGGATTTATTAAGAAAATGCATTTATTGGCATTTAAATAATTTCGAAATTTTAAATTCCTCAAAATTATTTTGTATGGCGTATTTGGATTCCTAGCATTTTTCTGATAAGAAAACATATATTGTTTGTAATATTTGGAATTATGAATTTAAAACAATATTTAAATCAAATTATAGTAAAAAGGGGTCAAATGTCAAAGATTTGACTCTAGTCAAATTGGTAAATTTGTTTAAATTCATATTTGATTTTAAAAAATCAAATTCGAATTATATAAAAAGATATGAATTATTTAAGATATAAATAATTTCTAAATTTTTTATTTAATTAGAAATGTCCTGGAAACTTTTCTTGCTCAGGTGGTTCTAGCCGTAGTCACTGACTTTGGGGTCAAATTGCTGACGGGGCACTACAAAGTGAGAGACTAAATGGTGGGGTTGGGGTTGGAGGTCGGTTGAGAAGGAAAGCTCATGGACTATTGGCGGCCAAGAATCTTCGACGAACATATGGGCGCAAACTACTGTTGCTGCTGGCGGATCTGAACTTGATTGTTTTAGAAAACCGCTTAGCTGAAGCCAACTTCGGATGTCGATTTCGAGCTCATTATTGGATCATTTTGAGCGAGGCTTTCACATGTGCGTAGATGGGACATAGGAGAACAACTTCGTTCAAGAGAGCTTTTTCTAAGGGTGACTGTGTAACTCGGAATTCAACTAGGAACATAGGTGTTGTAATTGTTCCTGCGTGTGCGAACACTGACAGAGAGCGGTTGTGCGGGAGTCATGGCGAGGAAGGCAGGAGAAGGAAGACGCAGTGCTCACTAGGTTGGACGACGAGCTTGGATAACACGGAGGCTGACGGGGAGGAAGAAGAGGCGGGCGGCAGTGTTGGGTGCTCCCGGATGGAGATGTCGAGGGTGTTCGTGTCGGCAGAGGCCAAGCTTGACCCGGTGGTGAGTCGGCGTGCTTGTGCGGTAGCTTGGCAGCGACGGGAGGCACCGGTAAAGGACATGGTCGTTCATGGCATGCTCTTGGACATGTAGCAGGGCGAAGGAGAACTCAAGGTGGGCGGGGTCGGGGACGTTGGTGACGAGTGGCTTGCGCACGAGGTGGCTAGGGACCGGAGGTGACACAGATGGAGCGTGGTGGTCGGATCATGTGGTAGCGGCATGGCGTCGATCCGGTGATGTAGAGGCGTAGAAGAGGAAGTTCCGGACGCGGAGAAGGCCGAGCTTGATGCGACGGGGAAGAGCAGCCAGGCAGAGAGAGAGTGGCAGCGGGTGGAGGACATTGGTGGCTAAGCTAGGGAACTAGGGATTGGTGGTTTTATAGGAGGGAACAAGGAAAGCTTTTCCATCCCATCGCTAGGAGGGGCACGTGGCTCCGCTGGATCGTCTGCCGTACAGCATAGAAGAAACACCAGAGGGACAGGGGAGCGTGTCCTGTGGTAGCAGGGAGATGGGTTTCGGTTTAGGGATGTCCTTCGGCCGGAGAGGAAGGAAAGGAAGGAGGCCCTAGTTGGTCTTCGGTGGATACTAGAAATAAAAAGGCCAACGTGGCCTGCTAGTTGCTCTCTCTCTCTCTTCTATTTTTCTTTTTTTGTTTCATTTGTTTGGTTCAAAACCATTTGATATTTTATAGGATTTTGAATAGAAGGTTGTGGTCACAAAAGAGATAGAGAGGGAATTATAAAGAGATAAGATGATGCCCATGTAGACAAATTGGGCACTTTTACTAGCTATGGGATTTAGGTTTTGGAAATTGAATAAAAACATTTGGGGAAACTAGTGGAAACTTAGAAAGTGGATTCCACTATTGTAGAAAACAAAATAGAGATATAAAAGAGGGTGAGGTATTAGTGGTAGCAACAACACAATCAAGATAACACAACTGTAAGAATTAATATGATGCTCAAATGCAATGTGGCATGGTGACATGAGCATGATATAATGATGATGCAATTAAGACATGTATGTAGGAAGTAGCATTATATAGACTAGGCAAGTAGCATTACAATTGTTAGACAATTGGGATGCTACAACTCTCCTCCACTAAACAAGAATCTCGCCCCGAGATTCCTAGGAAAAACAAGACACAAGAGAGGCGGGTGTTCGGAATGAAGGTTATCCTCACGTTGCCAAGTGGTTTTTCAACGAAGTGGTGTGACCACCACAGTTTGAAAAACTTGCTAGACTTGTTGGGAGTCTTGGGATTGAAGAGATTTGAGGATTATCGCGAACATGGAAGGTAGGACGAACATAGCTCAGGTGCCCTTGCAAACACAATAAAAGAACAGAACCGCATCTTGAAAGAATCTTGAAAAGACGATGACCTGAGAAGAGAAAGAAAAGACACATCGTTAGGATTCAAGATCAAAAGCTCCAAGTGATGATGATTCTTCCTCTCGCCGGAAGAAAAGAGCGACTTTGGAGAAGTTTTCAACCACTATGAAAATAGCATTGTTTTCTCTTAGTTTAAAGAAATGAACTTTTGGAAGAAACCATATTGTATTCATACAACAGAGTTCCTCGATATCAACAAAATAAGATTAGACTTGAGGACTTCTTAGATTATGTTCTTCTTGTGACGATAAAAACCAAGGATCGCGCAATTGTAGTGCACGGATTTATCTCCACGAGAAAGAGTGACACGAGTTTATGGTGGAACCATGAGAAGAAATAGAATGTTGAAGAACTGGAGTTTATTGTACAGATGCTTATTGCGTTCCTTAACCATGAGGTTATTCCAATAGATTTTGCGATTGATGGCATCAACCATAACTAGCTTTACCAAGAGGAAAGAATTTGGCAATTGAAGTCATATATATCTTCCATCCATCTTGTTCGACGATGTCGAGCAGCGGTAGAATGAAGAGGACAGAGAAGATTTTGTATTTGTTTTCACCAGATCGTTGAAGATTTGTTCTATCATGAAATAGACGAGACCACCAACAAGAGATTATGGATTACATTCTATGATAGAACCCTCTGAAAAACAAGGACGGAAGTGAAAGTATCAAGAGATAAAGGCCACTTCTAATTTCCGTGGAATAAGTGAAATCACATTAATCCACCAATTCATTGTACAATAGCTAATGATAAGAGTAGTGGTATGATCATGACTCGATCCCGCACTCAAAGCATTACTCCGTACATGAATAGACAATTCATGCAACCCAACTCTCTGAAATTTAGACTGAAGATCTTGATAAACAGAATTCATGAAGCTTCATCAAAAGCAAGGAGATGATGCAAACATTTCATCAGATCCGAAGTAGATAAAGTTGATGATGTTGTCGTCGTTTTGCAAGTTCCCAAACCACCAAAAAATATGAAGAAAGACCACGGAGATAGATGAAAGATTTAACAGATAGATTAAGGATAGCACCCAAAACTTGAATAGAAGAATTATGAAAGATCTGGAAAGTCTTCATGGCATTCGTCAGATTGAGGACAGAAGGTAAAACGAGAGGGTTTCAAAAGGTTTCTTTATGTGTGGAAGACCAACAGAATTTCTTGTCCTTCTTAAGAACATCCGAGAGAGATATAGCAGTCTTGAGGAAAACTTTAGCGGAACGACGAAGATAACTTTCCTGACAAGTAAAAGCTCCGAATTTGGTTGGAGGTGGAGGATGGAATTAACAATTGACTTGATGATTCCAGAATGGTAGCCATGTCTTTAGCAGAAAGACGTGGCCAAGATATGTGACTTCAAGAAGCCAGGATTCATACTTTGAGAACTTTGCACACAGGCGATGCTCACGGAGCTTGAGAGAAAAGAAGATGTTCTTCCATTGATATAGAGTAGGCAAGCATATCGTCAAGATATAGCACCATGAATTAACGAGATATTCCAAGAATACCAAGTTCATGAGGCGAGATGAACAAAGAATTGCTCGAAACACTTCCTGAGCTCAACGCTCTTTGAAATATCAACATTAAGAGCAAGGATTGTATTCAGAGAGATATATTAAAAGAATAGATTATCTGGCCCTACAGATGATAGAAGAGATGACGAGTTGTCCACATAGTTGATCGGATCACCGGTTGCAAAGATAAAGAGATCTTGGATAAGAATCAATGATAACTCATACATTTAAGCAAAGCTATCCTAGATGAAAGAATGAGATTCTCTCGTATCAAAGAGAACCTTCCAGATATGGATTTCAAAAATATGTGACGCACAACAGTCGGATGATAATCCATCATAGTCCCTTAAGAAACCTATGGATTGCCAAAGGTACTTGCATACGATATAGATATGATTAACATATAACTCAAAATCACAAGAGATAACCGCCATCATTTAGGAGTTAGATTGATAGCAATGGCCATATTATACTCATGATAAGTGTAATATAGCTAAACAGAAAACCAAATTACAATCGCAAGCCTTGGACCGACACAAGTTATGCATTTAGCCCAAAACAATTGAAGATGAAGTAAAAACTTTAGATTATGCGCCGGTGACAAAAGGTCGAGTTAGCCTGAACACGACTAAAAAGGAGTGTGGAAACACAGATGTATCAAAGAAAAAATTGTGCATTTTTCGGCATTAAAATACCAACTAGATACGCAAAACCACTTAGCGGATGGAGATTAGAAACTCCACATTCTATGAAAGCATGCCGAAAAGACGAATACCCTTAAAAAGATCGCGCCAGTTAACAATGAGTCGGATAAATCGCATCGGTTTAACCAAAGCTTGTCGGTATGGAATGTACCAACAGTTGATAACCAAAGGCAGATTGGAACAACAAGGTTGAAAGCAACAGATAGACAAAGGATTAACACATCCTATGGTACTACAGAAAACCAAAATACGTGAATCCTAGTTTGAATTTTTAGAAGAGGATAGATATACGTTACACTTCCTTAGCAGAAAAGGGTGGATGGTTGGGTAAGAAGAAAAATGAAAGCAGTCCTACTCTCACATTTAGTTTTTCCCTAGTATACATAACTACCAAAATATTTTCTAGACTAACAACGACCTGAGACCCTAAAGGGCAGAATGGCTCTGATACCAATTGTAGTACCTCGGACACTATGCTCTAAGTAACAAGCCAGGAATGAACCCAAAGTGCATTATGTGTCCTACCGAGGAGGCCCAAGGGCCACCCACGTGTAGGTCCCGTCTGAGCAGAATAGGGCACGGTACCGGCCAACCACCCTATCCACTTTGCAAGAACATCGTGACAAGAACGAGCAGCGTAGTCCACAGGTAAAGCGATCAAACATACACAAGTGTGTGTGTCCTCGACATACAATAGTACATCAGAGTTAGACCATCTAAAATAAATAGAAATATTGCAATGCCATACGACAAGATCCAAATATCCTAGATAGATACATCCTCATACATCAATGAACATAGTATCAAGCGGAAGTGGAAGACAAGATCTGAGTATGGATTAAAAAGAAAATCGGCACAAGATGCGACAGAACTAACCACATCCTGCCCACAGATCTCACGGATCTCCATCCTCGGAATCTCTACAACTGATGGTCGCTTCCACCATCATTAGTCTCTTCGACCCAGTAACCTTCCTGCGAGTATACTGATACGTTGCTAACGTATCTATAATTTTTAATGTTCCATGCTTGGGTTTTATCTACTTTCTTATGTTTTGTACCAACTTTGGAGTATTTTTATACACTTTCTTGGACTAACATATTAACAAGATGCCATAGTGCCAGCTGCCTGTTTTCTGCTGTTTATGGTTCCAGGAAAGTCAGAAAATGAATATTCTCGGATTTGGATGGGACAAAAGCCAAAGTCAATATTTCACCAAGGGGGACATGGAGCTAGAAGATGAAACGGAGAGGGGCCAGAGGGCCGCCACACCACCTGGCCGCGGGGCTAGGCCTGAACCGCGCCAGGGGACGGTGTGGCCACCTAGGGAACCCCCTTGGCCTCCCCTTTTGCCTATATATTGCCTCCGATACAGAAACCCTAAGTACCGATCAAAAATCCATGAAAGAGTCTGTAGCCACCGTCATCTCCATCCCTATATCGGGAGGGATCTGAATCTCTTCCCGGCACCCTGCCAGAGGGGAGAATTCACCCTGGAGGCCTTCTTCACCACCCTGCAAGCCTCTGGTGTGATGCGTGAGTAGTTCATCCTTGGACTACGGGTCCATGTAGTAGCTAGATGGTTGGTTCTTCTCCTTTGTGCTACCATGTCTAGATCTTGTGATCTCCGTTCATGATCAAGATCATCTATTTGTAATCATACATATTGTGTTTGCAGGGATCCGATGGATATTGAGATGCTATTTCCGATTGATTATTGATTCTATCATGTCTTTGTTATTTTTTATCTTGCATGCTCTCCGTTGTTGGTAGATATCTTGGCCGAGTAGATGCTAGCAACTCCAAGAGGGAGTATTTATGCTCGATAGTGGGTTCATGCCTCTAGTAATCTGGGAAGTGACAGAAATATCTAAGGTACTAGATGTGTTGTTGCTACTAGGGATAAAAAAATAATCCTTTGTTCATAGAACAATCGTATTGTTTACTTTACACGCAATGCGTAATGCAACTATCTGTTGCTTGCAACTTAATACTAGAGGGGGTTCGGATTGATAACCTGAAGGTGGATTATTAGTCATAGATGCAGTTGGATTACGGTCTATGTATATTGTTGTAACGCCCAATCAATTCTCATAGGAGTCAAGATGATTAGTATATGCATGTATGCTTTCTCGATGTTTGTCAATTGCCCCACTATAATTTGTTTACCCAACATGTCATCTATCTTAAGGAGAACCACCACTAGTGAACTATGGACCCCGGTCCTTTATTTTACCATCAATCTACAACTGTTTACTGTTTACTGTTTTCTGTTTACTTTCTGCAAGCTATTACTTTCTTCCACACAATACGTTTAATCCTTTGTTTTTAGCAAAACCGGTGAGATTGACAACCTCACTATAAGTTGGGGGAAAAGTTCTGTGGTTGTGTTGTGCAGGATTCCAAGTTGGAAACAACACCTTGGAGGTGTATCCTTGCTCCTATTGGTTCGATAACCTTGGTTTCATAACTGAGGGAAACTTATTGTTGTGCTCATCATACCTTCCTCTTGAGGTTCCCTAGTGAGCTCGTTAACAATCACGAGCCAGCAAGTATTTTTCTAGCGCCGTTGCTGGGGAGTCAAGGACATCTTCACAAGGGGAGTCCCTCATAACCAATCTCTTTACTTTGTTGTTTTTGTTTTGCTTAGTTTATTTCTGCTTTGTTTGCTTGTTTCTTTATCAAAAAACACACAAAAATTAGTTGTACTAGTTTGCTTTCTTTATTAAAAACACAAAAAATGACTACTCTTGAAAACAGTATGTTATGTGACTTCACTAGCACCAACAACAATGATTTCATGTGCACACCTATTGCTCCACCTGTTCCTGAAGCTACTTTCTTTGAAATGAAACCTGCTTTACTCAATCTTGTTATGAGGGAACAATTTTCTGGTATTGGTACTGAAGATGTTGCTGCTCATCTAAATAACTTTGTTGAACTTTGTCAGATGCAAAAGCATAGGGATATAGATGCGGATATTATTAAGATTAAATTGTTTCCTTTCTCTTTGAGAGGAAAAGCTAAAGAATGGTTGGAATCCCTGACTACAAATAGTATTGATTCTTGGACTAAATGCAAAGATGCTTTCATTGGAAAATACTATCCTCCTACTAAGATTATATCTATGAGAAGTGAAATAATGAAATTTAAACAATCTGATAATGAACATGTTGCTCAAGCTTGGGAAAGAATGAAATCTTTGGTAAAGAATTGTCCCACCCATGGACTGACTGCTTGGATGATTATCCAAACCTTTTATGCAGGACTGAATTATTCTTCAAGAAATCTATTGGATTCTGCTACTGGAGGTACCTTTATGACCATCACTGTGGGTGCTGCAACAAAACTTCTGGATAATATGATGGTTAACTATTATGAATGGCACACTAAGAGAGCTCCACAAGGTAAGAAGGTAAATTCTGTTGAAGATACCTCATCCTTGAGTGATACAATTGATGTTATTATGTCTATGCTTGTTAATGGGAAATCTCATATTGATCCAAATCATGTTCCCTTAGCCTCTTTGGTTGCTCAATAAGAGCAAGTTGATGTGAACTTTATAAAAAATAATAATTTTAGCAACAATGCCTACAGGAATAATTTTGGTAATAATAATTATAGGCCATATCCTCCCAACAATGGTAATGCTTATGGAAATCCCTACAACAATAATAGAAGTGCACCCTCTGAACTTGAAGTTATGCTTAAAGATTTTATTAGTAAACAAACTGCTTTCAATAAAACTATTGAGGAGAAACTCTCTAATGCTGGAAGAAATATAGCATCATTGGCTAAAGCACAATCTTCCTTTAATAAAATGGCTACTAAACTTGAAACTATTGAAAATCCCTTTGCAGCTACTAATGCCATACATGTTAGAATTGATGAAAATGTTAGGCTATTAGCTGAATTGTATGCTAAGTGGGAAAGAGAAGATGAAATTGCTAGAAATATTAATGTTTCTACTATCACTACCACTAATGTTGAAGCTAGTAAACCGAATGGAACCTCTTCTAATGAAATTCTTCGAAATATGGGAAACAATAGCTCTACTACATTAGATGATAAGTATGATTTTGATCTTGATGGTTGCAATATCTCTAAAGTAATTAAGTTCCCACAAAAGCTTGCTAAAAGTCCTAATGCTAGTGCTATTAATATGGCCTTTACAAAACACATTACTGATGCTCTCATAAAAATTAAAGAAGAAAAGATGAAACATAAAGCTTCTATTCCTATGAAACAAGAAGATGGTTGGGAACCCATCATTAATATGAAAGTGAATGCTTTTGATTTCAAAGCTTTATGTGATCTTGATAGTAGTGTTTCTATTATGCCTAGAAAGATTTATGATATGCTTGATTTGCCACCATTGGAAGATTGTTATTTATATGTCCCACTTGATGATAATGCTAAATAGAAACTCATGGGGAGTATTAATGATGTTCTTATTATGGTTAACAATGCCTATGTCCCTATTGATTTCTATGTTTTGGATGTTGAATGCAATGCTTCTTGTCCTATTACTTTGGGAAGACCTTTTCTTAGAACTGTTGGTGCCATTATTGATACGAAAGAAGGCACCATTAAATATCAAATCCCACTCAAGAAAGGTATAGAACACTTCTCTAAGAAAAGAGAGAAGACCCCTTTTGCCTCTCCTATGAAAACAAAATTTGCTCTTAATGCATCTTCATTTGAGAATACTGGATCCTTTTTCTTGCTTCTTATGCCTAACTTAAAGGCGTTAAAGAAAATACTTATTGGGAGATAACCCAAAAGTTTTACATGAGTCTTGGAAGTTATTACCTCTGTAATAACCGCTCCTTATTATTTTTATTTGCTTTTTGTGCCAAGAGTAACCTCTAATGAGAGAGAAGTAATGCTTGGGAAAGTTGCTGTCACCAAACAAATTTCTGTGCTTCACTGTAAAAAATCGTCTAAAATCTCTGTACGTATTTTGAGGTGTGAATTTTTGTGCTTCTGCCCCAGGTTGTTATCTAACTTTCTTTAATTTAACACTTTTCTATTTGAGCAACAGAAGGTCTTCGACAAAATTGGTTTTTACCTGCTGGTCTGTTTTGACAGATTTCTGCCATTATTTGCATTTGCTTCTTATTGATTCCTTTTTGAGTTCTCTTTGGGGAATTAATATTTTTGAGGGAAGTGCTACAGTAGCTTGTGTTTTAATGGAAGTTTTATTGGTGTTGAAACTGAACCCAAAGACTTATTATCTTGAGTGCACTAATGTTGCTAATAAAGATTGTGTGAAGTTTTGTATGAAGCAAGAATTTCAGGTGTATGGAGAGAATGATGTAATGAGATGAAGAATGGACTAAAGCTCAAGCTTGGGGATACCACGCGTGTCACCCCAAGAAATATCCAAGAAGTACAAGCGTCAAAGCTTGGGGATGCCCAAGGCATCCCCTTCGTCATCAATAAAAATCTCAGGTTTCTTCCAAACACTTCATTTTTATTGTTTCATGCACAAATGTGTTGTTCTTGGAGCATCTTTATTTTCATTTTTGGTTTTTTGTTTGCTTAGTTTGCTTGAATAAATTGGTTGGACCCCCTCTTTCATACATTAGTTTTCAAATAGTTTGGTTTGGATTGGAAAAGAGTAGGAAAAGTTCATGCTTAAGTGGTAAAAAGAGCTTGTTTTTTGACTGTGGCATATGCTTTGTCATGTCATGCTTGGTATTGTTTTGGCTTTATTCTTACTGATTTTTGTTGTAGCATGACATGTTATAAACAATTGAGATTGCATAATGTGGCTTGAAAGAATCATGTGTTGTTTTAGCATATTAAAGCATAGTATTGTGGTATTCTCCTTTGATGCTTTGTTTGGGTTGACTTGACGCATGCTCACACCATGTTATGGCTATCCCAAGTCGCTATAGCCTTGATGATCCTTTAGTTTTCGACTTGTAATATCACTTTATGCTTTAATAAATGTGTTTTGTCGTTTTGCATGATTATGGCCATTATTGCTCTCTTAGTTGGTCGCTCCTAGTCTTTTGCTAGCCTCCATAACCAAGTATGAGTTCCACTCATGCATCCAACTCCAAATAAAACCAAGTTATTCCAAAGAGTCCACCATACCTACCCATTAGCATTTGCTATTCCAAGTATATTCATGTTTTTATCTACCTTCCGAATTAAACTTGTTATGTGAAAATTAGTGATTAAAGCTCTCACGAACTTGATGGCACACTTTACTTTTCTCGCACTTAATAAACTTGAACCATTGTGTCCATCTTTGTTGCATATATGCTTGCGCTTTATAAGTTGAAGTTAGCAGAACCATGTATCATGGGGAACGCTTTCAACATTGCACTTATTATTCCTTTGATATCATGATTCTTTTTCTTATGGATCACGGCGGTGTGAAATAAAAGTGGAACTTGTAAGATCATGGAGTTTGTATGTGTGTTAGAGAAACGCCTGGGCCACTGGCCTAAGCCATGCCTAATCATGGTGGAAACTTGCAGCATAAACATAATGAGCATTCTATGAAGCATCCTTAATAAAAACCTATGCAAATAGCAAATAAAAAGATCGCTAAGATGCTCATTGTCTGCTTGCCTTGTCATTCTGATTATGGGATAGCTCATGTATCATGTGCAAGGGGTACCCCGTTGGCGGTTCTCTATGATACATATGTACTACAATGATAAGATCTTACTTGTGACTAAAGTTGAGTAGCATGAGGTTCGGTACTCGTAAATAAGGGGCATGAGATTTTAGCTTATAACTTCTCAAGCATATCCTCTTAGTTGTGTCACTTTAACATTAATCACCTAAAGATGCTTATGATAGGGGCAACGAGAGCTGAAAGCTAATAAGTACCATAATTTTTGGAAGCTCTTTATGAGACTTGAATCCCAGCTTCCTTCTATGAAGGCCTTTCTTTTACTTTTATGTTGAGTCTCCATCTTCTATCTTTATGCACCTATTAAGAGAGCATAGTGGCCATTCTTAGTTTAATGTGCATTGTCCCAAGACTTGTTGATTGAGGCATAACTTTGATATTGCTCGTTCTTAAACTATTTGTATCTAGTCACCCTTATGAACTTTGAAGGTGTCCTATGCAATTATGATTTGCTACATTATGAGGAACAAGCTGAATGCCACTATGTAATGTTTTCTATATGTGAAACAAACAAACATCTTGCAAAGCATTGTTATTCATGAATCTTTTGTTTATGCCTTTTCATGTTACAGCATAGTTGCTATGTATTATTGTTAGAACTATATCTTTCAAGCTATATTGAAGTACTATGATCCCAACTATTAATGTTTTACAAATACTTTGATCAAGTTTATGATGGTGCATGTCACCTCAAAAAATATTCTTTCTTTTTATCACTTACCTACTTGAGGACGAGCAGGAGTTAAGCTTGGGGATGTTGATACGTTGCTAACGTATCTATAATTTTTGATGTTCCATGCTTGGTTTTTATCTACTTTCTTATGTTTTCCCCCAACTTTTGGAGTATTTTTATACACTTTCTTGGACTAACCTATTAACAAGATGCCACAGTGCCATCTGCCTGTTTTCTGCTGTTTTTGGTTTCAGGAAAGTCAGAAAATGAATATTCTCGGAATTGGACGGGACAAAAACCAAAGTTAATATTTCACCGCGGAGCCAGAAGACGAGACGGAGAGGGGCTAGAGGGCCACCACACCACCTGGCCACGCGGCCAGGCCTGAACCACGCCAGGGGATGGTGTGGCCGCCTAGGGCACCCCCTCGGCCTCCCCTTTCACCTATATATTGCCTCCGATATAGAAACCCTAAGTACCCGATCAAAAATCCACGAAAGAATTTGTAGCCGTCGTCATCTCCATCCCTAGATCGGGAGGGATCTGAAGCTCTTCCCGGCGCCCTACCGGAGGGGAGAATTCACCCTAGAGGACTTCTTCATCACCATGCAAGCCTCTGGTGTGATGCGTGAGTAGTTCATCCTTGGACTACGGGTCCATGTAGTAGCTAGATGGTTGGTTTTTCTCCTTTGTGCTACCATGTCTAGATCTTGTGAGCTCCGTTCATGATCAAGATCATCTATTTGTAATCATACATGTTGTGTTTGCGGGGATCCGATGGATATTGAGATGCTATTTCAGATTGATTATTGATTCTATCATGTCTTTATTATTTTTGATCATGCATGCTCTCAGTTGTTAGTAGATATCTTGGCCAAGTAGATGCTAGCAACTCCAATAGGGAGTATTTATGCTCGATAGTGGGTTCATGCCTCTAGTAATTTGGGGAAGTGACAGAAATCTCTAAGGTACTAGATGTGATGTTGCTTCTAGGGAGAAAACAACAATCCTTTGTTCATAGAACAATCGTATTGTTTACTTTACACGCAATGCATAATGCAATTATCTGTTGCTTGTAACTTAATACTAGAGGGGGTTCGGATTGATAACCTAAAGGTGGATTATTAGTCATAGATGCAGTTGGATTACGGTCTATGTATATTGTTGTAATGCCCAATCAAATCTCATAGGAGTTAAGATGATTAGTATATGCATGTATGCTTTCTCGATGTTTGTCAATTGCCCCGCTCTAATTTGTTTGCCCAACATGTCATCTATCTTAAGGAGAACCACCACTAGTGAACTATGGAACCCGTTACTTTCTTCTACCATCAATCTACAACTGTTTACTGTTTTCTGTTTACTTTCTGTAAGTTATTACATTCCTCCACACAATACATTTAATCCCTTGTTTTCAGCAAAACCGGTGAGATTGACAACCTCACTATAAGTTGGGGGCAAAGTTCTGTTGTTGTGTTGTGCAGGATTCCAAGTTGGAAACAACACCTTGGAGGTGTTTCCTTGCTCCTACTGGTTTGATAACCTTGGTTTCATAACTGAGGGAAATTTACTAATGTGCTCATCATACCTTCCTCTTGGGGTTCCCCAACGAGCTCGCTATCAATCACGAGCCAGCATATACCTATCCATCTTAACCAAATATTTATTGTTTGAGACCCTTGGGGTACTAAGAAAGTCTTAATGCATCTAAAGGGAACAACCTGGGGTGACGCAATTGCAGCAAAAGATAATATCTAATAGTTCTATAGAGACACGCTACAACATCCGCCCGACCAGAGATGGACGGATGCTCGTTAATTAGAACCACAGTTATAACAGTAACATAATAAAACATCGCTCTCCCTCCGTCTCGCTTACCGACGAGAAGGCAAAAGAACATCCCATCCGTTGGCAATTTTATTAACCATTCCATGAGTGTTGCACTATTTACTAGTCATGTCTTAGTCAAATTAAAGGCGATACTTTATTTATGCTTATCTATGATCGAGAAACTATGCTCCAAGTCATTCATAACCGCGGACACGACTTTCAGAAATATTTACCCTGCAGGGGTGCATAAATAGCAGCACTTACACGATCAACCTCAGGAAGAACCAAATAAAACGCAATAAGGCCTCGTGACAATGCATTCACAGGATCCATAAATTATTTCAGGGGCCACCCTAATAAGCTACCCGGAACGAAGTTGGCCGGCTTCGAGACGGCCCCAGGGTTTGTGACGATGGCGGTAAACAACTAGGAACCCGAAATTGTGACTGAGTCTTGTCGATACAGTATAAACGTGGCACGGGGGTTCTAAACAGTATAGGTGCTCCACGCACAATCGTAAATAAAGCAATAAAGCATTGCATAAGTACAGGATAGTATAAAGCCCCAAACTAGTTTGTGGCCCCAAGAAATAAAGTGCGAATCAAGCTCAAGCAAATTGGGATCCATAGAGTCTCCCGTATGTGGATAGTGCGAATAGTTAAGGAACATGAATCAAGTACTCGGGGTCCTACGGGACACAAGTGAGCTTAAATAACCAAATAGCAGATAATGTCTACCGGTGCCTCTTTCATTAGTTATCTCATTACTACTCAGATTAAGTTGTTTAGGTACCTCATTACCCAAAGACTCGTACAAACCATACACATGCAATTCTATGACTCACATGGCTCAAACAACTCCTATAGTAATGACTCATGAGATTGAGGTACAAGCTTCGGTGAGGTTTAAAAGTAATGTCTATGTAATACTTGAGATTCAATTTAATGCAATCGCGACTCAATGATGCAAAAATAAGATAGAAGCATCGGTACTATATGTATGTAAGCATAGGGAATTGCTTACATGGAAGTTCAGTTGCATAATAGGAAGGATCCGGATAATACTCTTGAGGCTCCTAGTATTCTCCTTGCTTAGTGTCTATCCAGATAAACACCAAACACACAAGTGCCAAAATAAATACATTGCACAATTATTTAAATTATATGCAACAAGCAAACAAGGTATGCCATGATGGGATGATGCAGAATTGGATGGTATAACATGGCATGGTTGAGGTGTGGAAACAAGAAACAAGTATTTTATTAATTTATTTAGGCATGTTTTACTCCCATAAATAGTTCTGATTATTTAATATTTATATGATTCATGCTTCAAACAATAACATGGAATGCATAATCAGAATGGGCTCGTCACACTGATTGATTTATACATATTATTTGTCGAATTCGAAATTACAGAATTAAAGTTATGGATTTATTAAGAAAGGGCATTTATTGGCATTTAAATAATTTTGAAATTTTAAATTGCTCAAACTTTATTTTGGATGGCATATTTGGATTCCTGGCATTTTACTGATAAGAAAATATATATTATTTGTAATATTTGGAATTATGAATTTAAAACTATATTTAAATCAAATTATATAAAAATGGGGTCTAATGTCAAAGATTTGACTAGTTAGAGTTGATTCTAGTCAAATTGGTAAATTTGTTTGAATTCATATTTGAATTTGAATCAAATTTCATTTTGAAAACTTTGTCAAATTCGAATTATATAAAAATATATAAATTATTTAAGATATAAACAATTTCTGGAATTTTTTTTAACTAGCACAAATGCCCGTGCGTTGCACTGAGACAAAAATAAAACTCTTTGCATGAAGTATACATGAGATTCTTGCAATTCTTGCCTCAGAATTCCTACAGACATAATTTCTCTAGGCTATGTGCAGGTTCTCCTTCGTTTTCTTTCTCTACCACGTTGTGCGGACGAACAAATCTTCCACCGCGGACTTATGGTCATGCACAACCACTTGGAGGCCACCGAGCTTGAGCCGAAACTTTCTACTACTCAAGATTACGTATGCACCACTCTCCTCGTCGCAATAGTCGGTGTACCCCTCTGCTTGTTGGGCTGCCATGACTCTAGCTAGTCTTGTTGTACTCGACTTTAACTCATCGGCTCATGACCCTAGCAAGGAACGAGACAATCCATGGCACACCCTTGAGTGTTGTAGCGTAAGAGTGCATAGAATGGATGACAGAGTAAAGTTTAACCTACTTAACTTTGCTTCTCACTGAATATTTTGCATCTACCAATTTTCCAAAGCTGTTGTCTGGACACTGAATCAAAGAAAAACAATACTCAGACATTGTACAGAATCAAGCACTCAGAATGTACATACCAAGGGAAAATCGGAGCTGAATAAATTCATGCATGCACAGGCATCATGCGTCATGTCGCGCGCTCCACTTCTGACAGGAAAAAAATGTCTCTTAAGCTTTTTTGGTTGGGATGACTCTTAAACTAATCATATATATAAGAGAAATCTCTTGTAAGAGGATGCGTTCCAATATATACTATAGAATCTTCTTAGAAGAAGACCGAAAAACAGAAAATGTGCACGGGTTTCTTTTTAACCGTGGAACCCCTTTAACGGTAGAGTAGTCATCCCCTGTGTTTAGCCAGCAACCATTCTAGCACAAGAACATTCAGGAAGGGGATTGAGATCTACGCAAAAAAATCTGAAGGCGTATGCTCAAACGCTCCTGACCAGTTAGTCCAGTCGCTCGTCCGTGTTGATTCCTCAATACTTTTCTCAAGGGTGCGTAAAGAAAGATGGATTTCCAGAGTTCCGGGATCACTTGTGACTTGTCCCGTTGATTCTCGAACTGCGGAAGGCAGGAGGTCCCTGGCTCCCTCTCGCCGCCGGTCCTTCGCTCTGCTAGCCCGGCATGGATTGTCTCGTTCCTTGCGGTGAGGAACTCCTCATGATTGGGTCAGGTCCTGCCTGCGGAGATTGGGTATGGAGGCGTAAACCCAAGGGGGCTCGCCGGACATTGGTCGAAGGGGCCCGAAATCCATACCGGTGCCACCTAGGAGCTCCGCTTCCTCGGCAGACCCAGGCGGTGGAGGCGACTCGATTGGATCTTCTCCGATGCAGAGGAGTCCAGCACGGACCGATAGGAGTTGTTGCCCTATACGTAATAGTCATGCTGTTCGAGTTGGAGTTTTACACGATCTATGTGATAGCGCATAGGACCCTGCCTCAAGGCCCAGCAAGCAGCCCATAGAAGAAATAGCCAACAAGCAACGAACGCAACGCTAGCAAAAAGTTTAATACCACCTCGGACTAAATTTCGTGAGAAACCGAACAATTTTTACTTACTGGTGGTGTTGGCGGTAATATGTAATTTAGTGGGCAGGTAAATCGGTCCAAAAAAGTGTTGGACCGGGAGAAACAATTCGTCTTTTATTATTAGGTATAGACTAGCGTAAAACCCGTGCGTTGCTACGGATTCTCAAAATAAATTTATGGTACTTCCTCCAATCCAAATTAGTTGCTTAGATTTGTTTAGATTTAAATGTATATAGACTTGATTTAGCGTCAGATACATTTAAATCTAGACAAACCAAGTCAACTAATTTGGATCGGAGGAAGTACAAAGCAGTTCTTCCGTCATTGTTACGGAATACAAAAATCAACTTGATGCCCAGGACAAAAATGCTATAGGACAAAAATGCTCAGGAAATCCAAACATGGTAGGAAAGTCAGAATCCATGATTCTTTTCTTGTGCGTATATTCAATTGCAACCGTGAACTTCAGCCAATTAAGCTATATAAGCTTATAAATTGGTCCAGAACTAGTTAGGCATTATACGTAGTACTGTACCTTGTGTATACCAGTATATATACAACCATGTAGGAACCGGCAAGGAAGACCGGAGATTCAGAGACACGCTCGAATGCGGCTGACCACGGATGGCCCACTTGTTCGTTGTAGGAGGGAGCACGCTTGCTGGGGTAGGACCTCCACATGGTCCAACGCCGGGGAGAGGACACGCTGACACGCTTGCTGGGGTAGGACCTCCACATGGTCCAACGCCGGGGAGAGGACACGCCGACATGGGGTTCGATGGCGTTGGACCCTTCGCGATGTGTCCCGTCATCCTAGCTGTTTTTCTGAAAAAATGGACAAAAATAACCTAAAAAAACAAATTCACAAAATGAACTCTGTTCGAAAGAATTTTACCCAGACTAACCTTTTTTTGTAGCGCCCAACACAAAGACGCTACACTCTACAGGATAGCGCCTATGCCATAGGCGCTATGCTTCCTGCCAGCGTGGCGGCCGCCTGGCCCACCCTGCCCCACCCGGCCGAGTAGCACCTGGGCGTTGAGCCTGGGCCATGCAGCGCCTAGGCGATATGCCCCAATGTGTAGCGCCTATGTGAAAGGCGCTACACATTGAGACATACAACCACGCGCGCGGCCCCCCTCCCCACCCCGACCCACTCCCTCCCCAGCCGCCAGGAAGAACAGAGACACCCAGGCCGCCCCTCTCTCCTCCTCCCCTCAAATCCACCACTAAAAATCAACAGATTTGAAGATTTTCTCCGTGGATTTGCTACTCAATCTTCCTCTCAAGGTATTCTCCTTCGATCCCCTCTTTTTCATCCAAAAAATCTTGCACATTTTAGTCTTATTTGGTTGGAACCCTAGGTTTAGATGGAAACATGAGCATAGGCCGATTTGTTCATGTATTTTGGTATTTGGTAGTTGTATGTTAGTTATATTGTTGGGGAATGACAATGTGTTGTTGATTTGATTTGTATATGATGGTTGTATATGGATTTGTATAAATATTTCAATAATATGCTCCTATATCCTTTGTAGTTACTTGTAGAAACTAAAACAATGGCCACCGATGATGGTTGTATATGGATTTATATAAATGTATGAATAATATGCTCCCATATCATTTGTAGTTTCGAAACTGAAACAATGGTCACATATGATGAACCACTTACATATTTATTGATATTTGGAATATATTTGTAGGATGGTGTGGCTACTTGATGATTACTATGATACAAAACACCGTGCATACTTGATGGCGGAGAAGCATATGGTAATAAAACCATATTGGACTTGTTTTTCTTAATTTTTCTATTGATTCAATTGTGTTGGACCCGTAAAGAAGCATAATATTTTAACTTGTATGTATGCAGAAGCTAGGTCCCCTGAAGATTCGCTCTCATGGCACGTCCTCGAGTGACATGTCGTACGACGAGCGGTACACTCCGTACATCCAGCAGCTAGGCCTCCTCCCTTTTATCACGCTTGTGACCCGGTCGACACCGAACCTCAACGCGGCTGCCCTCACCGCACTTGTCGACCGGTGGAGGCCCGAGACGCACACTTTCCACCTCCGGACTGGCGAGATCACCCCCACCCTTCAGGATGTTTCCATGATCTTTGGGCTTCCTATTGCTGGGAACCCTTTGTGTATGAACACAGATTCTGACGGGTGGCGCAATGAGATGCAGCTACTTATTGGGAGGGCTCCTGTAGAACTTGAAGACAAGAGTAAAGATAGAGTCCCAGCAGGCGCGACATACGCGTGGATTGTGGCGAACTTTGCGCACTGCCCGGAGCCAGCCGAGGTTGAGGTGATTGAGACACATGCTCGTGTGTATGTGTGGTATGTCCTCTCCAGAACTTTGTTTGCTGACAGCGGAGGTAGGACCGCTCAGTGGATGTGGCTGAAGGCTCTAACGCACTTTCATAGCAACATTAGCTGGGGTTCGGCGGCTCTTGCCTACTTGTACCGGCAGGTAATCGCTTGTTCATGGCGCCGCCTTTTATACACTTGCAATCCACACGTATCATATGCTGACATTTTTACTTTACTTGTAGTTGGATGATGCTTGTTGTAGGTCAAGCACCAATGCCGGAATAGGTGGTGCTATGGTTCTCCTCTCGGTATGGAGCTGGGAACGTTTACCAGTAGGTCGCCCGAAAGATGTGGGTTACCTTCCTTGGCCAGAGTTTGGGAGACACCCTCTACGCTCAGCCACTTGGGCTTACAAGTGGGACGTCGTGTCGAAGATGACTAGCGATGTTGATGCCATGTACATGAAGTAAACGAACGAGTTCGATGCGCTTACGCCCGAGCAGGTAAATTTGTGTCTTTACATCACTTCCTAGAGTGTTTTACCCACTAGTAGAAATCTACAAGAAACATGTTCTTGTGATATGTTGCAGGTGGAGTGGGAGCCTTATTGTTACGGGGACGATTTTGGTATTGCTCCCGGGTTTGATCTTAACCCGAAATGTTTGGAGGAAAAGAATCTTTGGCTCATGTGCTGTCCATTAATTTGCAATTGGGCGGTTGAGCACCATCTTCCACACCGTGTGATGAGGCAGTTCGGGTTGTTCCAGGCTCACCCTCCCGCATATAAGGACACCGACAAGGAGCTTCATAGGTAAGTTAGCATCAGAACCCTTTTCCTCAATTGCATCGTCATCTTCTATTTGGTTGTAGTAACAAATTTCTTTGTTGTCCTGCAGGTTGGACAGGAAAAAGCAGAGGAAGATCAAGAAGTGGGATCACCATCATAGGAAGTATGTCATGGAGTTCTTGCTATCTGTGGAGCAGGCTCAGCAAACAGAGTGGAATAGTGGAAGAGCTCATTGCCCAATTGCATGGGACAACTACCTTCGTTGGTTTCTTGAAAATACTCGTGTCTCCATTTGCCCGCCGTCTTACGAGGAGGAAATATTAGAAGAACCATGCGTATTCGATGACATTGCCTACAATGAATACAACAATCTTGTCAGGGAGGGGCACGAAATCCCGATATCTTCCTCGCTCAACTTTGCGGTAAAGTTCTCCTAGCCCTTCCATTACTTTACTCGCCCTTCCATTGCTTTATTTGCTAACATGTTTGCGTTCTTTACTCCGTAGCGAAAGGAGATAAAGAAACATGCTGACGAAACCGAGGACATTCTCCATGATTGGCCGAAGGGAAAAAAGGCAGAAGGCATACTTAAAAACTTCCTCAAGGTATGGTTGAAAATGAAAGGAGTACTTACCTTACATGTTGTGCTACACGCTTTAACTTCTCGTTTACTTTATTACAGCGGACGACCAAAAAGATGCGTCGGTTATCTAACCTATTAGGTTGTCGCGACCCCGAGTACACAACACCGTCAAATTCTAGGTCCAAGTCGATTTCTGACCCAACGGCTAATCTTGAGGATGACGAAGAGGAAGAGGCCACCTCGGCGGCTCGTATGGAGGATGAGGTATGGGACGACTTACATTTCTTAACTGCATTAAGTTCCTTTGGTTTGTTTGCCGTACATTTCCTTAGGCATACATTCGTACATGTAGATGCCTCGTATGGAGAATGAGACGGAGGAAGATTACCGGATTCGTTCCGCTTACCTATTGAAGCCAAGGAGGGAGTTCACTCGCTGGACACCGGAGGACTTTCGTAACAAAGGGAAGGCTAATGTTGTCGAACACGAGCCGCCACGTAGGTCAAGAGCTAGTAGGAGGATGAGGGGTCTAGACTATGATGATGATGAAGAGGAAGAAGAAGAAGCAGAAGAAGAAGCGGGGGTGACACAGAAGATGGCTCCGAGGAGGGGTCGACGCCCAAGAATGCGTGGACGGAAGTAGTTCTATGCACTTAGTGGTGTGCGCTATGCGCTGATGTTGTTCTATGCACTATGTGTTGATCTATGTGATGATGTAGTACTATTGCACTATTTGTTGGCACTATGATGTAGTTGTATTGCACGATGTGGACGGAAGTAGTTAATCTATGCACTATGTGTTGCTATTATGGATATCTCTGTTTTTATTCTGTGTACTTGTTCTGTAAATTTGGAGATTAAACTGAACTGAATTCAGTTAAGAAGCATAGCGCCTACCTGATAGGTGCTATCGATGTGTAGCGCCTACCTGATAGGCGCTATACTAAAGATTTTTTTGGCTCCAGCCCATACAGAGAGTTTACAGAGAGCAAATCGAGTTGCGCCCGCTGGAAAACTCGCTAAGTCAATGTGTAGCGCCTTTCTGATAGGCGCTATGTTATGCAATCAACGGATATAACAGGCCTACAATGTTCGGTCAAGAAGGTGCCATCAACGGATATAACAGGCCTACAATGTTCAAAATCCTGAACACATTGCTCGAAACCCCAAAATGCACGTCCAAATACTCGAACGGTTTTTCCGTTCATTATCCTTGTCTTGTTCCCATAAGATTCAATGATATGAATCATGCTCGGGTTAGCATTGGCCAACGCTAACAACAACCTAGGGATCCGGTTATAAGATTCCTCCCAATCACCGTACAACATCTTGAATGCGGCTTGCTTCGCCTTCCATTCCTTCCCGTACTTCACCTCGTAGTGAAAGACAGCTTTCACAAGCTCCATGACCATCTTGATGCTCATTATTGGAAATGACTTGACGTCATTGGAAATCCTATAAGCAATGAACTCGGAGGTGAGTTGTCGGTGCCCGTGCTTCACATCCTTGCCATCCACCTTTGGGCCTCGGCATATGTGAGTTGATACACAACTAGATATGTGTCAATCGGGACCTCCCTTGAATGGTCTTGCACGCACAATCCAAGGACATCTATCCTGCTCACATTTAACCGTGTAGCGCTTCTTCAAATCTGAGTGCGCCACCGTGTAAGAACGATGATGCTTAACCGAGAAGGCCTTTATCCATTGCTTAAATTCTAGCAAGGTCTTAAATCTCGTTCCGCGAGTAATCCCATTATTCTCTTCATTACCATCTCGGTAAGAACTTGACCTTGGTCCAAGCACTATGCCCTTCCCGCCATCAACCGTGGCTTCATCCGCGAGACTAACATCACGGAACAAAGATACCATGTGGTCCCGCCCCAATATGTTCTCGTGGATTTCGGCCTCTCTAGCCGTGAACCCCTCCTCGTCAAGTTGTTCTTCGGGACCATCATCATCCGAGTCCGATGCATACCCTCGAGCATAGGGGATGTCACGGTCCATGTTCTCTTGCGTAATATATGTGTCCAAATCTCCAACATTGTTGTCATGAAGCTCAACCTCATTCTCATATTGCCCATAATCATCATTGTTCTCTTCCCATACTTCATCTTGGTACTTCGAAATTGGGCTCAATGTTTGGGTTAAAGGAGGGTCACTCAATACCTCTTGGTTGAAGGGTGGGGGACTCCTAGAATCCAATGGGGAGGCACAACGGTTCAAGTTCAAAGGCAACAAACTATCAACCTTCTTGGTGGCAAATAGTTCAAGAGCCTTGTCTAGTGATTCCGCAACCACCTCCTTGTATGCAACCCAACGGGCCTCGGAAGAGATACGCATGGTCTTCCAACGGGCATGCATTCCCAAACTCACATTATGTCTTCCCTCCAACTCAACAATATCACTTGGGTCCATCCATTTCAATTCTATCCTAACTTGCTTCAAGACCTCGGTGTAGGTTGGACTACGTTCAAACACCATGTCTAGCTCATTCGGGTTCGGTTCTATATTGCCTTTCAAAAATGCATCCTTGTCCACATGATGAACATGAACAATTCTTGTCATACCTAACACATAAGAGAATATGACCATTAACTACCCATGGCAAGATGAATAAAAATATAGTAGTCACATTATGAAACAATTTATCTAACAAGAACACCATCCCTTACATGAGCAAACCCTAACCCTAACCCTAACCATAGCCATAACATTCCAATAAACCAAACTCTAACAATCCAAGAACCCTAAACCTAACTAAATGCTTCTTACACACCATTCTACCCAACATTGGCCAATAAACCCAACAAATTTCTAAACATTTCCTCACAAATCAAATTTCTAGGGTTTCAACTCAAATCCCACCAAAATGAAAGATTTCAATCGGTAAAAACAGAGGGAATAGAGAGAGGGTACCTCAAGCAGCCGGGGAGGGTCGAAATCCACCAAGTGAAGCCTCCAATCTGAGGGATTTCAGGGGGGAGGAGAGAGGGCCGCCGCTGGGTGTTCTTCTCTGTTCCTGGCGGCTAGGGAGGGAGTGGGTCGGGGTGGGGAGGGGGCCGCGCGCGTGGATGTATGTCTCAATGTGTAGCGCCTTTCACATAGGCGCTACACATTGGGGCATAGCGCCTAGGCGCTGCACGGCCCAGGCTCAACGTCCAGGCGCTACTCGGTCGGGTGGGGCCAGGATGGGCCAGGCGGCCGCGACGCTGGCAGGGAGCATAGCGCCTATTACATAGGCGCTATCCTGTAGAGTGTAGCGCCTTTGTGTTGGGCGCTACAAAAATGGTTAGTCCGGGTGAAATTCTTTCGGCCAGAGTTCATTTTGTGAATTTGTTTTTTTAGAGGTTATTTTTGTCCATTTTCCCGTTTTTGCTCGCCGTGGGCTACCGCCACCCCCCAAACGGAGGTCTTGGCGACGGGATTGGTGCGGAGGAGTGCTAGTCCCTGCCTGTGCGCAGCAGGAATATCACGCACACCGATGGAACCGCTGGGCAGAGCGCGAGAGGCTAAGTGGGGCTGGTGTCGGGGCTTCAGGAGTGCGGGACGACGCCGGAGCAAAGAGAGTACGGAGAGGTAGAGATACCATCAGAGATCTTGATGAAAAGCTCGAGTTCGAGTTTCGATGGAAAGTGAGATCCGGCGAGTTTATGCAATTGATTAGCTAGAGTTTTTTCTGGAATTTCTGTGCAAGGAGCGGCGCTATATATGGGCGGATTTTCGTGGAGAGGTGGCAAAGAATCTGGTTTCGATTTGGTAGGAATCGAGTTCGATATGAACTCTCGTTTCTGTGAGTGGAGAAAGGAGGCACAAGCGGAAGTCATCTCAGCGCCGTCTTGCCCCGTATGCGTTTTTCTGCCGAACAATTTTTTTTAACTTACAGGTGGCACAGATAGGTAATATTAGGTTCGATGGGATTGTAAAATTATCCAAAAAAGTGTTGGACCGGAAGAAACAATCCGTTATTTATTATTATTAGGTATAGATAGTAAAATGCCTGTGTGTTGCTGCGGAAGAGAAAAGAATTGTCGACTAAGCAACACCATCTATCCTTACACGGTAATATCGAGGCATGCCAAAGTCAAGAATTGAAGTTCTTTCTTTGTAGAGGTCATCCCGCTATCAAAAAATTATGCCTTTTTCTTGATAGGGATAGAAATTTTGACTTCCGGCGGTCATTCGGATAAACAAACAATATATGATTAGATAGATATCAATACTTTTCGTATTTTTGCCATTGTGGACTTATAGGTTTAACATTGATATTTTAGAGTTCCTAGAGAAGCTCAAGGTTTTTAAATGTATTTAGTGACGCCTGCAAACGAAATACCCTGTAAAGGACCAAATCACATCAAATAGATAAAGTACAAAAGAATGAAGCCACACGTACTGCATTTTTTGGGTGCATTTCCGCCACAGGCAAGAACAAAAAAATCTGCACAAACCTATAGAAAAACCAGAAATAATTATTCTATTACACACGTCATCTGATACACACGAAAGAACACTGTAACAACATCCATCATCTGATACACACGAAGCAGATGAAGTCTCTCTGTTCAAAATCTAAGATACGTGAACATGTTTTCTGGTCCAGCCTACTTGGACTTTGGAGGCACAGAAAATTAATGACGATACAGCGAAGATAGGATTCAGAAAAGGAGCTAGTAGAAAACATGGATATCATCTCTGTCATCAGTAAACTCCAACGAGACAACGCCATACCAGGCCGATTCCTTGTGGCCAAGCCATCCCTCCGATGTACGCATCCATTCCGGCTAAGACCAGCAGGATTCTGGCTAAGAGCAACCGACATGATGACAAAGGAAGCGAGCAGGCAGAGCCACGGAGCAGCAGCAATCGGGCGGCGTCGGCAGAGGGTCATAGAGGACGACGGGAGGCGACTAAGCTGGTGGGGGGAGGCTAGCGGCGGCAGCGCAGAAGCTGAGCCGAGCAGCAGGGCACGGCCCCACAACGGAGAAGAACGGCGTGACGGGGTTCGACGGTCCGTGCGTCCGGGCTGGACTGCCGATGATGGAGAGAAGTAGAGAGCTAGAGGCATGGCGGCGGATGCGTCCTGAGCGAGTACGGGGAGAGTAGCGAGACAGAAAGGTCTCGATTTGTTCGCTTGTTCGCTGATTTCGGTCGGATCAGGCATCACAGGCCATGCCTGGGCTATGCCCCGGCCAAATCAAAAATCCATGTAACTGTAGGACGGAAAGTATGATGCGTCCCGGGCCATGGCCCTGGTTGCCCGGGGTGTAGCTCCGCCCCGTGCGACCGGCCAGAGCCTTGCACCCTGCGCAACAGCAGCTGCCCCTACACCGTTAGGTACGTTCCGGTGAACGCCTCCTCCTCCGGGGTGCTCGTGGAGGAAGTTCTCCACCTCTCCCAGGAGAACCAACCGGCGGCGAGGCGGTGCAGGCAGGCGCCTTCCCGGGTGGCCTGATGGGGCATGGGCCTGATAGGACGGTCAGTGAAGGAGGGAGCATCTGGGGATGGTGCAGGATCGCGACGGCGGCGGGGGACCTGGCCAGCAGAGCCTGTGACGGCAGCGAGTAGCAGGGGATTAGGGGATTGCGGGAGGAAGGTTGAACCGTTTTTTCTTGTTTAGGTACAGTGGCATGAGTATGTTATATGCGATTTGGTGGGGGAGTAAAACCGTCCAAAATAAAAGCTGATTGACATAAACGTTTCGTTTTTTATTATTAGGTATAGAATGGAAATGTTCCGGAAACTTTTCTTAGTCATGTGGCTCTAGACGTAGTCACTGACTGTGGGGTCAAAGTGCTGACGGGGCACTACAGAGTGAGAGATTGACTGGTGGGGTTGGGGTTGGAGGTCGGTTGAGGAGAAGAAAAGCTCTTGTGCTTTTCTGCAAAAAGCCACGAATGGGGCAGATGGTTTTCTGACGAAATTGTTCCTCGTCTCGCGAAAACATCCAGCTCGAGTCGATTTATAGAGAGATTTGTGAGTGATATGCTTAGAATTTGTAAATTCCGAAAACACGAAAAACTAAGAGGTGTGTACTGGCTACAAGATCCGTTCAGAACGTTTCGCCGGAGGTGGACCATGGCAGCCGGGAATCTTCAACGAACATAGGGGCGCAAACTGCTGCTAGCGGATCTGAACTTGATTGTTTTCGAAAACCGCTTAGCTGAAGCCAACTTTGGATGTCCATTTCGAGCTAGTTACCCGATCGTTTTGAGCGAGGCTTTCGCAGGTGCGTAGAGGGGACATAGGAGAACAACTTCTATCAACGGAGCTTTTTCTAAGGGTGACTGTGTAACTCGGAATTCAACTAGGAACAGAGGTGTTGTAAGTGTTCCTGCGCGTGTGAACACTGATAGATAGCGGCTGTGCGGGAGTCATGGCGAGGAAGGCAGGAGAAGGAAGACGCGGTGCTCACTAGGCTGGAAGACGAGCTTGGATAACGTGGAGGCTGACGGGTAGGAAGAAGAGGCGGGCGGCACCGTTGGGTGCTCCTAGATGGAGAGGCCGCAGGTGTTCGTGTTAATGGAGGCCGAGCTTGACCCGGTGGTGAGTCAGCGTGCTTGTGCGGCAGCTTGGCAGTGACGGGAGGCGCCCGTACAAGACATGGCCATTCATGGCGTGCTCTTGGACATGTAGCAGGACGAAGGAGAACTCGAGGTGGCCGGGCTCGGGGACGTTGGTGACGAGCGGCTTGCGCACGAGGTGGCCAGGGACCGGAGGTGATGGAGTGTGATGGTCGGGGTCGTGTGGTCGCGACATGGCGTCGATCCGGTGACGTAGAGGCGTAGACGAGGAAGTTCCAGACACGGAGAAGGCCGAGCTTGATGCGACAGGGAAGAGCAGCCAGGCAGAGAGAGTGGCGGCGGGTGGAGGACATTGGTGGCTAGGCTAGGGCACTAGGGATTGGTGGTTTTATAGGAGGGAACAAGGAAAGCTTGTCCATCCCATCGCTAGGAGGGGCACGTGGCTCCGCTGGATCGTCTATCGTACAACTTAGAAGAAACGCCATAGGGAGAGGGGAGCGTGTCCTTCAGTAGCAGGGAGATGGGTTTCGGTGTAGGGATGTCCTTGGGCCGGGGAGGAAGGAAAAGGAAAGAGGCCCTGGTTGGTCTTCGGTGGAGACTAGAAACAAAAGGGCCAACGTGGCCAGCTGGTTGCTCTCTCTCTCTTCTGTTTATCTTTATTTGTTTTATTTGTTTGGTTCAAAACCATTTGATATTTTTATAGGATTATGAACAGAAGGTTGTGGTCACAAAAGAGACAGAGAGGAAAGTAGAAAGAGATAAGATGATGCCCATGTAGACAAATTGGGCACTTTTACTAGATATGGGATTTAGGTTTTGGAAATTGAATAAAAACATTTGGGGAACTAGTGGAAACTTAGCAAGTGGATTCCAATGTTATAGAAAAAATAGAGATATAAAAGAGGGTGAGGTATTAGTGGTAGCAACAACACAACTGCAAGATTTAATATGATGCTCAAATGCAATGTGGCATGGTGACATGAGCATGATATAATGATGATGCAATTAAGACATGTATGTAGGAAGTAGCATTATATAGACTAGGCAAGTAGCATTATAATTGTTAGACAATTGTGATGCTATATTTTTTTTGTTATCCTTCACATAGTTTAGAGAACCACCATGTGAGGCTTTAATTCTGTCCTATTCTTGCACACACATGGCTATTGTTTTTTCAATGTCCCATCGTTCTGGCTGCATGTTGTAGTTGACAACAAATATGTCAACCACTTTTGTTAGTGAAGCCATAACTAGATGAACAAGGAGTGTAGGCTTAATCTCCAAATCAGCATCATCCTAAGGATATGCTCTCTTATGCCATGTCACCTCCAGTGTATTTTTCTGTCACAAGTTCTTTAGCAGCTAGGTAGCATATATCTTTGAAGAACAAGTTCACTGGCTCTTTATCTTTTCAAGATACTCCCCTATGGAATCATGCTCTGCAATTGAGCCTACAATAGCATGCTCAATCGTGTTGAAAGCCATGCACTTTTTGTTTGCGGTGCTTTTGTTATCGAGGGTATATGTCATCTCCAACGGAGTATGAACCCTCTTCTTTTTCTCCCAAGAAGCATCATCATATTTTTCATGTGTAACTGGCTCTAGTGGTTTGATCGGCTGTAGAGTGTCGACAACCCAGTCCACCTCAGCACAGATGAAAGCCAAGTCGACCTTCTTTCTCCATTCAGTGTAGTTATCGCCTCTGAGGGTTGGGACATCCTTGATGCATCCCATCAAGTAGTACCCTCCTGAAACCACAATGGAGTGAGATCATAACAACAGTTGCATGCATTAATCTAATGTTGGTCAAAATTAAAACATACAACTATTTAAGCAATTAAATCTATCACAGTTGGACAGAAAATAGAAATAAATGCACATAAATAACCACAAATCATGATTATGTTGTTAACAACATTGGTAAGAAAATAACAGAATCATAATTATTAGAATAATAACTTTAACATGCTATGTAAATTTAATTTTCCCGTTGGTTCTAATTAAATTTAAACGGGCATCACAACTCGCAGTGGAAACAAAATAAAATTCATGAAAACATACTATTTAGAAGAATTTCTATAACTTCTCTATTTTCTAAAACAAACATCTCGTTGGTTCCGTTCGAGTAGAATTCAAAAAGTAGATGAAAATCGTCAAAAGCTGGACACAGTTCATCAAAATAGCTTCTGAAACAAAGAAACTGGCCCATGGCCCAGTCGCGAAATTTGGTCCACGGCCTTGCATGCACGCCGCCTGGGATCATGGCCGTCCATTCTCATTGATCGGAAATGGACAGCCTCGCGCGAACAAAAGCAGCTATGCCGTCATCTCCTCTAACACTAGCCCTATTCTATCTGTTCTCCTCCCACTTCTCTCGCTCGGAGGTGGCAGCGGGTGATTATTCGTGGTCGGTGGCCCGCCGTCGACGGCGAGGAAGGCGCCTTCACTGGCCCCTTGCTGGTGTGCGCGTGCACCCGAGGGTGAGCGCTCCACTTGGAAGGCGGCTTAGTGGCGGTGCCCTTTGCACCCGAAGGTGATCTTTCCCGTCAGCGTCATGGCAACGACCAGTCGTGACTGCGGTGGTGAGGGTTAGTCTTTGATTATGTTTTTTGTCTTTGATTTGAGATCATGTTCGCTTTCTCCTTTTCTTTCTACCCGTGAAAGATGTACAACCTAGTTGCTCTAATACCATTGATAGAATCCTAGGATCATCTAGGTGCACATCTAGCCGGGTAAACATTGTTTGTTTTCATACTTCATGAGTACACCGAGAGAGATAGAGAGATGGGAGAGGGGAGAGGAGTACCTTCTCCTTGGCTCGATGAGCTCGAGCCATTGGCCATGGCAGGATCTACGCTAAGGCAGCGACGCAAAGTGCATATTCGTCGGAGCGTCGGCGGTGCTTCACGTCACTCCTCCGCTCCCTTAGATTGGATAGGGTTTGTTGTTGGGGAGTGCGGCTGGCGGCAAACCTCGTAACCCGAGCCACTGGCCCCCACCTCTTTTTATAGCGTAGTGTGAATAGGGGCCCACCAACCATGTAGGGTTGGGTTCCCCCAATCAGGGCGCGGATCGAGGCCCTAATGGGCCGTTGGGCCCACTGGGGAGGAGATCAATCTAATAGAAAGTAGACAACGAGACCGAGCGTATAGATCCATCTCCCCTACCGGGGGGAACCTTGGTTGGTTTAGCCAAATCTTGGTTGGGATCAAGACTATTGCTGGGTAGCGGGGCGGTTTTTTCTTCCGCCATGAGAGTCGCCTTTCCAACACAGAGGCCCATAAGTTAGCTAGAATGGCAACCTCGCTGCCACTTGGGGCGCCATGTCTGGCTTGTTACCCCGCCTGTGGGGCTCAACATTTCTATAAACCTATGGGTTAACGAATAAAAGATAGTATGGTGTAAAAAAAACTCCCCTACCCATCTCTTTCCAATGCTAGCCATGGAGCTCGCTCCAACGATGAGAGCGAGCGATTAGGTTCATCCTGGCTGCTACGTAAGTCCTTGTCCTCTTTCCTCCTTGTCAACTCCCCTCAACTGATTTCGTAGTTCAGATCAAATCAGGAAGAATTCACCAATTGTTTCCTATTTTTCATACAAGGATATTTTTTATGGATCATGGTTCCATTCAAATTCCGAATTAACGCTTGATAAAGACTGAATATTTTATCATGTTGCTTTGTTTTCTTCAGAGGGATGCTCGCTATGTAGGGATCATGGTTCTGTTTCTCTTGATTGGATAACCATCCCCGTAATTTTCCTTGTTAGGCCAGATAGCTAGGTTTCTAGTTAGCTAACTTGTAGCTTAGATGATACTAGAAGGACCTTGCGCGCGTTGCTACACCATTTTTTATGTCGATTTTTTTGCGTGGTGTGTGAACATTTGGCTTCATGTGGAATAGCACACCCACAAGTACAATATATTGTACAATATTTCAGCTTCTTTTTAAGATAATACATTGCCAACTGCACTATAATCATATGAGTGGCATGAAATACTCTTCGATTCACTCACCATAGTATATGAATAACATTTAGTCCAAAATTATTGGATTTGATCCAACTTGTCCGCCATATTGATTGCATTTATTAAGAAAATAGAAAATTTGAGCTCAATAAACATGACCACAGGTTTATGGAGTGAAGTGTCGATAAAGAGAATACGGACAAGAAGCATCACATTCATCAATACACAAATCATAATAGAGAACAACTCACTATTATATAACTTAACTTGCAATGAGTAAAGTAAACACAATAAAGATATACAAAGTAAATCATAATTGGTAATGGCAAACTTTGTTCTTTGTCAGAGAACGGTTAACAGATTGCAGGAGTCAAACATAAAGGGGTTTTCAATGATAGCTTTCAAAGTAATATTCACTCACATAAGAGCAGTGTGCAAAACAAGGAACATAAGAAACATGATTGAATAAATTATCATATGGATGATTGAATCACAACAACTCCAATGCTTGCTTAAGATAGAAAGGAATAGGTTTACTAACTCAACTAAAAATTAAAAGATAGGCCCTTCGTAGAGGGAAGCAGGGATTTCAAGTTTCATAAAGAGCCTCCAAAAATTATGGTACTTATTAGCTTTCAGCTCTCATTGCCCCTATCATAAGCATCTTGAGGTGATTAAGGTTAAAGTGACACAAATATGAGGATATGCTTGACAAGTTATAAGTTGAAAATCTCATGCCCCTTGCTTACTAGTCCGAACCTCATGCTACTCAACTTTAGTCACAAGTAAGTTCTTGTCATTGTAAGTACATGTGTATCATAGAGAACCGCCAACGGGGTACCCCTTGCCCCATGACACAGGAGCTATCCCATATCAAAATGACAATGCAACTGACAATGAGCATCTCAACAATCTTTTTATTTGCTATTTGCATAGGTTTTTATTGAGGATGCTTCATAGAATGCTCATTATGGTTATGCTGCAAGTTTCCACCATGATTAGGCATGGCTTAGGCTAGCCTCCCAGGCGTTTCTCTAACACATATACAAACTCCATGAGCTTACAAGCTCTCCTTTTATTTCACACCGCCGAGATCCATAAACAAAAGAACATGATATCAACTGAATAATAAGTGCAATGTTAAAAGCGTTCCCCATGGTAACATGGTTCTGCTAATTCACAACTTATAAAGTGCAAGCATATAAGCAACATAGATGGACACAATGGTTCAAGTTTATTAAGTGCAAGAAAATAAAGTGTGTCGTCAAGTTTGTGAGAGCTTTAATCAATAATTTTCGCATAACAAGTTTAATTTCGAAGATAGATAAAACTCGAGAATTTACTTGAAATAGCAATAATGCTAATAGGTAGATATGGTGGACACAAATGGCATAGGTTTTAGTTTAAGGATTGGATGCACGAGAATCATTCCCTCTCACTACAGGTTTTTGGCTAGAAAGGCTGGGTAGCAAGCATAAGAGTTGATGGAAACAAACAAACTGATGGGTTCGTAGCATGGAAAACAAAAAAATTCTATCGCAAGAACGAACAAAACCCAGATCTAATCTAGATAAAAGCCAAGATCTAATCTATTAGACGTGTGCAACGAGATAGATCTGTACTAACCCTTGTAGATCCGAAAGCGTTACGAGATTCGGATCTCGTGGTTGATGTAGTCGATCACTTGCCGATCTCAAGATCGAGTAGACGATCCTTCCGGCGCCGCGTTCCGGCAGCGCTTCCGCAGTCGGTCACACGTGCAGAGTCGAAGCAGACCTTCCTCTCCCCGTTCCAGCGAGCAGCGGAGGTAGTAGATCTCTCCACGGAATCCCAGCAGCACGACGGCGTGGTGGTGGTGGTGGAGTAGAGAATTCTGCAGGGCTTCGCCTAAGCCAGAGCAGAGGGAAGGAGGAGGAGAGAGGCGGCTAGGGTTTGGAGTGGAAGGGGGCCAGGGGGTGGCGCCTCCACCCCCTCTATTTATGGGAGGGAGGCGCCATGGGGAGGTGGAGTCCTTGTAGGACTCCCCTATCCCTTGGCCGGCGGATCAAGGAGGTGGGGGGAGAGTCCTACTCCCCCATGAATCCTTGTCTTACCCCACAAGGATTCCTTGATCCTTTCTTGGTTTTCAAGTAAACTCCAAGAAATCTTCCAGAACCTTCCGGAACATTCCGAAACCTTCTAGAATCCCCATACAAATACTCCGGAACATTTCCTAACTTAGAAAATGATCCCCAATATATGAATCTTATTCTCCGAACAATTCCGGAGCTCCTCGTGACGTCTCGAATCCAATCCGAGACTCCGAACAACATTCGGTCTCCAACGCATATTCCATATCTACTTAAAACAACTTCGAACCTTAAGTGTGTCACCCTACGGTTCGTGAATATGCAGACATGATGGAGACACCTCTCCGATCAATAACCATCAGCGGGATCTGGAGATCCATAACGGCTCCCACATACTCAACGATGACTTCGTGATCGATAGAACCATTAACATACGAAACCAATTCCCTTTGTCATGCGATACTCTACTTATCCGAGGTTTGATCGTCGGTATCTCCATACCTAGTTCTACCTCGTTACTGATAAGTACTCTTTACTCGTTCCATGTTATGTCATCCCTTGTGACCCAGTCACATGCTTGCAAGCTAATTAGATGACATTCCACCGAGAGGGCCCAGAGCATATCTATCCGTCATATGGATGGACAAATCCCAATCTTGGTCCATGCGCTTCAACACATACTTTCAGAATACCCAATGACACCTTTATGACCACCCAGTTACGAAGCGGTGTTTGATGTCATCAAAGTACCCATCCGGTGATGGTGATTAACATAACCTCATGGTCGAAGGATTAGGTTACTATGTATTTTAAAGCTTATAGCAAACGAACTTAATGACTTGATCTTATGCTATGCTTACTACGGGTGTGTGTCTATCACATCATTCTCCTAATGATATGATCTTGTTATTAACGACATTCAATGTCCATGATCAGGAAACCATGATCATCCATTAATCAACAAGCTAGTTTAACAAGAGGCTTACTAGGGACTCTTTTATGTTTAAAAAACACACAAGTATTAATGTTTCCGGTTAATACAATTATAGCATGGGATGTAAACATTTATCATAAACATAAAGATATAATAATAACCACTTTATTATTGCCTCTTGGGCATATCTCCAACAGTCTCCCACTTGCACTAGAGTCAATAATCTAGTTAAAAAACTTGTGCATTCAACACCTATGGCTTTCTGGTGTTGTATAGACACTATTGCTAGTGGTAAACATAATCTTCGGATCTGACACTTCCAGGTCCGTGTGTATTTGCATGTCCTTGCGTCTCTACGCATTACTCATTCTCCAATGAGATGGCATTGTATAAATTTGGTCCTTTGGTGAGACCTTTAGTTCCTTGGGATTAAATCATGTTGATACAATTGTCGTACAATGTATCTTGATAGTATTATCCTGCTATGAACCACGCCTAGTTTGATAACAAACTACTTAACACAAATGCCCTCCTTTGCTGCTACTATAGCAGTTATATATTTAGCCTTTTGTTGTAGTATCCGTCACAATATCTCAACTTTGGAACTCATCCAAATCCATCATGGAACATCCTTTCCATTATATTGTGCCACCCATAGTCTAAATTGAGATAAATTTAATTTGTATCTTGTGACAAAACTAGTATCAATGTAACACTTTACAATGAACTACCTTTAACTATTTGTTACTTATACATGATATATTCTTAGTTCTTCCAAAGCTCATAAGAATATCTTTACTATTGTCCAATGATCATCTTATGAATCATTCTGGTATATGCTCATAACATTTAGAGCATAGGACATATCTGGATGTGTACATCTCAAAGAATGATTGATCAAAATATTCTTGTGATTTCACCAAGTGTCAAAACACTTGAATCTCGTGTCAACACACTTGAATCTTGATTTAGTCCTTTCCGTGCGTCAAGAACCTTTCTTGTTGTTTCCACATTGAACTCATTCAACATCTTATCTATGTACATTTGGCAAAACCATATTAGCGCCTCAATCTATCCATATAGACATTGATGCCTAATTCTTGAGTTATGCCTAAGTCTTTCATCGAAATGAAATTCTTAACATGTGTCAATAAAAGATACATTATTTCTAATCAACAATATGTCTTTCACATAATGTATTAGAAATATGTCTTAGCGCTCCCACTTAATTTCTTGCAAAATGCAAACATCTTCATCGTCTCTGAAGATTCCAACTCCGCGGTGCTCACTTCAACCATTGAAGTTTTGCATACTCTTTTAGCATCCTTTGAATTAACAAAACCCTTTGGATCGTGTCATGTACACGTCCTAGGTAACCATTCTATTAGAAGAACTTGTTTTGTTTGTTCAACTACCATATACCAAAATATATGTAGTGGTTGCTACATTAATCCGTCCAGACTAAATATCGCTATGAAAGATCAAATCTTATCATAGTCAATTCCTTGAACATTGTCGTAAACTCTTTCCGACATGTCGACTATTTCATAGATTTTCAACATCCATGTCTATTTCTTTATAGATCCAAACACGACCGATAGGCTTCACGCCTTTCCGGAGGGCCTTCTAAGTTCAGAAACTTTATTTCTCGTGTATGGATACTATCACGGATTCCATGACTTCTAGTCATTTTATGGAGTCAGGGCCTATCATCGCTTCTTTGCATGTAGTCGGTTCATCATTGTCAAAACAATAACGACTTGCTTATCAAATCTTACTATTTGATTCTTACCGATCCACACGGTTCTATAGGAACTCTAATCTCCGAGATTACACCTTTTGCAATCACGAGAGCCATGAGCATTGTGGCCGCCACCGGGACACTTTCTGGCGCTGCGCTACTTAGCACATATAGCTAAGGTTCAACAACCTTATCAAAGTTCTATTGTCCTCCCACTTAACTTTTCACGAAAAATTCCTTCTCAAGAAACTTGACGTTCCAAGCGACAAACTCTTTTGTCCTCGGCGTTATGGAGAAATTCCCAACAAATTCTTTGGAATAACCTACAAAGACGTGCTTATCCGAATTTGGTTGTAAACATTTTACTTATGCATAGCATACCAAAATTTAATAAAAGACAATTCGGGTTTTATCCCAAACCATAACTCATATGGTGTCATTTCAACGGATCACGATGGAGCTCTTTTCAGTGTAAAAGCGGTAGTCACTAAAGTTTTAATCTTTTAAAATATAATGGCAGTTTTATAAATGACACCTTTGATCTTACCATGTAAAACAAGGTTTCATTACATATCTCGAACACTCCATACTCTTATGGTGTTTTGGGAAATGCAAATCCATGGAACGATTCCTCAAATCTTAGGTGTTTTGCTAAACTTGTAACTCAAACATCTTTCTTTATGATCCAATCATAAACTCTTTTATTTTCTTGTTACAATGATTTTCCACTTCATCTTGAAAGTCTTTGAACATTTTTCAAATGTTCCATACTTCTTCCTTATTGAGTAAGTATATACATATACTCACTCAAATCTTCGGAGAAAGCATATGAAGTTGAAATCCATCGCCCACGACTACACATAATGGACTATATACATCAATATGTACAAATTCCAATCAGTTAGTCGTCCGTTCCTCTTTTGGCCTACGAACGGAGTTCTAATTATCTCCAGGAAAGTATCACAAGCGTCATTTGATCCAAATCAAAGACTCCAAAAATCCATCAACATGGAGTTTCTTCATATATCCTTTCAATATAATTTAAACAGTGATGTCATTTTGCAAGTGATCTTTCAATCATTTGTCTTGCGACATTTTAGCATTAGTTTAATGGTCGTTATTTCTCCTACCAGACTTGTATATTATCCATCTATTATGGAATACGGTAATTATTTGAACAACCTTTTGTCGTCATAATACCTGATCAAAATAACAATTATTGAAAAAAATCTTGAAGGCAAGCTTTGATGTTAACGAGCAACACAACAACCCTTTGTTTGTTTTCGATGAACATCATCACATTTTCTCTTGCTAGTTACTTAGGCCATTGCAACTCATGAATTGTGTTGTCCTGTATGACACTTCATACCAACCAATTCGGTATCCAATACCTAAGAACCACATTGTTTAATAAGCAAGGAATACAACCATAACATGTATATCTTCTATATGCCTAAGTTGGACATCTCCAACCTTTTATTTTCTGCCAAATATTTTATAGATTCTCTTTCAGAAATTCCTTTTCTTTTTAAAAGAATCTATCAACATCAATAGTGGTGTCATCAACATGACACATGGTACAAAGCGTATATAGTCAACTACTAATACCTTTGGACTTGCACTTTGAGGTGGATCACCATCATCAAATGTTCGGTGTTCTTTCAAAAATCCATTCTTTAGTAATCTTTTAGTGTAGTAAACATTTTACTTACATCTTCTATTCATCCTTATCATGACAACTTTCATGATCAAGCTACTATAGCCTATAAGGAAGAATCGCGAATATAATATCAGTTCCCAAAACCTTTTTGGTAGATTCGGATGCCTAGCATCTCCATCCTTCACAAATTCTCATACAATATGAGAACATGTATTTTGCTAAATTATACTCTATCATAATGCAACCAAAAACATTGTTTCAGATATCACAATATCTTTCACACATGATGGTTTCTGAAACAATTTTCAGCTCCAATATAATCTTGATATTAAAACAACCTTTTGAATATCAATAATCATGGAGGCAAACATGATACTTTAGATACTAACATTGGAATTCTTACTCTTGATTTAATACTACTTATTAAACTTCATGGAGTAAATAGAGTTTGCTGAAAGTTTGCAATAGGACTTATGAACTTTAAATTGACATTCAAAACAATATGATACCAGTTCGTAAAGTAAATATCCAGAATTTCTATAGTTCCACTATCTCAACTATAACTAAGCGTAAGGTGGTGAACGGATGCCAATGACTACAAGAAACTATGCAAATTCACTTTGATTGTGTTTATGATAAATTGAGTTCGACTAATCCAAATTACAAATGAACTCCCACTCAAAACAACATCCCTCGAGTTGTTTTAGTGATTACACGAACCAAATCCACTACACCAAGTCCGATCATCACGTGAGATGATGTAGCTTTAAAGGCGAACAATCAACATGTTCATCATATCATCCATATGACTCATGCTTTACCTTTCGGTATTCCGTGTTCCGAGACCATGTCTGTACATGCTAGGCTCGTCAAGGTTAACCTTAGTTAACGCGTGTGCAAATCTGGCTTGCACCCGTTGTATGCACACGTAGAGTCTATCACACCCGATCATCACGAGATGCTTCGAAACGACGAGTCTTAGTAATGGTGCCATCTAAGGACGAACACTTTATTACTTGATATTTAGTGAGAGGGATCATCTTATAATGCTACCGTCACGATCTAAGCAATACAAGATGCATAAAGGATTAACATCACATGCAATTCATAATTAGTGTGATATGATATGGCCCTTTCTTCTTGTGCCTTTGATCTCCATCTCCAAAGCACGGACATGATCTCCATCATCACCAGCATGGCGTCAAGGTCAGTGGCGCCGCTTCATGGTTGTCCATCATCACTAGCAACTATTACAACTACTTGGAACAAAGCTATTACAAGATGAATAGACACGCATGTCTTAACAGAATTGAAGACAACCATTAGGCTCCTGCCGGTTGCCATATTACAACAAGGATCATTGCATACATCAAATATAATCACAATCACATGATGGCCATATCACATCACAAAACCCCTGCAAAAACAAGTTAGACGCCTCTAATTTTCTTTGCATGTTTTACATGGCTTGAGGCTTTCGAATAAGAACGGATCTTACCAACGAAACTGAACCACAACGTTGATACAAGTGTTATCAAGTTGCAAAGTGTAAATTGGATCTATACTATGGTGAGAGAGACAGACACCCGCAAAGCCACTTGTGCAAAGCAAGTTACACGTCAAGCATGGAGCAAGTCTCATGTGCGATGACATGTAAGGTTAGCCCGAGCCGCTTCATCCCACCATACCGCAAGATGCAAAGTACACAAAGCAAAAGACGACACGAGCACCAACGCCCACAAAACCATTGTGTTCTACTCGTGCAACAGATCTACGCATAGACCTGGCTCTGATACCACTGATGGGTTCGTAGCATGTAAAACAAAAAATTTATATCGCAAGAACGAACAAAACCCAGATCTAATCTAGATAAAAGCGAGGATCTAATCTATTAGACATGTGCAACGAGATAGATCTGTACTAACCCTTGTAGATCCGAAAGCGTTACGAGATTCGGATCTCGTGGTTGATGTAGTCGATCACTTGCCGATCTCAAGATCGAGTAGACGATCCTTCCGGCGCCGCATTACGGCAGCGCTTCCGCAGTCGGTCACACGTGCGGAGTCGAAGCAGACCTTCCTCTCCCCGTTCCAGCGAGCAGCGGAGGTAGTAGATCTCTCCACGGAATCCCAGCAGCACGACGGCGTGGTGGTGGTGGTGGAGTAGAGAATTCTGCAGGGCTTCGCCTAAGCCAGAGCAGAGGGAAGGAGGAGGAGATAGGCGGCTAGGGTTTGGAGTGGAAGGGGGCCAGGGGGTGGCGCCTCCACCCCCTCTATTTATGGGAGGGAGGCGCCATGGGGAGGTGGAGTCCTTGTACGACTCCCCTCTCCCTTGGCCGGCGGATCAAGGAGGTGGGGGGAGAGGCCTACTCCCCCACGAATCCTTGTCTTACCCCACAAGGATTCCTTGATCCTTTCTTGGTTTTCAAGTAAACTCCAAGAAATCTTCCAGAACCTTCCGGAACATTCCGAAACCTTCTAGAATCCCCATACAAATACTCCAGAACATTTCCTAACTTAGAAAATGATCCCCAATATATGAATCTTATTCTCCAGACAATTCCGGAGCTCCTCATGACGTCCCGAATCCAATCCGAGACTCCGAACAACATTCGGTCTCCAACGCACATTCCATATCTACTTAAAACAACTTCGAACCTTAAGTGTGTCACCCTACGGTTTGTGAATATGCAGACATGATGGAGACACCTCTCCGATCAATAACCATCAGCGGGATCTGGAGATCCATAACGGCTCCCACATACTCAACGATGACTTCGTGATCGATAGAACCATTAACATACGAAACCAATTCCCTTTGTCATGCGATACTCTACTTATCCGAGGTTTGATCGTCGGTATCTCCATACCTAGTTCTACCTCGTTACTGATAAGTACTCTTTACTCGTTCCATGTTATGTCATCCCTTGTGACCCAGTCACATGCTTGCAAGCTAATTAGATGACATTCCACCGAGAGGGCCCAGAGCATATCTATCCGTCATATGGATGGACAAATCCCAATCTTGGTCCATGCGCTTCAACACATACTTTCAGAATACCCAATGACACCTTTATGACCACCCAGTTGCGAAGCGGTGTTTGATGTCATCAAAGTACCCATCGAGTGATGGTGATTAACATAACCTCATGGTCGAAGGATTAGGTTACTATGTATTTTAAAGCTTATAGCAAACGAACTTAATGACTTGATCTTATGCTATGCTTACTACGGGTGTGTGTCCATCACATCATTCTCCTAATGATATGATCTTGTTATTAACGACATCCAATGTCCATGATCAGGAAACCATGATCATCCATTAATCAACAAGCTAGTTTAACAAGAGGCTTACTAGGGACTCTTTTATGTTTACAAAACACACAAGTATTAATGTTTCCGGTTAATACAATTATAGCATGGGATGTAAACATTTATCATAAACATAAAGATATAATAATAACCACTTTATTATTGCCTCTTGGGCATATCTCCAACACAAACATACAAGTGATAGAAACAATCATGCAATCTTCCTTAGAAACACAAAAGATCTTAACTAGAGAATACTAAGCTTATGAGCCAAACAAGAAAGAAAGATAATGAAATTGTATTTCTAAAAGTACTTTTCTCTTTTCCATTCAATCCTCAAACAATGTTGCTACTGACCAGAGCCAGGTTTGCCAAAACCAACTAAATTTACTTAATGATCCCAAAGTGATACCAATACTACCAACAAGATCAATCATATAACAGAAATTGCAAACTAAAATAAGATGTGTAAAAAGTAAATGAGAGAACTTCTCATTAATATTTCATAACGGCAACTCACACCAAGGGATACATAGATAACTAACTAGAGGAGAGATACTTCCACAATGCAAACCATCATATATGATAACTTCTCTATTCATGATATGAATATACTAAAAAGGTAAAAAGATGAAAGATAATGATGTGATACCGCGACAGTACCCCAAGCTTGGAATAAACCAAGGGGATGCCAAAACCTGATGACGAATTACTCCTTCGGTGGTGGTGGTGTTCTATCGATAAGCTTTTCAATCAATTTCTTCAAATCCTCAATCTCGAAGGTGAGAGTATGAATCAACTCCGAATTGTCCTCAATGCGGTCATGATCATGTCAGGCTGTGAACCCCAGCCCTTGTTATTCTTTCCCCACTCTTCCTCCTTAAAGTGTTCTTTTCCTATATGGTTAGAATGAGGCATATCCCAATTGGAGGGTAATTTTTCCTTAGGCATCTTTTGGAATTGTTGCTCATGTATGAGGGTATGGAAGGGATTCTTGATGCGTGGAGGAAGTGACCATGGAGCCAAGCAAAGGCGCAGAACCATCCCTCCAGTGGACATCCATGCAGTCCTTTTGAGGACAGGACGTGCCATCACTCCAATGCTTGCAATGGTGGTACTGGTGCGTGGATGCTGGTCTTCCTTCACTTCCTCTTCAACTTCACCCTTGATCTCCTCCTCCTGCTTGGGGTCTTGGAGATCGGCTTCCACAAGCTTCTTGCCCTTATCATTGGTGGAGACCATCGTACTTCTAAACTTGAAAATAGTTCCTGATAGAAACAGATCGAAACGAAAACACGACGAGAACACGATATAGGGACCTCGGGGGATCCAGGGGATTATATATTTTAAAGTTTAACAACAAAAGGAAGGTAGTGGGAGAAAACGGGTCGGAGACGGGCTCCAGGTGGCCACACCCCCTGGTGGCGCGACCAGGTGGGCCCGCGCCACGGGGTGGTGTGAACCCCCCGGGCTATGTTTCCGTCCCTTTTTCGACTCATTATATTCCATGTTAGATAAAAACTGCAAAAATATAGATTGAAAAGTTTTTCGCGGACCTTTTCTTACCAGGACTGGTACCTATTCGAAAACGGACTCTATAGGTTTCTGAATTTGGTCTTTAATAAATTCTTCTAGAGTCACCACTTGAATAACATCAATATCTTTATTGTAAGAATCTTCAAAAATATAATACTTGAGTCTTTTGACCATTCTTCATCTCATTACACCATTCTCTCTTAACACTTGAAAATTTCTTTCATACAAAACATCACACAATGTTCATTAGCAACATTAGTGCATGCAAGATAATAAACCTTTGGGTTCAATTTCAACTGAAGTCCATCAAAACATAAGCTACTGTAGCAACTCCTTTCGAAAGTCCAAAAGAATTCAAAAAGGAAATCGATTTAAGAGGCAAATACAAAAATGGCAGAAATCTGTCAAAACAGACCAGCAGGTAAAGATCAATTTTTATGAAAATCTTGTGTTGCTCAAATCAAAAAGTGCAAAACTAACGAAAGTTAAATAATAACCTGGGGCATGCACACACAAAATTACAGACCAGTAAAACTTTCTGGGATATTTCACGAATTTTGACAGTAAAACACAAAAATCTGTTTCAAGACAACAACTTCCCCAAATCTTACTTCTCTCTCATTAGAGGCTAATCTTGACACAAAAACTAAACAAAAAAGGATAAGGAGAGGTTATTACATAAGCAATAACTTCGAAGACTCAAATAAACAAAAATAAACTGAAAGCAAAAATATAATGGGTTGTCTCCCAAAAAGCTCTTTCTTTATAGCCATTAAGATAACCATGATAATTTCAATAATTCTCACATAAAAATATGAATTGGAGTAAAAGAGAGCATCAAGAAGAAAATATACACATATTTAAGTCTAACCCAGTTCCGATGCAAGGGAATTTTGTAAGAAAATAAATTATTGAAACCAGAGGCTACTAGCATAGGAAAGCAAAACAAGTGCAACATAAAGACTTTCAGCATAAAGCGAGGAAACTAAATATTATTGAGATGCATAAAAACATTTTCCCCTCTCTCATAATAACTTTTAGTATCATGAATAAATTTAACGATATAATTCTCACATGAACCATAGTAGCAATGATCACTTATTTTGATAGTAAACATAGGGACACTAGCTTTCCTAGTTCTACTAGGATGTGAAACAATATTAGAAGTATCCTTACAAAGGATAATTTGCCCATCTTCTACATTTTTAGTGACAAGGTCTTTCATATTTTCTACTGCAGGTTCAACATCTATTTGTTCATCAGGTTCTACAGCTTTCGTTGTACTTTTGTTAACCATACTAACTATCATAGAATGTTCCTTCACCTTAACAGGGAAAGGTATTTTATCGATGTAAGGTTCGAGTAAAATACAATCAGCAGTATGAACTTCAATAGTTCTAGCAGGAACACAATTAACCTCTTTATATGGCTCATGATACTTGTTCCATTTATTTTTAGGAATTTCAATATAAGAGGAAAAGGCCTTAAAACAATTTGCAATACTTTGAGAATCAAGACCATAAGCAACACTAAAAGTCACCAGTTCCCATAAAAGATTTAATGCATTCATAATCATAATTTGTACCTAACTTTCTTCCTTTATCAATATCCCATGCTTCAGCATTGTCTTGAATACAGTCTAGAAAGCATCCAATGCGTGTAAATGATCCGGCACAAGAAGCATCCAATAGATCCTTATCATGAAGAGAAAGCCTTGCATAAAAGTTATTGATAATAATATTATTAGGGAGCTCATGAATAGGACATTTGAGCATTAGTAACTTCAATCTCCCCCAAGCTTGGGCGGTACTCTCTCCATCACGAGGCAAAAGTTATATATTTGATTCCGATCTTTATGAATCTCACTAGGAGGATAAAATTTGGAAAAGAAAGAGAGGTACAATTTCCTCCCATTCAAGAGATTGGCCGTTCTTTAGCGGCTTATGCCATTCCTCGGCTCTATCTTTTAGTGATACAAAAAATAAATTTTTCTTAACTTGATCTGTTGTAATACCTGCACACTTAAACAATCCGCATAATTCATGTATAAAATAAAATGATCACCGGGATGGACAGTTCCATCTCCAAAATAATAGTTATCCATAACACAATCAACAATTTGTGTAGGTATTTGAAAAGTATCAATTTCTGCAGGTGGTGGTTCATCTACTACCTTATCAGTAGTAGTAGCATTCTGAAATAAGAAACTAAGTGCATTATCCATATTGAGAATAAAGTAACAAATAGAATTAAACAATACTCACAATAGAAGTTTCCTTTACCAGTTCCACTCTTCAATAGCGCTTCACTCCCCGGCAACGGCGCCAGAAAATAGTCTTGATTACCCAAAAGTATAGGGGGTGTATCGTAGTATTTTCAATAAATAAGAGTGTTGAACCCAACGAGGAGCATAAGGTGTTGACAAGTGGTTTGGATCAGGAATTCTCTATAAATACTTAGCAAACAGATTTTTAGGGGTTTTTCATAATGTAGATAAATAAAGTGCGAGTAAATAAAATAAAATGATAATAATTGCAGCAAGTGGACCAATCCTTTCTTTAGCAAAGGACAAGCCGATTGTATTACTTAAGATGACCAAACGTTCTCGAGGACACATGGGAATATTGTCAAGTGCTTTCGCTTCATATTGTTGATTAATCTTCTCTGGTTGGATAAGTGTTGTGTGGGTGAACCTATGCTAATGTACTGACCTTCCTAGGACTAATACATACTTGTGATTATACCCCTTGCAAGCATCCGCAACTACAAGAAAGAAATTATTATAAAAACCTAACCATAGCCTTAAACTCTGAGATCCTACACTCTCTTATGCAAAGGTTTCCTAATGGGGGTTCAGGTTTTTGTCACTCCGGCAACCCCACGATTAGTAGCCAAATACACAATGCACTCCCCTAGGCCCATAAAGGTGAAGAATCATGTAGTCGATGTTCACTTGACACCACTAGAAGAATAGCACCACAACTTAAATATCAAACCATTAAATCTTTCTCAACATAATTCCACTACTAACAACATGACTTCTCCCATGTCCTCAAGAACTAAACGAACTACTCATGAGACATCATATGGATCAAGATCAGAGATGAAATAATGATAAGTAACAATCTGAACATGAACAATAATTCGATGGTTCCACTCAATAGCATCAACTATAATAAGTAATCAACCCCAGGAAAGTTTCCCCTAAGAAGTATGGAAGATTCAACCCAATTGTTACAGTGGTATGGAGTGGTGGTGATGGTGCTGGTGATGATGATGGTGGAGATGATGATGATGATGATCCTGATGAAGTCTAGCTTGATGACGGTGTTGATGGCGACGATCTCCCCTCTTCAGCAAGGAATTTCCCCGGCATATTTTTGTCTGTCGGAGAGCTCTTTCTCTCTCTGTAGTTTCTGCCCCGAGTCTTAGGGTTTCGAGGAGATTATATACGCTAAAGGGCGATGACAGAGGTGGGCTAGGGTGGCCACACCACATGGTGGCGTGGCCAGGGGTGACCTGCGCCAGGGGGTGGTGTGGGCCCCCTATGGCCCATCTTCACTCCTCCTTCTGGCCTCCTTCGTCTTCTGAAAAAATAGGAAATTTCCATATATTTTTGGGATTTTCTGATGTTCACCAATATTGCATCTGGACAACGCTTTTTCCATCAGAATCCTGTCTCCGGTGGTTCATCCTCCAAAAGTCATCAATCATGCAAAAATAGATGAAATAACATAAGTATCATCTCTTAATATGAAATATATCAATGAATAACAGTAAATTATGATATAAAATAGTGATGCGAAATGGGACGTGAAACATTTTTTCCTAATTAGGCATTAAACATTTAATTGCCTACACAGTGTATCAAGTAAGCGGTGCCTAAACAAGTGTACTATTGAAGCAATACATTGTTGGCAAATATTAATACAATAGGGTAAGTATCTGTAGTTGCTATAAATAGAGAGAGTAAAAAGATACATCAGTCCACTATTAGAAAGGCAACTAACTCTAGTACACTAATGACAGTAGGAACTCCTCATGACTAGGGAGATAAGTACTCCAACAATAAGAACACACATAGGTGACTAGCATTAGTACACTAATTAGACTATAACTGTTTTTTGCATTAGGGCAAGGAAGGGAAAGTAGCATAAAGTTAAACATATTTATTTAATAGGCAATAAAATTTGTTAATATGTGTTATCAGCAAAAACCCAACCTATGAGATAAGTTGTAACAAAAATAAAAAGTTTGAGTGTAATATCTTGCAAAAAATGTGCAAACCACATTTAAAGAGAACTTCACAAGCAAGTAATGGTCTTGGGTGTCAACACTACAAGAAAAGTTTCCTTCCGTAACGAATTGGCCCAACGGTCATCGTAGAAGGCGCTTCTTTCGCGAAGAAATTCTTGGCTCGACCTTGGCCGATGGAAAACTTTTTTTCCGGTTTCACGGCCCTCTACTACTACGAATCTGCTAAAAATATGGAGGAAGCTCGGCTGGCGCGTGGCAGAAGCAAGATTTTTGTTTCCTCGCGCGATGTTGACTCGTCAAAGTCTTTTGATGCGTGTGGGTCTCGGACGTCAATGTCTCTAGCGGACAATACTTTTCGGTCACGTCTCCCTGATTTGAACTCGATAATGTTGCTCGAGGCGTCTGCTGTTTAGTCAAGCTGTTAGGTCCCACGTGTCAGCCTCTCATTAGAAGGATCATGTGTATGATGGAATTTTTTCCTTCGCTCGTGCTACCCTATTCCGAAGCTGATAGTGTTGCTCCATGCATCTACCGTTTAATCAACCTCCTGGGACCCACATGCCATCTTCTCATTAGAAGAAATGTGTGTATGATGGAATGTTTTCCTTTGCTGGTGCTACCCGTTCCAAAGTTGATAGTGCTGCTCGACGCATCTACCGTTTAACCAACCTCCTGAGCCCCACATGTCATCCTCTCATTAGAAGAAACGTGTGTATAATGGATTTTTTCCTTCGCTCGCGCTACCCTGTTCCGAACTTGATAGCACTGTTCGATCCATCTACTGTTTAATCACGATGCTGGGCCCCACATGTCATCCTCTCATTAGAAGAAACATGTGTATGATGGATTTTACCCTCTGTCACGCCTTCATGTTCCAAACATGATAGCGTTGCTCGCTGCTTTAGCCGTTTATACAGGCTGGTGGGACCGATATGTCAGCCTCCTCTGTACAGGAAACGTGTGCATGCTAGACTTTTTTTATTCTCTCGCGCCTCCCCGTTTGGAACTTAGCAATGTTGCTCGATACAACACCCGTATAATGTCTCCCGACTGGGTCCACATGTCAGCCGCCTATGTAGAGGAAATGTGTGTATGTTGGACATTTCTTTTGGTCGTGTCCGCTGGTTTGACCTTGATAACATTGTTCCATGCAGCATGCATGTATGGCCTTGCTGCTGGGGCCCACGTGTCAGCCTCTCTTGACAAGGAACGTGTCGATCTTTATCTTCTTTTTTCCAGTCGAGATAGTTATACAAGTACTTTTTAAACGTGCTCATTAAACTTGATCTCTTGTATGGTAAGGTTGATGGGTGCTAGCTGCAGGCAGGTGGGTCAGCCATGTCAGCCTCTCAGTATAAAAATATTGCTACAGATAAACTGCATGCCTTGCCACTACACAAGAAATTTTTTATCCTTTTATAAAACGTAAAAAATGTATACTAACATCGTATATAACTTATTTATTTTTCTTCTTAAAAAATTGCTTGTCCATCTGCTACGCGTGATTGCTAGCAGCTCAACTAAAAAATGTTAAGTACAAATAATGTAGTAGGTAGTATTTAAAAACATGGATAGGCGGAGTTTTTAAGGGGTGGGTGGACGGTTCCCAAAAAAGGCCGAATTGAAGAAAAATGGGCCAAGCAGGGATTGATGGGCTATTTTTCATGGGCTCTCACCCAATCTCACTGGGCTATTTGTGCGGCCGAATGACCCAAAACATGGCCGAGTTAGAAGGTCTTGGGCTATAATAAGGCCGGATGGGCTAATTTCTTGGGCTCGATTGTTAAAATCCAAGGTACGTGTTGGGGCTCGGCCGGATTCGAAATAAAGCCGTCAACAAGGGAAAAAAGGTATAAAATATGAGCGCCTAGATCCCAGGCACCTGAGAACTTGTTATGTTAAGGAGCTAACGTCACCCTACTAATTGTGCTAATAGTCAGTTGTAACCTAGTAGTTGCAACTCATTATATTTCCAGTTACAAGCTGTTGCAACAAATGTGTAACCCTCACGTTGCACCAATCGCGAGGTAAATCCAATGGTGAGAGAGGTGACTCTTGAGAAGTGGCAAATCCTATAAAATATTCATAGATATTTTTGTGAAAATTGTAGATAAACACCCCGCGCCCGCCAAAACTTTCCGCCGAGACCCCAAACTTTCCTAAGCTAGCCCTCAATCGAGCGACCAGCCCCTGTCTCTTCAAATTTTGTGCCATTCTTATGAGAGATGCACCGGATTAGAACCAGGCCGCAAACTTCTCCACGCCTTAAAAAAACTTCTCGACGCCTTTCTATCAACAGTGTCGGCCTACCACCATTGGCCGCGCCTTTCTTCACAAGACGCACCAGCTGGCGGTCAGCTGGGCGATTCCCACGCTTCGCCTGCTAGATTTAGGCACTAGACATTCTTCTTGGCTTTGGTTTGTTCTCTACCTCTCCTAGAAATAGTTAAAGCTTGTGACCATCTATATTTACAAGGTGCTTGCAGATTTGGGTAGGTACGATCTTTAGGTAAATCTATAATAAAGCTCGACAGAAGAGTTTGAAAACATCTGAAAAAGGACTTGGCAGATATCCTGTGCAAGCTTTTGACCTGGTATATTCCTCATCCTTCTTTGATACGATGGAGCATTTGGCTGTTGATGTACCTACGAGGAAGTACTTAGAGGTACAATACAGTATAGATGGATGTACCCTATAGAACGTCGACTTTGCATTTCCAAGGAACGAGAAGATATCCGTAGACAGTTTGATAAGTTAGTGTTATGCAAAGATATCTTCACATATAAGACTGTAGAAAAGTTAGATATATTTAGATGAGTGACTTGGATATGTTTTGTAGGTTCTTCACAGAAATAAAAGTACCAGCAAATTTCGTTCCACCAATAAAAAAACCGGATGGACTAAGATCTAAGGATCATGTAAGACGCTCAAATTGCACTGTGAATTGTCTATGAATTGTCCAGATGGGGTAACTTCTTGTCTATTTGTAACGCTAGATTTCGGAGCTTGAATTTCTGGCCCTTATTTGTGGTCCTGATAGGAGTATAACAAAAGCTTCAGCTTGCATTTTCAACGGTGTCTGACATAGCGATGATGTACCTTCGGTGGAGACTGGCACAACTAGAGGTTGTCCTAATGAACCTGCACTGGATTGCGTTTAGATTCAAAATCCTGCACTTGACTTTGTCATCCCAAGGAAAATAAGGTTATGGATCTGGTAATAACACCTTCTATAGAACAAGATGTTGTAGGTGATGATTTATAAATTGCATGTGCCTCTCTATCAATGAAATGGCATATCGTTTGCCTTGTTTCAAAAATAAATAAATATTTGCATGTCTCCTTGTGTTAGTCGATGCAAAGAAGATACTACTTTCTGTTCAAGTCATGTGAACAAATATGTTTGTATGTAGAGACATAAATGCGGATTGGGTGACAAAATCAACATAAAATTGCCAGATCAATAACACAAGCATAATGGCATTGCAAGAAAAGGAACATAACCATCTTTTCACCATGCTTGTGAAAAGGAGATGAGCCAGGAACCATGCCTGCAAGTGGCAGAGGCCAATTCTCGTGCAGCTCAGCTAGCATTGGTTTATCATCGATAATACTCAAGCATATGAATATTATGATTACATACTAGGAGTAGTTCCAGTTCCACATTACAGTTCAACAGGCAAAAGTGTAAGAAATGTGTAAGGTAGCTCCATAATATAGGTTCCAGAGAAAAGCTTACAAATCATAAGAAAGAAAGCTCTGCATCACAGTTCACCACCTTCAGGTGCAACAGTTTCTACAGATTGTAAACCCAAATCACCGCCTCCTTCAGGTGGCACGATAATTTCGGGAGCGGGATCAGCAACACCAACATCAGTGCCAGCACCGGTAGCATGAGTCTCCACAATAGGTGAACTATCGAGCACCACAATGTCCTCTAAAGGCTCTTTACTGCCAGCTCTAGCCGCACAAGTCTCTGCGGATGGCAAAACCAATCCACCACCTCCATCATCTAGCACGATGATGGCAGGTGTAGGCTCCTCAGTACCAGTTGCAGCTGCAACTGCATCAGTCTCCACAAAAGGTAAACAAGGAGGTAACTTAGGTGTAGCGATCTGACATCCATTTTCTACTCCATCATCAGCAAACTGAGAGTCTTCTTCAACTTTGTGCTTCTGCGGTTACAAGATAAACAGAGATTACAGCAAAAGCATCTACGCGCAACGACAAGAACATATGTCATTCTATTGATTTACCTTGTCATCTGGGATAGCAGAAGTCACATGATTGGAACCTATTTCATAGGGAATCCTCTTTTTCGCTCCTTTCCGTATCTCCTTCTGCAGCAAGTTGTAATATTGATTACATGATGTTGATTGACAAATATATGCAAATGTTCAAAAGTTTGCGCTGTCGAACTACCAACTTCGAACGGATCCTCATTGTTCTTAGTTATGGGATCTAGCCTAGAAAACAATGTTCTATGGAATCCTAGTCTACCAAAAAGGATGCATACCCAGGATAAAAACTACTCTACACATGACAATGTTGCACAATCGACAATAAAAATTTAACCGCGTCATCAACTCTATCATGTAAGTTTAGAGTGAATCTAGATACACTCGTTTCCCACAAGCTAAAACATCTTATATTATGGAACGTAGGTAATAGGTACGAGTGTTCTAGTATTTCACAAATCGTCATTGCTTCCGTGGGATAGAGATGACAGATGCTCCACCGCCCTACAGAAGGTTGCCGCGCCTATCTCGTCGCCACTTGTAGAGGACGGAGCCGAGGAGCTGGTCGGCAACAATATGGAGCGAGAGGCCAGGGGCGGTAGTGGATGGGAAGAAGGGACTGGGTAAAAGGGACTGTGTGTGCGTGGGGGGAGGCCGGTGAGGGAGTTAAATCTAGCTTGTCTCGGAAGGAACACGCTGCCACGTGCATCGGCGTGTGCAAAACTCCCTTCCTCTCTCTTCTGCGGCAGCTACTGATAGTAGTACTCCAGCTAGCTTCATCGAGTTCTCTGGTACTCCTACTAGTAGACCTTTACTACTACTACTACTACTAGGTAGACAAGGAGTACTTTTTCAGAAGAAGAAAAAACTAGACTAGCACACCGTCGTACAGTATTGCCGTATCAAATCACTGGTGATGCCATGATGAGCGACATGTTTTTCCTGGTAAACCTGGAAACATCGTGTTCCTTCCACCGCGTGTAGTTTCTGAGCGAAGTACTTACCAACACGTCCAACTTAGGCTTACATAACCCAAACTATAGTGAAAAAGAAGCTAAACTATGGACCTGCAAGGAGTAATACTAACAATACTACTATTATACAACATTCTGGAAGAAATTATGTACGGAATAGTAGTAGTAGTAGAGTACAACTGTACTCCTAATAAGGTTATTTTACAAGATTGGTGAAATATATATACTGGAGAAACCACCAAGTGTACAAAAGGTGTTTTTGGTCATACGGAGTATTTTACAAGCCGGACCGGGTGCGAAACTAAATGTTGAATACTCGTAAATCAGCTAAAAACCAGCCAAAATAAAGAGTTCAACACAAGGCCAAGACCAAATGAGCTATCCTTGAACAGGCTCGTTCCACTCCAAGGCATTTGAGAAGCTTGGGATGAACCAAAATGGAGTCTCCGACCATGTCCAGCGAGTGTTGGTGTGGGAACCAATAGTTGCGTCACCATTCAGACTGAAGCGGCAAATTTCAGGATGTGGCTTGAACTCATATCCAATTTCTTGGTGTGATGTGTAAACACAGTTCCTTCTCGTCAGATGTCCTGGCAGATCATTTGCATTGCCTACTACAATGATAATCGGATAGTTCACGTCAAGGAAAAGAGAATATGATCCAAGGTCAGTAACCCTTTTCCATCGGTTAGCTGCAGTTAATTGGCTTGTGTCCATCGAGAACACCATGCACTCAAACCCAGAATGATAGATGCGAACGGTGCGACCATAGTGAACAACACTAGTATCATCAGCAATTGCATTGCCTCAGACACCATATGTATAGACCAGAAGAAGTCTTGAACCACTAGCAGATCTTGCTAACCACCACCTACCAGGATCATTCTCCTCATCGTCCTCAACACACCCATGTGTCAGGTACATCACATCGCGTGTCGACAGGATAATGATAGGACCTTCAAAGGGAAAGGAAATGTAACATGGAAATAATATTGATATTGATCTGACATTGTAGAAGTTGATATATAGTACTATTTTCAAAAATCATGATTATACTTAAGATGTTTGATTGTGTTAAAAAATGCGAACCTAGGGAGATGCTATGGAAATTCTAATTCTTTTCGAAATGGGGATATGCTATGGAAATTCTCCTAGAGACACGGTTTGATTCATGGGATCAAATGAAATAGGAAATAATTCTATTGGATCTTGAATGTAAAGTTCATAGGGAAAAAAGCAAGGTTGGATCCTACAAGATTTTGGTGTCTTATATACCAAACAAAAACCAACAAGGATTATTTCTAGGAGGTTTAATATCTTAGCTTATCTTATCTTACCTTACCACTATGTAGTGTATGAATAACTTTGAATATTCACTGTTGGATCAGGACTTGCGAATCCCAACATTGCTAGCAGTTGGATCTTCTTTTCCATTCTAGCATCTACTTTAAGATTCTGTTGATAGTCTTGAGCACAATGAACGCTATGCACAATCCTCGAAACACACTTCTCTATCATTCTAGAATCTTCTCCTTCATTTCTCAAGACCATGTTAACAAAATTTACAAGTACTAGTACCTAATAAACATCGACTTCTACATGATAGAAAATACAAGAACTAAATATGCACCCATACTTTATAGATATCGATCAAATTTATAAGTTTTTGAGCTTTACCTAGTATTATAATTCTATATAGTTATGATATGTTATATGTCTAGTACCTGAGGCTCACGTAAATACTACTAGTAGATACCATATTTTCCATGGAGGTACTAGTACTAGGAGATGAGGCAATACTATCAGCAGAACTCAATACTATGAATCAAATTACTTATATGTAAGAAAACTTAGTAATGATTGCATTCCTCTGAAATTCCTAGGGAATTCATATGAATCAAAGAGGCTAAAATTCCTATGAAATTCCTACTAACCAAAAACATAACTTACATTGATTTAGGAATAATATCTGGGTCTCACATAAGTACTTACTACTACGTAGTAGATACCATATTTTCATGGGATGTACTAGGAAATGAAGCAATACTATCAGGAGAACTCAATCATATGAAACAAACTATGTATATGTAAGAAAACCTCCTAAAGATTGCATTCCTCTGAAGTTCCTAGGGAATTCCTTTGAATCAAAGAAACTAAAATTTTAATGGAATTCCTACTAACCAATGAAAGTTCAGAAAAAATAGCTTGCATCGATTCAGGAACAAAGCTAATAAAATACGTAGGGAGGAGAATTTACCAAGTTCCAGAGACTTCCATGCATAAACACAGCCTTTCTCGGTCACCGCGAACACACGATCGTCTTGGATAATAGCATCGCAGTATCTAAATTAGCCCTGGAACTTGTTCCCACAAACTAACCATCCATGACTATCATTCCCGTCGATGACAACAATCTTAAATTCAAAAATAGCGACTAGAGAGAAATCTTTGTATCCCCCAGCAGCTGTCGGAACTTGGCAAATGACTATCTTCTGCAGTTTAGTATGTCGACCTTCATCAGCATCATCCTGAAATGTAAGTGTAGAAAGGCTGATGGTGCATAATACTTGTACTCTACTGCTAGTAGTACTGTAGAAGGAAGATCATTGGCGTGAGCTGGTGGCCGGGGTGCGATGGAGAAGACATAGGTTGATGGTGTGTAGTACTAGTACTCTACTACTAGTAGTACTGCAGAAGGTGGGCGAGCGGGGGGTGGGGCTCTAATTGAGGCTAGTTGCACAAACCTCCAACAATTAGAGCCGTAGTTGCAAAGAGCTCCAACTCTTGAGCCCCGGGTATGTAAGAAATAATGCTAAGAGGGCTAATCGAGAATTTTGTGCTATGTGTAGCATTTGTATCCAAAAGTAATTGTAGTACAGTAGTTTCTTGCAACTAGACTATCATGATTATCTAGAGTTCCCTGCAATTTCGAATCCAATTGTTGGAGGTTTGTGCAATTTCCACCCTCCTCGTGTTCCGAGGATGCTCTATGACCCTATGTTCAAACAAAAAAAAATGATCAAAGACAAACAAAAAAAGAAAGACTATCTCTCAGGGCTCGTTCGATTTGCAGGATTCTCAAAACATAAGAAGAGGAAACTACAGGAATTTGGATCAAGTATGTGTTTGAATCACAGGGAAAGCACAAAAATTATACCATGAGGTTGGAGTGGACGGAAATTTTCCTAAAAATAGAGGGCAAAGGAATACTTTGAAGGAATCTCAATTCCCGTGTTTTTCCTATTCCTATATTTTGCCTATCATGCATTCCAAACGGAACATAATTCCTACATATTGGAATCCTATGAATCAAACAAAACAGCATAGGATTATTTCCTAAGGTATAAGATCTTTCGCAAAACCTTTGAATTTCTTTGAATCAAAGAAGGAATAAAAAAAGGTTTCCTCTCTCGGCAAAAAAGGAACTCTACCTCTTGGAGAAAAAAAGGAACTCCACCTCTTGGACAATTCACTGTGACGAGAGTAGCTACTAAAGTCTATGTCTAGTACTAGCTGTAAGGTCCAACCGTAGCACGTTATTTAGAAGTAGTACTACTAGTACAATACAATATCAGTCTTTGCAGGTGCCTCGAAGGAAACAAAATAAAGCTCTACAGGTAATAAATGGCCATGGCAATTTCCAAGATACACAATCTTTTGCTTGTTCATTTTGATCTGGGTGACAGCCAGAGGATAGAGGAGTACTAGTTGCTTCGTATCTTGAGCCATCGAGCTGGAGTAAAAATTTGGATATCTAAAAACCTGAATTGTCCTGTCAAACCAATGTTCGTTGCATGCAACTTGACCAAACAGACTTACTGCACTACTTTATTGCGTGTCCGAAAAACTAGGGAGTACAAGAGTACTAGTACACTAATGTTACACAGAGATTTTTTTTTTGAACTGACACAGAGAGTTCCACATTTATCTTGTAGCGCCAAAAGAAGAAGTTGTGCCAATATAGTACTATAGTAGTCACGTCCAGGTTGCCTTACAGGGAAAACAATAGTACGATGAGCAACAAGATCTATGTATTTTTTTACTCCTATTTTCATATACTAGTAGTACTACTATGTACTCAGGAACGACACGAGCCTGTGCTCCACTAGTGCGCCTTCGCGTGTAGGGTAATCCAGTACGGAGTAGATCGCCACTACATAGTCGCGTTATTATTATGTATTGGTCCATGGTCTAGTCGTGGGCACGTGCCATAGGAGTAAAAATTTTGTGAAAAATAGATTACTCATAAATAATTACTCCCTCCATCCTAAAATAGTAGTTACTAACTTGGCTTTGTCTAGATACACATGTATTTCGACACATTTTAGTAATTAGATGGTCCCTCATTTCCAAATTAGAAAGCATATTAGGTTTTGTCGAAGTCAATATTTATAAAGTTTGACCAATTACATGTACAAACATATTCACTTACATAATGTCAAACGCATATAATATGAAAACATGGTTCGCGATGATTCTGATAACATTGAGTTGATGTCATAGATGTCCATATTATTTTCTAGATATTTAGGCTAAATTCCAGGGCAGCCTATCCTACACGGTGGACCCACCTCGATGCATCGTCCACACCAGCGCAATTTCGACGACAATCTTTATTTAAGACTTAAATCAAGTCGAATCGACAAGTATGGGCATAAAATTGCGTAATCACTGAGTTAGATGGCTAAAATCGAAGCACCATAAGAACGGTTAGTGTGTTTATCTCTGGTCCATGTCGTAGAAGTGAACGGTTACATAAAAGTCGTACTAAACCCCAAATACTCCGTAATAACATTAGCAATAAACTTAGTTTACATCCAAAATGCATCCTTTGTAGTACCAAAAGAGAACCTACATGCAACTACTACTAGTAAACTGGAGTAGTAAAATAGTACTATTTATCTGCTAATACACCATTACAGTCTTGATCATCAGCCGTAGTTTAAGATCATTTTTTCCTGTCGATGCAAATCCAGAAAGATACATGGGTGGACTGTCCAACCTTCATCAGGAACCGCGGCGGCACCCCGAGGTACGTCCTGAGCTTGTCGGACAGGAAGTTGGCCGGCGACGAGCTGCTCGTCAGCTTGATTACCACATTAAGGCTCTCAACCATCGACAAGTCCGCTGACTCCAGCGGGCCAGGCACACATAGTTTCACCATGTATCGAGGCCACAAGCACCTACCCTACCTGATGCACACCAAGGACACGACGGCGGCCGGGCCGAGCATGCTGATGGTCAGGCCGAACACGGCATCGTCATCCCCGCAGAGGAAGCCCGTGAATCCCCTCGTGCTTGTTGGTGGTGGAGTCGAGATGAGGCAAAAGAAGGCGCTGCCGTAGATGGCCCTAGTTACTATGACCCCGTGGGCCTCCTTCATGTGGGGAATGGGCCCAGCCGGCGAGGCAATGAAATCACAGGTGGAATCAATGCAGGAGCACGGGCCGTGCAAGCACGCGATCTTGTTCTCACCGAGCTTGTCGAAGGCGACCAAGCTAAAGTAGCCATCGTAGGGGCACTCAATCATCGCCTCAGACTGGACGGCGTCCATAGCAGCCGGCTTACGGTCGAATCCGCTGACACGGTACACGAACTTGTGGGAGTGGTTATAGAGGGAATATTAGCTCGCCGACGTAGTGCCCGCCGGCCAGAAACCCGGGTTGGGTGGGTATACTGAAGAGTATACTGATTGAGTTTCATACTGTACTGGTATGATAATACATGAATATGCTAGGCATGGGCGCACCAGCGGTAGCTGCACTTTGCCACTTTTTTCTTAGACAGTGTCCACACGCTGTACATGCTTCGTCAAAACAAAAAGGTTGCAGAAAGTTGACAGGTGAGTAATAAAGCAGGTGTCACGCTGTACTGTACCAGACAGTACAGTATAGACAAAGGGAGAGACCAAGGCCAGAAGATCCAGGTCAGTGAGAGGCAAGATGATCTAATCCTGGAGAGAGACGAAAAGCCTGCGGCCTGCTACAGGGTGTACAGTGCTGCTGGAGAGAGACCGATGACTGCATGCATGTCTTCGACACCAACCTGTAATTAACTTTTTTGGTCTTATCAAATTTAAATGGCCTTAATAATCCCAGACAGAGGGAGTACTAGTAATAGTAGTAGTACTACATCTTAGAACAAATCAGACAAACCAGTACTGTATTTATTAGTGGTACTTTTTTGAGAAATTATAATTAGTAGTAGTACTTAGATATGTAAAAAACCAATCCAAGTTACTACTCCAATAGAGAGTATGATCACTCTGTTTTATGGATTCTTGTTTACTATACGTACTAGTAGTAAAAGCTAGAATGTAGATTGTTTCAGAACAAATTTTGGCTCTACAATATCTAGCATACGCGCAAACCTCAAAAGACACTTCATTGCTTAGTTTTAGGGATCTTGTGCTAAATGCATGGTTTTGGATGTAATTTTAATTTTTATGAGGTTCTTCATGTAACTTGTACTTCCACTGACCCCGTGTTAACTAATAAATTACCTCGCTCCTACGGGACCTACCACAATTAAAAAATAATTACACTGCCCCGATTATTAGACAAAGTGGAACATGGTTTCTTATAATTCCAAAGGTTTTAGAAATAGGATGTTTCAAGCTTCCCAGCTAACTTTGCACACTTTAGTGACTTTTTGCCGATTTAACGAAATTAGGTCAAACATTTGCTACACAAGTAAGGGCAATTGATTACTATTGAATTAAATGTATTTTTAGAGGTAGATGGGTGATGTAGTAAACAATACCGTCGGTGTTAGTTTCCAACTATCACGAAAGAACATTTAATTCTCAATTTTGGGAGTGATGACGAGATTGTTCTTTTATGTAAATAAACTCCGAAGAATATGGATACGAATACCACAAGAAAAGTTTTCAAACATAAAGAGTGGACCAACATGTTGTGCTGACATGTTTTATGAGCTTTCAAACTTCCAAGCTAACTCTGCTAACTTGAATGACTTTATGCCAATTATTTATCGAATTTAGGTCAAATTTGAACTACAAGTAAATTGTAGGTTGCTTTGAAAGTTTTATAAAAGCTCTTCTGGAGTTACCTATTTAGGGGACAATTAATATATCATAAACCACCGAGAGTTTTGACGACACGTTCAACTTCATGCTAAGATTTTGCATCTTGACAGTTTAACAAAATTAGGTCAAACTTGAGCTACAAGTAAGCGCGAAAGATCGCTCTTGAATTAAATATTTGTTGATATTTGAATGACTTCCTAGCTAACTCTGCCCATTTGAATGACTTTATGTCAATTTATCGAAATTAGGTCAAATTTGAAACTACAAGTAAATTGTAGGTTGATTTGAAAGTTCTACGAAAAAGCTTTTGGGGGGCACCCATCGAGGGGTCACAATCAATATGTCAGAAACAACCGAGAGTTTTGATGATAGTTTCAACTTTTTGCTAAGATTTTGCATCCTGACTATTTAACGAAATTAGGTGAAACTTGAGCTACAAGCAAGTAAGCGCGATAGATTTCTCTTGAATTAAATGTCTTTTGTAGGATATATGGGTGCATCTTATTGTAGTAAACAATGCTGTCAGTATGAGTTTCCAACTATCGGGAAAGAACATTCTCAATTTTTCGAGTGATATCGAGATTATTCTCTCCTATAAAGGAAGTCCGAAGAATAAGGATCTAAATGCCACAGGCCAAGTTTTCACACATATATAGTGGACAAACATATTGTACTTATGATTTCCTGTGTTTCATGAGTTCTCAAACTTCCTATAGCTTATCGCTCTGCCCACTTGAATGACTTTATATGTTGCTTAATCAAAATTAGGTCAAATTTGAACTACATACTATAAGTTTTGTACGTTGCTCTGAAAGTTATACGAAAAAGCTTTTGGAGGTACCCATCGGGGGGTCACAATCAATATATGAGAAACAACCAAGAGTTTTGACAACTAGTTTGACTTTATGCTAAGATTGTGCATCATGACACTATTTAACGAAATTGGGTCAAACTCGAGCTACAAAGTAAGCGTGATAGGTTGCTCTTGAAATATATGACTTTTTAGAGGTAGATGGGTGTATTTTCCTGTATTAAATAATGTCATCGGTGTGATTTTCTAACAATCAGGAAAGAACATTCAATTCTCAATTTTTTGAGTGATGACGAGCAAGGTTTTTCTTTTTCATGAAGAAATGTCTGAAGAATATTGGATCTGAATGCTAGAAGCGAAGTTTACCGACAAATATAGTGGACCAACATGTTGTACCAACGATTCTCATGTTTTATGAGTTTTCAAACTTCCTAGCTAACTCTGCCCATTTGACCGAATGACTTTATGTCGATTTATGAAAATTAGGTCAAATTTGATACTTCAAGTACATATAGGTTGCTTTGGTAGTTTTACAAAATAAACTTTTGGTGGTACCCATCGAAGGGTCAACAATTAATATATCATAAAACACCAAGAGTTTTGAAGATAGGTTCAACTTCTTGCTAAGATTTGCATCTTGACAATTTAATGAAATTAGGTCAAACCCGAGCTACAAGTAATTAAGCGCGATAGATTGCTCTTGAAATTAAATGTATTTTTAGAGGTAGATCGGTGTATCTTGTTGTAGTAAACAATGCCGTCAATGTGAGTTTCCAACTATCGGGAAAGAACATTCAATTCTACATTTTCCAAGTGAAGACGAGTGAGGTTGTTCTTTTTCATAAGAAGTCCAGAGAATATTGGATGTGAATGCCATGCCAAGTTTACAGACATATATAGTGGACCAACATGTTGTACCAACGATTCCCATGTTTTATTTATGAGTTTTCAAACTTCCTAGCTATCTCTGCCTATTTGACCGAATGACTATATGTCGATTTATCGAAGTTAAGTCAAATTTAAAACTACAAGTAAATTGTAGGTAGCTTTGAAAGTTTTTAGAAAAATCTTTTGGAGGTACCCATTGAGGGGTCACAATTAATATATCTAAAAACAACGAGAGTTTTGATGACAGGTTCAACTTCTTGCTAAGATTTTGCATCTTGACAATTTAAGGAAATTAATTAGGTCAAACTTGAGCTACAAGTAAGCGCGATAGATAGCTCTTGAATTAAATGTCATTTCAGAGGTAGATGGGTGCATTTTCTAGTAGTAAGCAGTGTCGTGGGTGTGAGTGTCCAACTACCAGGAAAGAACATTGAATTCTACGTTTTCCGAGTGAAGACGAACGAGGTTAGTTGTTCTTTTCCGTAAAGAGAAGTCCAAAGAATATTCGATGTGGATGCCACAAGCCAAGCTGACAGACATATATATATATATATATAGTGGATCGACAAGATGTTGTACTTGTGATTCCCATGTTTTATGGGTTTTGAAGCTTCCTATAGCTAACCCCGCACATTTGAATAACTTTATATCGATATCTTGGAATTATGTCAAATTTGAAACTACAAGTAAATTGTAGGTTTTGCTTTGATAGATTTACGAAAACTCTTTTGGACGTACCCATCGAGGGTTCAAATATAATAAACTAGAAACTAGCGAGAGTTTCGATAATAGGTTCAACTTCTTGCTAAGAATTTGCATATTGGTAATTTAATGAAATTAGGTCAAACTTGAGCTAGCTACAAGTAAACGTCATATATTGCTCTTGAATTAAATGTGTTTTCATAGGTAGATCATTGGTGCATCTTCTTGTAGTAAGCAGTGTCGTCGGTGTGAGTTTCCCACTATCAAGGAAGAATATTCAATTCTACATTTTCCGAGTGAAGAATACGAGCGGAGGTTGTTCTTTTTCCTAAAGAAAAGTCCGAATAATATTGGATCCGAATGCCACAAGCCAAGTTTACATACATACATATATATTGGACCAACATGTTGTACCAATGATTCCCATGTTTTATGAGTTTTGAAACTTTCTAGCTAACTCTACCCATTAGAATGACTTTATGTCGATTTATCGAAATTAGGTCAAATTTGAAACTACAAGTACTAGTAAATTGCACGTGCCCTGCACGTGAGACTCAGATAATAGACATCTGGCACATCATCACTATATAAAATTATAATAGGCAAAGCAGAAAAAACATAATAGGTAAAACTTGAACTACTACAAGTAAACTTTGTAGGTTGTTTTGAAAGTTTTACAGAAAAGCTCTTAGAGGTACACATCGGAGGGGGCGCGCATGGGTCGGGGGGTCAATTAGTATACTATCAGAAACCAAAAGAGAGTTCTGCCGACAGGTTCATCTTCTTGCTAATATTTTGCGTCTTGACAGTTTAATGAAATTAGGTCAAACTTGAGCTACAACTAAGTGCGATAGATTGCTCTTGAATTTAATGAAATTAGGTAAAACTTGAACTACAAGTAATAAATTGTAGGTTGCTTTGAAAGTTTTATGAAAAAAGCTTTTGAAGGTACCCATCGAGCGGTTAATTAATATATTAGAAACCACAGAGAGTTTTGACGAGTGATTCTATTTCTAGCTAAGATTTTGCATCATGAAAATTTTGAACACCTTTTGAAAATGATCACATGAAATAGGGAGAGAAGGGAAATGATATTTCTATTCTCTATGGGCAACCCACAAGCTTGAGGTGCACCTTACGCTTAAAGATAACTTTATTTTTTCCACTATGTATAAGGTGAACCTTAGCGGATGCCACATAGTAAGCCATTTTTTTGAACGGGTAGTAGGCCATATTAAGGTGTGCACTTTACACAATGCGGGAGTAGTATATTTCTTTGCTTAGACATATGGTAACCTTTGTCCACACGATGTACATGCTGAGAGAATAAAATGTTGGCAGGGGAAGAGGGCAGCAGCGAAGAGATGTTGAAGGCGGTTCCATGCAAGAGCAAAGTTATGGTAGGTTTCTGACACGAGGTACTCCTGTGGCCTTACAGTGTACTACACTATGCTAGTACTAGTAAATTTCAGGACTTATGCACGCAAAACAAATTGTGTGTTTCCTCTCCTTCGCTACCTCTCACCATCCATCCTCCCTCTCTCCTACCCTTTCCCCTCGCGCACCGGCACGGCTGATCTCTCCCTCGTCCACAGCGTGGTGCTGCGCACGTGTGCCTTGGTACGGCGGGTCTGTGTCCCTGGCATGTTCGGCAGCCGCGTTGGTGTCAAGTAGGGACGAGGAGTACATAGGAAGGAAACCACTTTGGTCCTTGGCGGCAAAAAAATTCAAACTTTTTCCGATTTTCGAAGTTTTTACTTGCTTCCCAAACATCGGGAGGGAAGGTTACTCAAAAGATTGGCCATTCACAATACTTCTTATCTTATCTTTATCTTGTCTTATCTCTTACAATACCATACCATACCAATATATAGTGTACGGATAACTTCGAACATTGACCGTTGGATCAAGACCGGCAAATCCAAACATTGCTAACCGTTGGATATTCTTTTCCATTCTTAGCATCTACAAAGATTCTACTAATAGTCTTTATCACGATGAACGCTAGTATGCGCAAACCTCAAAACACACTTCATTGCTCAGTTTCAGGGTCCTTGTGCTAAATGCATGGACTTGGGTGCAATTTTCATTTTTATGAGGTCCTTGATGTAACTTGTACTTCCACAGATCGTGTTAACTCTCAAGCACCTCGCTCCTACGAGACCTACCACGGTTAAAACAAAATGCATGTTGGTCCAATTATCAAACAAGCTGGACCATAGTTTCTTTTATGTAATACCCAAGTTTTTAGTACTAGGATTTTTCAAGCTTCCTAGCTAACTTCGCACACTTCCGTGACTTCTTGTCGATTAACAAAATTAGGTTAAACCTTATCTACAAGTAAGCGCGATAGATTGCTCTTGAATTAAATGTATTTTCGGAGGTAGATGGGTGCATCTTCTTGTAGTAAACAATGTCGTCAGTGTGAGTTTCCAACTATCAGAAAATAAAATTCTCAGTTTTCCGAGTGATGACGAGATGGTTCTTTTCCGTAAAGAAAGCTCGAAGCAGAATATGGATCTCAATGCCATAAGCCAAGCTTCTAGACATATTAAGTGGACCAACATGTTTTACTTACGATTCCCATATGTTTTTTGAGTTTTCAAACTCCCTAGATAATTAAATCCACCCACTTGAATGGCTACATGTCGATTAATCGAAATTAGGTCAAACTTGAACTATAACTAAATTGTATGTTGCTCTGAAAGTTTTACAAAAAAGATTTTAAAGGTACTGTACCGATCGGGAGGGGTGTCACAATCAATATATGAGAAACAACCGAGAGTTTTGACAACAGGTTTGACTTCTTCCTAAGATTTTTCATTGCATGACACTATTTAACGAAATTGGGTCAAACTTAAGCTACCAGTAAGTGTGATAGATTGCTGTTGAAATATATGACTTTTTAGAGAGGTAGATGGGTGCATTTTCTTGTAGTAAACAGTGCCATCGGTACGGTGTGATTTTTGAACTATATCAGGAAAGAAGATTCAATTATTCTCAATTTTTTGAGTGATGACGAGCGAGGTTGTTCTTTTCCATAAATAAATGTCTGAAGAATAATATTGGATCTGAATGCTAGAAGCCAAGTTTACCGACATATATAGTGGAGCAACATGTTGTACCAATGATTCCCATGTTTTATTTATGAGTTTTCAAGCTTCCTAGATAACTCTGCCCATTTGACCAGATGATTTCATGTCGATTTATCGAAATTAGGTCAAATTTGAAGCTACAAGTAAATTATAGGTTGCTTTGAAAGTTCTACGAAAAATATTTTGTAGGTACCCATTGTGGGGTCACAACTAATATATCATAAAACACCAAGAGTTTTGACGATATGTTCAACTTCTTGCTAAGATTTTGCATCTTGACAATTTAACGAAATTAGGTCAAACTTGAACTACAAGTAAGCGTGATAGATTGCTCTTGAATTAAATATAATTTCAGAGGTAGATCTATGCACCTTGTTGTAGTAAACAATGTCGTCGGTGTGAGTTTCCAACTATCAGGAAAGAACACTCAATTCTACATTTTCTGAGTGAAGACGAGCGAGGCTACTATTTGTTATTTTCTGTAAAGAGAAGTCCAAAGAATAATGGATGTGGATGCCACAAGCTGAGTTGACAGACATATATAGTCGATCGACAACATGCTAACTTGCGATTCCCAAGTTTTATGAGCTTTCAAAATTCCTAGCTAACTCTTCTCATTTTAATGCTTTCAGTCGATTTATCGAAATTAGGTCAAATTTGAAACTACAAGTAAATTGTAGGTTTTTCTTTGTAGCTTTTACGAAAAAACTCTTAATTTGGAGGTACCCATCGAGGGGTCACAATTAATATATCTGAAAACAATGAGAGTTTTGACGATAGGCTCAACTTCCTGCTAAGATTTTGCATCTTGATAATTTAACGAAATTAATTAGGTCAAACTTGAGCTACAAGTAAGCGCGATAGATAGCTCTTGAATTACATGTCATTTCAAAGGTAGATGGGTGCATTTTCTAGTAGTAAGCAGTGCCATGGATGTGAGTGTCCAACTACCTGGAAAGAACATTGAATTCTACGTTTTCCGAGTGAAGACGAATGAGGCTAGTTGTTCTTTTTCGTAAAGAAAAGTCCAAAGAATATTGGATGTGGATGCCACAAGCCAAGTTGACAGACATATATATATAGTGGATCGACAACATGTTGTACTTGTGATTCCCATGTTTTATGGGTTTTGAAGCTTCCTATAGCTAACCCCGGACATTTGAATAACTTTATGTCGATATATCGGAATTAGGTCAAATGTGAAACTACAAATAAATTGTAGGTTTTGCTTTGATAGATTTACGAAAAAGCTTTTGGACGTACCAATCGAGGGTTCAAAATTAATATACCAGAAACCAACAAGAGTTTCGACGATAGGTTCAACTTCTTGCTAAGACTTTACATATTTGTAATTTAACGAAATTAGGTCAAACTTGAGCTAGCTACAAGTAAACGCCATAGATTGCTCTTGAATGAAATGTATTTTCATAGGTAGATCATCGATGCATCTTCTTGTAATAAACAATGTCATCGGTGTGAGATTCCAACTATCAAGAAAGAACATTCAATTCTACATTTTCCAAGTGAAGAATACGAGCGAGGTTGTTCTTTTTCCTAAAGAAAAGTCCGAAGAATATTGGATCTGAATACCACTAGCCATGTTTACATACATATATATTGGACCAACATGTTGTACCAACGATTCCCATGTTTTATGAGTTTTCAAACTTCCCAGCTAACTCTGCCCATTAGAATGACTTTGTGTCGATTTATCGAAATTAGGTCAAATTTGAAACTACAAGTACTAGTAAATTGCACGTGCCCTGCACGTGAGACTCAGATAATAGACATCTGGCACATCATCACTATATAAATTATAATAGGCAAAGCAGAAAGATAGAATAGGTAAAATTTGAACTACTGCAAGTAAACTTTGTAGGTTGCTTTGAAAGTTTTACAGAAAATCTCTGAGAGATACCCATTAGAGGGGGCACGTAGGGGGGGCTCAATTAATATACTATTAGAAAGCAAAAGAGAGTTCCGACGACAGGTTCATCTTATTGCTAAGATTTTGCGTCTTGACAGTTTAATGAAATTAGGTTAAACTTGAGCTACAACTAAGTGCGATAGATTGCTCTTGAATTTAATGAAATTAGGTCAAACTTGAACTACAAGAAATAAGTTGTAGGCTGCTTTGAAAACTTTATGAAAAAAGCATTTGGAGGTACCCATCGAGCGATTAATTAATATATCAGAAACCACAGAGAGTTTTGACGAGTGGTTTGACTTCTAGCTAAGATTTTGTATCATGAAAATTTTGAACACCTTTTGAAAATGATCACATAAAATAGGGAGAGAGCGGAAATGATATTTGTATTCTCTATGGGCAAAGGTGTACCTTAGGCTTAAAGATAACTTTATTTTTTCCACTATGTATAGGGTGAACCTTAGTGGATGTCACATAGTATGCCATTTTTTTGAACGGGTAGTAGGCCATATTAAGGTGTGCTTATTTTACACAATGCGGGAGTAGTATATTTCTTTGCTTAGACATATGATCACCTCTATCCACGCGTTGTACATTCTGAGAGAATAAAACATTGGCAGGGGAAAAGGGCAGCAGCGAAGAGAAGTTGAAGGCGGTTCCATGTCAGAGCAAAGTTATGATGGGTTTCTGACACGAGGTACTCCCGCGGTCTTACAGTGTACTACACTATGCTAGTACTAGTAAATTTCAAGACCTATGCATGCAAAAAAAATTGTGTGTGTTCTCTCTCCTTCACTGCCTCTCACCATCCATGCTCCCTCTCTCCTACCCTTTCCCCTCGCGCACCGGCCATGTTGATCTCTCCCACGTCCAGAGCGTGGTGCTGCGCATGTGTGCCTTGGTACGGTGGCTCTCTGTCTCTGGTGTGTTCGGCAGCCGCGTTGGTGTGTAGTAGGGACGGGTAGTACATAGGAAGGAAACCACTTTGGTCCTTGGCAGCAAAAAATTCAAACTTTTCCGGTTTTCAAAAATTTCGCTTGCTTCCCAAACATCGGAGGGAAGGTTACTCAAAAGATTGTCCATTCGCAGTACTTCTTATCTTGTCGTTATCTTGTCTTATCTCTTACAATACCATACCATACCATACCACTGTATAGTGTACAGATAACTTTGAACATTGACCGTTGGATCAAGACCGGCAAATCCAAACATTGCTAACTGTTGAATCTTCTTTTCCATTTTTAGCATCTACAAAGATTCGAATGATATTCTTTAGCACGATGAACGCTAGTATGCGCAAACCTCAAAACACACACTTCATTGCTCAGTTTCAGGGTCCTTGTGCTAAATGCATCGACTTGGGTGAAATTTTCAGTTTTATGAGGTCCTTGATGTAACTTGTACTTCCACCGACCGTGTTAACTCTCAAGCACCTCGCTCCTACGAGACCTACCACGGTTAAAAGAAAATGCATGTTGGTCCAATTATCAAACAAGCTGGACCACAGTTTCTTTTACGTAATACCCAAGTTTTTAGTACTAGGATTTTTCAAGCTTCCCAGTTAACTTCGCACACTTCAGTGACTTCTTATCGATTAACGAAATTAGGTCAAACTTGAGCTACAAGTAAGCACGACAGATTGCTCTTGAATAAAATGTATTTTCAGAGGTGGATGGGTGCATCTTCTTGTAGTAAAGAATGTTGTTACTGTGAGTTTTCAACTATCAGGAAATAAAATTCTCAGTTTTCCGAGTGATGACGAGATGGCTCTTTTCCGTAAAGAAAGCTCGAAGCAGAAAATGGATCTCAATGCCATAAGCCAAGCTTCTACACATATTAAGTGGACCAACGTGTTTTAATTACGATTCCCATATATTTTTTGAGTTTTCAAACTCCCTAGCTAATTAACTCCGCCCACTTGAATGACTACATGTCGATTTATCGAAATTAGGTCAAACTTGAACTATAACTAAATTGTAGGTTGCTCTGAAAGTTTTACGAAAAATCTTTTGGAGGTATCATACCGATCGGGAGGGGTGTCACAATCAATATATGAGAAACAACCGAAAGTTTTGACAACAGGTTTGACTTCTTGCTAAGATTTTGCATTGCATGACACTATTTAACGCAATTGGGTCAAACTTGAGCTACAAGTAAGTGCGATAGATTGCTATTGAAATATATGACTTTTCAGAGAGGTAGATGGGTGCATTTTCTTATAGTAAATAGTTCCATTAGTATGGTGTGATTTTCGAACTATATCAGGAAAGAAGATTCAATTATTCTCAATTTTTCGTGTGATAACGAGCGAGGTTGTTCTTTTCTGTAAAGAAATGTCCGAATAATAATATTGGATCTAAATGCCAGAAGCCAAGTTTACCGACATATATAGTGGACCAACATGTTGTACCAACGATTCCCATGTTTTATTTATGAGTTTTCAAGCTTCCTAGCTAACTCTATCCATTTTACCGGATGACTTCATGTCGATTTATCTAAGTTAGGTCAAATTTGAAACTACAAGTAAATTTTAGGTTCCTTTGAAAGTTTTACGAAAAATCTTTTGGAGGTACCCATCGAGGGTTCACAATTAATATATCATAAAACATCGAGAGTTTTGAAAATATGTTCAACTTCTTGCTAAGATTTTGCATGTTGACAATTTAACAAAATTAGGTCAAACTTGAGCTACAAGTAAGCACGATAGATTGCTGTTGAATTAAACGTATTTTCATAAGTAGATCGATGCACCGTGTTGTAGTAAACAATGCCGTCAGTGTGAGTTTCCAACTATCAGGAAAGAACATTCAATTCTACATTTTCCGAGTGAGACGAGCGAGGCTAGTTGTTATTTTCCGTAAAGAGAAGTCCAAAGAATATTGGATGTGCATGCCACAAGCCAAGTTGACAGACATATATAGTCGATCGACAACATGTTGTACTTGCGATTCCCATGTTTTATGAGCTTTCAAACTTCCTAGCTAACTCTGCCCATTTTAATGACTTTAAGTCGATTTTTCGAAATCAGGTCAAATTTGAAACTACAAGTAAATTGTAGTTTTTGATTTATAATTTTTACGAAAAAGCTTTTAATTTGGAGGTACCCATCGAGGGGTCATAATTAATATATCTGAAAATGACGAGAATTTTGATGATAGGTTCAACTTCTTGCTAATATTTTGCATCTTGACAATTTAACGAAATTAATTAGGTCAAACTTGAGCTACAAGTAAGCACGATAGATAGCTCTTGAATTAAATGTCATGTCAGAGTTAGATGGGTGCATTTTCTAGTTGTAAGAAGTACCGTGGGTGTGAGTGTCCAACTACCAGGAAAGAACATTGAATTCTATGTTTTCTGAGTGAAGATGAAAGAGCTTAGTTGTTCTTTTCCATAATGAAAAGTCCAAACAATATTGGATGTGGATGCCACAAGCCAATTTGACAGACATATATATATATAGAGAGAGGATCGACAAGATGTTGTACTTGCGATTCCCATGTTTGATGGGTTTTGAAGCTTCCTATAACTAACCCTGCACATTTGAATAACATTATGTTGATATCTCGAAATTAGGTCAAATTTGAAACTACAAGCAAATTGTAGGTTTTTATTTGATAGATTTACAAAAAAGCTTTTGGACATACCCATTGAGGGTTCAAAATTAATATACTCGAAACTAGCGAGAGTTTCGACGATAGGTTCAACTTCTTGCTAAGACTTTGCATATTGGTAATTTAACGAAATTAGGTCAAACTTGAGCTATAAGTAAGCGCGATAGATTGCTCTTGAATTAAATGTATTTTCGGAGGTAGATGGGTGCATCTTCTTGTAGTAAACAATGTCGTTTGTGTGAATTTTCAACTATCAGGAAATAAAATTCTCAGTTTTCCGAGTGATGACGAGATGGTTCTTTTCCGTAAAGAAAGCTCGAAGCAGATTATGGATCTCAATGTCATAAGCCAAGCTTCTAGACATATTAAGTGGACTAACGTGTTTTAATTATGATTCCCATATGTTTTTTGAGTTTTCAAACTCCCTAGATAATTAACTCCACCCACTTGAATGACTACATGTCGATTTATCAAAATTAGGTCAAACTTGAACTATAACTAAATTGTAGGTTGCTTTGAAAGTTTTATGAAAAAGCTTTTGGAGGTACCGTACCGATCGGGAGGGGTGTCGCATTCAATATATGAGAAACCACTGAGAGTTTTGACAACAGATTTGACTTCTTGCTAAGATTTTGCATCGCATGACACCATCTAACGAAATTGGATCAAACTTGAGCTACAAGTAAGCGCGATAGATTGCTATTGAAATATATGACTTTTCAGAGAGGTAGATGGGTGCATTTTCTTATAGTAAACAGTGCCGTTAGTACGGTGTGATTTTCGAACTATATTAGGAAAGAAGATTCAATTATTCTCAATTTTTCGAGTAATGACGAGCGAGGTTGTTCTTTTCCGTAAAGAAATGTCTGACCAATAATATTGGATCTGAATGCCAGAAGACAAGTTTACCGACATATATAGTGTACCAACATGTTGTACCAATGATTCCCATGTTTTATTTATGAGTTTTCAAGCTTCCTAGCTAACTCTGCCCATTTTACCGGATGACTTCATGTCGATTTATCTAAATTAGGTCAAATTTTGAAACTACAAGTAAATTGTAGGTTCCTATGAAAGCTTTACGAAAAATCTTTTGGAGGTACACATCGAGGGGTCACAATTAATATATCATAAAACATCGAGAGTTTTGACAATATGTTCAATTTCTTGCTCAGATTTTGCATCTTGACAATTTAACGAAATTAGGTCAAACTTGAGCTACAAGTAAGCGCGATAGATTGCTCTTGAATTAAATGTATTTTCATAGGTAGATCGATGCACCTTCTTGTAGTAAACAATGTCGTCAGTGTGAGTTTCCAACTATCAGGAAAGAACATTCAATTCTACATTTTCCGAGTGAAGACGAGCGAGGCTAGTTGTTATTTTCCGTAAAGAGAAGTCGAAAGAATATTGGATGTGGATACCACAAGCCAAGTTGACAGACACGATCGACAACATGTTGTACTTGCGATTCCCATGTTTTATGAGCTTTCAAACTTCCTAGCTAACTTTTCCCAGTTTAATGACTTTAAGTCGATTTTTCGAAATTAGGTCAAATTTGAAACTACAAGTAAATTGTAGGTTTTGCTTTGTAATTTTTATGAAAAAGCTTTTAATTTGGAGGTACCCATCGAGGGGTCACAATTAATATATCTAAAAACAATGAGAATTTTGATGATAGGTTCAACTTCTTGCTAAGATTTTGCATCTTGACAATTTAACGAAATTAATTAGATAAAACTTGAGCTACAAGTAAGAAAGATAGATAGCTCTTGAATTAAATGTCATGTTAGAGATAGATGGGTGCCTTTTCTAGTAGTAAGAAGTACCGTGGGTGTAAGTGTCCAACTACCAGGAAAGAACATTGAATTCAACGTTTTCCGAGTGAAGATGAATGATCTTAGTTGTTCTTTTCCGTAATGAGTCCAAACAATATTGGATGTGGATGCCACAAGCCAAGTTGACAGACATATATATGTATATATAGTGGATCAACAACATGTTGTACTTGCGATTCCCATGTTTGATGGTTTTGAAGCTTCCTATAGCTAACCCCGCACATTTGAATAATTTTATGTCGATATCTTGGAATTAGGTCAAATTTGAAACTACAAGTAAATTGTAGGGTTTTATTTGATAGATTTACGAAAAAGCTTTTGGACGAACCCGATGACCCACAAGTATAGGGGGTGTATCGTAGTATTTTTGATAAGTAAGAGTGTCGAACCCAACGAGGAGCAGAAGGTGCTGGCTAGTGGTATGGATCAGGAATTCTCTGCAAATACTTAGCAAATGGATTTTTAGGGGTTTTCGATAAAGCAAGTAAACAAAGTACGAGTAAATAAAATACAGTAGGAATAAATGCAGCAAGTGGCCCAATCCTTTATGCAGCAAAGGACAAGTCGGTTGTATTACTTAAGATGACCAAATGTTCTCGAGGACACATGGGAAGACTGTCAAGTGCTTTCGCTTCATAAAGTTGATTAATCTTCTCTAGCTTGCTAAGTGTTGTGTGGGTGAACCTGTGCTAGTGTACCGCCCCATCCATGACTAATACATACTTGTGATTATACCCCTTACAAACATCCGTAAGTATAAGAAAGTAATTAAGGTAGAAACCTTACCACAGCTTGAAACTCTAAGACCCTTACGTCCCTTGTGCAATGGTTTCCTAACGGGGGTTCAGGTTTCTATCACTCTGGCAACCCCTACAATTAGTAGCCAAATACACAATGCATTCCCCTAGGCCCATATAGGTGAAGTGTCATGTAGTCTACATTCACATGACACCACTAGAAGAAGTACACCACAACTTAAATATCAAACTATTGAATCTTTCTCAACACAACTCCACTACTAACAACAAGACTTCTCCCATGTCCTCAAGAAAAAAACGAACTACTCACAAGACATCATATGGATCATGATCAGAGATGGAATAATGATGTATAAAAATCTAAACATAAACAATAATTCAATGGTTCACTCAATAGCATCAACTACAAAGAGTAATCAACACCGTGAAAGTTTCCTCTATGAACTAATGCAAGATTTAACTCAATTGTTACAGCAATATGGAGATGGTGATGAGGGTACTGATGGTAATGATGGTGGTGATGATGATGCTGATCCCGATGAAGTCCAGCTTGATGGTGGTGTTGATGGCGATGATCTCCCCTCTCCGGGAAGGAATTCCCCCGGCAGAAATCTGTCTGCCGGAGAGATCTTTCGCTCTCGGTGTTTTCCGCCCCACAGAGGCGGCGGAATCTTTCTATGGTTGCTCCCCGAGTCTTAGGGTTTCGGGAGGATGATATACGCCAGAGGGGAGAGGCTGGAGTGGGCTAGGGTGGCCACACCACCTCCTGGCGTGGCCTAGGGCTGCCCGCGCCAGGGGGTGGTGTGGGCCCCTTATGGCCCATCTCCACTTCGTCTTCTGGCATCCTTAGTCTTCTGGAAAAATGGGATTTTCCGTATATTTTCCCGGATTTTCTGATCTTTGCAAATTTTGCCTCCAAACAGCACCTTTTCCATCAGAATCCTGACTGCAGCAGTCCATGCTCCGAAAGTCATCAACCATGCAAAAACAGATGAAATAACATAAGTATCACCTCTCAATACGAAATATATCAATGAATAATTGTGAATTAAGACATAGAATAGTGGTGCAAAATGGACGTATCAACTCCCTCCAAGCTTAGACTTCGCTTGTCCTCAAGCGAAACTGAGCTCAATAAACATGGCCTCGGGTTTATGGAGTGAAGATTCGATAAAAGAATACGGACAAGAAGCATCACATTCATAAAAAGCATAGATCATAATAGAAGACAACTCACTATTATATAACTCAACTTGTAATGATTAAAGGAAACACAATAAAGATACATAAAGTGAATCATAATTGGTAATGACAAACTTAACTCTTGGTCGAAGAATAGTTGATAATTTGCTGGAGTTCACAAATAGCTGGTTTTTTAATGATAGCTTTCAAAGTAGTAAACATCAAGATAAGAGCAATGTGCAAAGCAAGGAACATAAGAAACATGATTGAATAAATCATCATATGAATGAATGAAACACATCAACTCAAAATACTTGCTGAGATAGAAGGGAATAGGTTTACTGACTCAACTACAAAGTAAAAAAAGGCCCTTCAAAGAGGGAAGTAGGGATTGTAAGTCTCATAAAGAGCTCCCAAAAATTATGATACTTACTAGCTTTCAGCTCTCATTTCCCCTATCATAGGCATCTTTAGGTGATTAAGGTTAAAGTGATCAAATATGAGGATATGCATTGACAAGTTGTAAGTTGAGAATCTCATGTCCCTTGATTACAAGGGCCGCTCCTCATGCTACTCAAGTTTAGTCACCGGTAAGTTCTTGTCATCGTAAGCATATGTGTATCATAGAGAACCGCCAACAGGGTACCCCTTGCCCGATGATATAGAAGAATCCACATATCAAAATGACAAGGCAAGTAGACAACAAGCATCTCAGCAATCTTCTTATTTACCATGGGAATATGGTGCTTTTTTCTCTCTTTCCTCTTTTCATAATATCTATTTTTTTATTTTCTCTTTTTCTCAATCTCTATCTCTTTTTTTATAAGAAGAATGCTTCATAGACACTCGTTATGGTTACGCTGCAGGTTTCCACCATGTCAGCATGGATTAGACCAGCGGCCCAGGCGTTTCTCTAACACACATGCATAATTCCATGGGCTTACAAGCTCTCCTTTCATTTCACACCGACGACATCCATAGACAAAAGAACATGATATCAACTAGGTACAAAGTTCCAGTGCAATGTTCAGAGCGTTCCCCATGACAACATGGTTCGGCTAATCCACAACTTCCAAAGTGCAGGCATATACGCAACATAGGTGAGCACAATGGTTCAAGTTTATTAAGTGCAAGAAAGTAAAGTGTGCCATCAAGTTCGTGAGAGCTTTAATCACTAATTTTCACATAACAAGTTTAATTTGGGAGGTATATAAAACAAGAATTTACTTGGAATAGAAATAATGCTACTAGGTAGGTATAGTGGACACAAATGGCAAAGGTTTTGGTTTAAAGGAGGTGGATGCACGAGAAGAGTACCCTCTCAATACAGGTTTTTGGCTAGCAAGGCTGGGTAGCAAGTATAAGAGTTGAAGAAAACAACCAAACATACAAGTGATAAAAACAAACATGCAATCTTCCTTGGAAGCACAAAAGATCTTAACTAGAGAATACTAAACTTATGAGCAAATCAAGAAAGAAATATGATGAAATTATTTTTCTTTAGAGTACTTCTATATTTTTTCATTCAACTCTCAAAAATAGTATTGCTACTGACCATGCCAGGTTTGCCAAAACCAACTAGATTAACTCGATGATCCCAGAGTGATACCGATACTAACAACAAGAACAATCATATAACCATGAATTGAAAACTAATATAAGCTATGCAAAAGAGTAAATGATAGAACTTCTCATTAATATTCCACAACGGAAACTCACACCAAGGGATACATATCTAACGAGAGAGGGGACACTTTCATAATGCAAACCATACTACATAATAACTTCTCTATTCATGATATGACTCTACTAATAAGGTAAAAAGATAGAAGATAGTGATGTGATACCGCGGCACTCCCCCAAGCTTGGAACAAACCAAGGGGATGCCAAACCTGATGACGAATTACTCCTTCGGTGGTGGTGGTATCTCTTTGATGAGCTCTCTGATCAGTTTCCCCAAGTCCTCAATCTCGAAGGTGAGATTACGAATCAACTACGAGTTGTGCTCAATACGGCTCATGATCATTTCAGTTTGTGGATCCCAGCTCTTGTGATTCTTTTTCCGTCCTTCCCTCTTGGAGTCTTCTTTTCCTGCATGGTTATGGATAAAGGTATGGAAGGGATTCTTGGTGTGTGGAGGAAGTGACCGTGGAGCCAAACTGTGACGGGGAGCTTTCCCCCCGGTCTGCAGCCGTGCCATCCTTCTAACCCTAGCAGGTTTCATCACCACTCCAATGCTTGCAATGGTAGTGCCGGTATGCTTTGCCTCCTCATCACCTTCACTTTTGATCTCCTTCTCCTGCCCGGGGTCTTGGAGGTCTTCCTCCATAGGCTCCTTCCCTCCATCCTTGGCGGACACCATTGTGCTTCTAAGCTTTCAAGAATAGTTCCTGGCAGAAACAGATTGAAACAAAAACACGACGAAAACACAATATACGAACCTCGGGGGATCCGGGGGGTTATATATTACGAAGTTTCATATCAAAAGGAAGGTACTGGGAGAAAACGAGTCGGAGGCGGAGTTCGGGGTGGACTCACCACCTGGTGGCGCGGCCAAGGGAGGGACCGCGCCACAGGGTGGTGTGAGCCACCCTGGCTCCGTTTCCGTCCCTTTTTCTTTTCGTAGCTTTCCTTATTGACTGAAAACTGCAAAAATATAGTTGGATAGTATTTTCGCGGAACCTTTCTTACCAGAACTGTTACCTATTTGGAGACAGACTCTACAGGTCTCTGAATTTGGTATCTAGTAGATTCTTTCGGAGTCACCACTTGAATAACATCAATATCTTCATCTTCATACACTTATTACTTGAGTCATAAAACCCTTCTCTTCCTTATTACACCATTATCTCCACTACCTGGAAATTTCTTTCACATAAAACTTCACACAGTTCTCATTAGCAACATTAGTATAAGTGAAGTGATAAAACCTTTTGAGTCCAACTTCAACTGAAAACCATCAAAACATAAGCTACTGTAGCAACTCCTTACGAAAACCCAAAAAGAATTCAAAAAGGAAATCGAATAAAGAAGCAAATGCAAGAGTGGCATAATCTGTTAAAATAGACCAGCAGGTAAAGATCAATTTTTTCGAAAATCTTCTGTTGCTCAAATAACAAAGTGAAAAACTAACAAAAGTTAAATAACAACCTCAGGCAGAAGCACAAAAAATTAAAGCTCAATCCGACCTACATAGATCTCTCACGAATATTTACGGTGGGGCACAAAAATCTGTTTCGGGACAGCAACTTCCCCAAATCTTACTTCTCTCTCATTAGAGGTTGATCTTGACACAAAAACCAAACAAAATAGATAAGGAGCGGTTATTACCGAAGTAATAACTTCCAAGACTGAAAGAAACAAAAACAAACTGAAAGCAAAAACAAATTGGGTTGTCTCCGAAAAAGCTCTTTCTTTAAAGCCATTAAGATGGGCATGATAATCTTGAAGAAGCTCACTCAGGAATATGAATTGAAGTGAAAGGGAGCATTAAGAAGCAAAAACACACACACACACATTTAAGTCTAACCCACTTCCTATGCAAGGGAATTTTTTAAATAAACAAGTTGTTGAAACCAGAGGCAACTTGCATAAGAAGGCAAAAGAAGTGCAACATAAAAACTTTCAGCATAAAACGAGGAAACTTGATATTATTGAGATGCATAAGAACACTTTTACCTCTATCATAGTAACTTTCAGTATCATGCATAAACTTAACAGTATAGATATCACAAGGACCATCATAGCAATGATCACTTATTCTAACAGAAAACACATGAATACTAGCTCTCATAACACTACTATGTGAAACAATATTAGAGGTATCCTTGCAAAGGATATTGTGTCCCTCTTTTTCATATTTAGTGACAAAGTCTTTCACACTTGCTATTATAGGTTCATCAACCATTTGGTTATCAGGTTCAACAGCTTTATTTGTACTTTCATTAACCATACTAGCTATCATAGAATGTTCCTTTACCTTAACTGGAAAAGGCATTTTCTCAATATAAGGTTCAGGTAAAACATGATTAGCAGTATAAACTTCAGTATTTCTTGCAGGAACATTCTTAGCAATATCTTTATAAGGTTCATGATACTTATTCCACTTCTTTTTAGGCACTTCAATGTAAGAAGCAAAAGCCTTAAAATAAGAAGCAATAGCTTGAGAATCTATACCATACGCATTTTTAATATTTTGAAAGTCATCAGTTCCCATAAAACATTCAATGCATTCATAATCATAATTTATACCTGACTTTGTACCTTTGTCATTCTCCCAAGCTTCAACATTATCTTGAATACGGTCCAGAAGATCCCATTTAGCTTCTTCTTCCATGCGAGTGAATGATCTAGCACAAGAAGCATCCAATAAATCCTTATCATGTAGAGGGAGCCTTGCATAAAATTTGTTGATAATAATATTGTTGGGGAGCTCATGAATGGGACATTTGAGCATTAGTAACTTCAATCTCCCCCAAGCTTGAGCTGTACTCTCTCCATCAAGAGGCTAAAAGTTGTATATTTGATTCCGATGTTTATAAATCTCACTAGGAGGATAAAACTATGAATAAAAGAGAGGCACTATTTTCTCCCATTCCATAAGTTGACCATTTTTCAGCAGCTTATACCATTCCTCAACTCTTCCTTTTAGTGATAATGAGAATAACTTCTTCTTAACTTGATATGTAGTAATACCTGCACACTTGAACAACCCGCATAATTCGTGTATAAAGAGCAAATGATCACTGGGATAGACAGTTCCATCCCCAACATAATAGTTATCCATAACACGATCAATAATTCTTGTAGGTATTTTGAAAACATCATTCTCAGCAGGTGGTGGCTTATCTACTACCTTAGCAATGGTAGTAGCATTACCAAATAAGAAACTCAGCGAATTATTCATAACGAAAATAAAGCAACTAACAGAAGTAAACAATACTCACAGTAGAAGTTTCCTTTACCAGTTCCACTTTCCAATAGCGCTTCACTCCCTGGCAATGGTGCCAGAAAATAGTCTTGATGACCCACAAGTATAGGGGGTGTATCACAGTATTTTCGATAAGTAAGAGTGTCGAACCCAACGAGGAGCAGAAGGTGCTGGCTAGTGGTATGGATCAAGAATTCTCTGCAAATACATAGCAAACGGATTTTTAGGGGTTTTCGATAAAGCAAGTAAACAAAGTACGAGTAAATAAAAGACAGTAGGAATAAATGCAGCAAGTGGCCCAATCCTTTATGCAGCAAAGGACAAGCCGGTTGTATTACTTAAGATGACCAAACATTCTCGAGGACACATGGGAAGACTGTCAAGTGCTTTCGCTTCATATAGTTGATTAATCTTCTCTAGCTTGCTAAGTGTTGTGTGGGTGAACCTGTGCTAATGTACCGCCCCATCCAAGAATAATACATACGTGTGATTATACCCCTTGCAAACATCCGTAAGTACAAGAAATTAATTAAGGTAGAAACCTAACCACAACTTTAAACTCTAAGACCCTTACGTCTCTTGTGCAATGGTTTCCTAACGGGGGTTCAGGTTTCTGTCACTCCGACAGCCCCTACGATTAGTAGCCAAATACACAATGCATTCCCCTAGGCCCATATAGGTGAAGTGTCATGTAGTCGACGTTCACATGACACCACTAGAAGAAGTACACCACAACTTAAATATCAAACTATTGAATCTTTCTCAACACAACTCCACTACTAACAACAAGACTTCTCCCATGTCCTCAAGAACAAAACGAACTACTCACAAGACATCATATGGATCATGATCAGAGATGGAATAATGATGTATAACAATCTGAACATAAACAATAATTCAATGGTTCACTCAATAGCATCAACTACAAAGAGTAATCAACACCGGGAAAGTTTTCCCTATGAACTAATGCAAGATTCAACTCAATTGTTACAGCAATATGGAGATGGTGATGAGGGTGCTGATGGTGGTGATGATGATGATGATGATCCCGATGAAGTCTAGCTTGATGGTGGTGTTGATGGCGATGATCTCCCCTCTCCGGGAAGGAATTCCCCCGGCAGAAATCTGTCTGCCGGAGAGATCTTTCTCTCTCGGTGTTTTCCGCCCCACAGAGGCGGCGGAATATTTCTGTGGTTGCTCCCCGAGTCTTAGGGTTTCGGGAGGATGATATATGCCAGAGGAGAGAGGCTGGAGTGGGCCAGGGTGGCCACACCACCTCCTGGCGTGGCCTAGGGCTGCCCGCGCTAGGGGGTGGTGTGGGCCCCCTATGGCCCATCTCCACTCCGTCTTCTGGCATCCTTAGTCTTCTGGAAAAATGGGATTTTCCGTATATTTTCCCGGATTTTCTGATCTTCGCGAATTTTACCTCCAAACAGCACCTTTTCCATCAGAATCCTGACTGCAGCGGTCCATGCTCCGAAAGTCATCAACCATGCAAAAACAGATGAAATAACATAAGTATCACTTCTCAATACGAAATATATCAATGAATAATAGTGAATTAAGACATAGAATAGTGATGCAAAATGGATGTATCACCCATCGAGGGTTAAAAATTAATATACTAGAAACTAGCGAGAGTTTCGACGATAGGTTCAACTTCTTGCTAAGACTTTGCATATTGGTAATTTAACGAAATTAGGTCAAACTTGAGCTAGCTACAAGTAAATGCCATAGATTTCTCTTGAATTAAATGTATTTTCATAGGTAGATCATCGGTGCATCTTCTTGTAGTAAACAGTGTCGTCGGTGTGACTTTCCAACTATCAAGAAAGAACATTCAAATCTACATTTTCCGAGTGAAGAATACGAGCGAGGTTGTTCGTTTCCTAAAGAAAAGTCCGAAGAATATTGGATCTGAATGCCACAAGCCAAGTTTACATACATATATATTGGACCAACATGTTGTACCAACGATTCCCATGTTTTATGAGTTTTCAAACTTCCCAGCTTACTCTGCCCATTAGAATGACTTTATGTCGATTTATCGAAATTAGATCAAATTTGAAACTACAAGAACTAGTAAATTGCACGTGCCCTGCACGTGAGACTCAGATAATAGACATCTGGCTCATAATCAATATATAAAATTATAATAGGCAAAGCAGAAAAATATAATAGGTAAAATTTGAACTACTACAAGTAAACTATGTATGTTGCTTTGAAAGTTTTACGGAAAAGCTCTTAGATGTACCTATCGGAGGGGCGCGGGGGGGGGGGGGGGGGGTCAATTAATATACTATCAGAAACCAAAGCAGAGTTATGATGATAGGTTCATCTACTTGCTAAGATTTTGTGTCTTGATAGTTTAATAAAATTAGGTCAAACTTGAGCTACAACTAAGTGCGATAGATTGCTCTTGAATTTAGTAAATTAGGTTAAAGTTGAACTACAAGTAATAAATTTTCGGTTGCTTTGAAAGTTTTATGAAAAAAGCTTTTGGAGGTACCCATTGAGCGGTTAATTAATATTTCAGAAACCACAGAGTATTTTGACGAGTGGTTCGACTTCTAGCTAAGACTTTGCATCATGTAAATTTTAAACACCTTTTGAAAATGATCTCGCGCATCTGGACATAGTTCGTGCCCCAAAATTTCAGATACTTTGAAATTCCCATTCTACCCCTATTAAATTCGGTAGGTCAGGGGTTCACTCGTAATTTTCCCAGTATAGTGCTAGCAGTACCTAAACCCAACCCCTCCCCCTCTCTCTCCTCCAGGAATACGTCACCGGCCAGAACATCCCCGCTGCACATTAGCCAGCGTACCCGCACACCTGATCTGCTCAACGAACCCTCTTGTTCGGCGCGCTGACCACATCATCGACCGCCTAGGATCTACTCCACGGATGCCATGGTCCAGCATTCTGCTCGTATCCTCGCCCGCCCAAGATTTGCTTCCCCGTCGTCGACACCCACTACGACCGTAGCACCTTCGGCGACCTCGACGTGACTCGTGAGGATGCGGAGGAGGCCTAGACGCTGCCCCGACCGAGGTAAAACTAGATCTCCCCGCGCGATTTGTTTCTTGGCAATGTATTGTATTCGTGCTAAATTTCCTAACTAACAGGTTCTTTACTTGATATACACATGTTATGTACTCCCTCTGTTTCAAAATATAAGATGCTTTAGCTTTGTAAAAGAAGTGTATACAGTCTCATTTTAGTGTGTAGGTTCACTTCAAACCTAGATGAACCTACACACTAAAAGAGATCTAGATGCACTCTTTTCACAAAGCTAAAACATCTTATATTTTGAAACGGAGGGAGTACTAAATTAACCTGTTGTGGTTACACTTAAACTCCACGCATTGAACTGTTTTTATGTACTGTACTATTTCTTTGTGAATTATTATTCACTTAACATATTTGTTTACATTCTCTGCTATACCTGTCTACATGAGATATGATTATATAATATCTCTCTCATTTGCCGATTTATGAACTATAGTATTTCCATCGTGCTATTGTCTTGCTATCCTATACTACACGTTTACACACGTCATACTATTTGACCATTATGTACTGTCAATTTGATCCCTCTTAACCTGCGTCTCAAACTGTTTGCTGTTATTATGCAAGGAGCAGCCTCAGTTTGCACACAAAATCATAGAGTGAATGGCTCCTATAATCTCGTAAGACCCCATCACTTTTGTTTCACTTCATGCCAACGTATATCATGTTGGAACCTGTTTTTATTTACAGTTGGCCTTACCTTTATGCAGAGGAGCAACAATGGAGTACAAACTCCACCCGTCCACATGAGCCGCCATAGATCTCGTGTAACACCTATCATAAGGCCCCCCACCCGAAGTTTGGTCCTTGCCACATTTTTTGTTTGCTTAAATTTACCATTTGTCTTTCTTATTTTCATATTTTTTTGCCAAAACTTTGCGTCAAACATTTTAGCCCCACTATGGTCTGCTTTTGTTCCATGTGCTTAGTTAAATTTCCTAGATATGGAGAGGTCAGGTGTATTGCATCTGAGTTGTCTGATAATGAGAACAAGGCCACACTAGCGATAAGATCCACACATGTATCATAAGGAACTATGTGCAGTTCATCTCACTCTTGTATCTACTGTGTATCATAGTTAAATGAACTGGCTATTTTAATATGATGCACTTGATGGTTCAGTTTGTTATTCTCAGGCCATCAAGTTGTTCAAATTATCTAGCTATTCATGAGTAATTCAATGTATGATTCCTTGATTCATTGTTTGTCTAAAATTATCTGGCTAGAATATTCGAGGCTCACAATTGATGTGTTTTTATTGGCTGAGTTACTCTTTTTTTGTCTATGATTAAATCAGTGGCAGATTTCGTTGTGTAGTTCCTGGCTAGTTTATATATGATAAACATAATGGCTTGGTTTTAATATTTGTTTTATTCATGTTCTGCACATTCTAGTTTGAGCAGTCTACATTAGGTACTTTGGTTGATTGCTCGCATTGTTATTCAAAATGAACTTGTAGTTTGTTTCCCAAGTCTCTTGTTTAAGTAACTTGTTTTGTCTTGGTCTCAGCCATCGTCAAGTAGAGCAGTCATTTCACAAAGCAGTAATGGCTCAATGCACGGCGCCCAGAAAAAATGTTTGATGGCGGTGTTGATGTAGAGCTCGTTGGGAACCCCAAGAGGAAGGTATGATGAGCACATCAACAAGTTTCCCTCAGTTTTGAAACCAAGGTTTAATCGAACCAGTAGGAGCAAGGAAACACCCCAAAGGTGTTACTAGCTGAGCTTTGGCAGGGTGCACTACCGGTGCTAGTAGCAACGTGGAGACCTGCACAACACAACCATAGAACTTTGTCCCCAACTTGCGATGAGGTTGTCAATCTCACCGTGTTTTGCGGAAAACAAAGGATTAAACGTATCGAATGGAAAGAAGTAAAAGTTTGCAGAAAGTAAACACAAAGCAGTAAACAGTGTGTAAATTGAATGTAAAAGACAAGGACCAGGATCCATAGTTCACTAGAGGTGGCTCTCCTTAGATAGATAACATGCTGGGTGAACAAATTACAGCGGGGCAATTGACAAACACCGAGAAAGCAATACATGCATATACTAATCATCTTGACTCCTTTGAGACTTGATTCGACATTACAAAATTATACATAGACCGCCATCCAACTGCATCTATGACTAATAATCCACCTTCAGGTTATAATCCGAACCCCCTCCAGTATTAAGTTGCAAGCAATAGATTATTGCTTTACGAACTGCGTGTAACGTAAACAATACGATTGTTCTACGCACAAAGGATTTTTGTTTTCTTCCTAGTAGCAACAACACATCTAGTGCCTTAGAGATTTCTGTCACTTCCCCCAGATTACTAGAGGCATGAACCCACTACCGAGCATAAATACTAACTCTTGGAGTTGCTAGCATCTACTTGGCCAAGATAGCTACTAACAATGGAAAGCATGCAAGATCACAAATAGACATGATAGAATCAATAATCATTCTGAAATAGCATCTCAATATCCATCGGATCCCCGCAAACACAACATGCAGAATTACAAATAGATGATCTTGATCATGAACGGAGCTCACAAGATCTAGACATGAAAGAACAAAGGAGGAGAACCAGCCATCTAGCTACTACATGGATCCGTAGTCCAAGGATGAACTAATCACACATCACACCGGAGGCTTGCATGGTGATGAAGAAGGCATCCAGGGTTAATTCCCCTCTCTAGTAGGATGCCGGGAAGAGCTTCAGATCCCTCCCGATCTAGGGATGGAGATGACGGCGGCTACAGACTCTTTCGTGGATTTTTGATCGGGTCCTTAGGGTTTACGTCCCGAGGGCATCTTATAGTCGAAAGGGGAGGCCGAGGGGGTGCCTGGGCTGGCCACACCACCCCCTGGCGTGGGCCAGGCCTGGACGCGCGGCCAGGTGGGGTGGCCGCCTTCTGGCCCCTCTCCTCTCGTATTCTGGCACTTGATGACATCCGGAAAAATAGGCACTTTGGCTTTTGTGCCGTCCAATTCCGAGAATATTCATTTTCTGACTTTCCTTGAACCAAAAACAGCAGAAAACAGGCAGTTGGCACTGTGGCTCTTGTTAATAGGTTAGTCCAAGAAATCATATGAAAAGTACTCCAAAGTTGGAACAAAACACAAGAAAGTGGATAAAACGAAGCATGGAACATCAAAAATTATAGATACATTTGCAATGTATCAACATCCCCAAGCTTAACTCCTGCTCGTCCTCGAGTAGGTGAGTGATAAAAAGAAAGAATATTTTTTGAGGTGACATGCACCAACAAAGACTTGATCAAAGTATTTGTAAAACATTCAAAGCTGGGATCATGGTACTTCAATCATAACATGAAAGACAAAGTTCTAGCAATAAGCAAAGAAACTATGATGCAACATGAAAAGGCACAAACAAAAGATTAATGAATAACAATGCTTTGCAAGACGTTTTTTTGTTTCACATAAAGAAAACATAGCATAATAGTATTCAGCTTGTCCCTCAATAGAGTAGCAAATATAAATGCATAGGACACCTTCAAAGTTCATAAGAGTGACTAGATACAATAGTTTAAAACAAGCAATAACAAGTTATGCATCAATCAACTAGTCTTGGGACAATGCACATAGAACTAAGAATGGCCACTATGCTCTCAAAGTAGGTGCATAAAGATAGAAGGTGGAGACTCAATATAATGGTGGAAGAAAGACCTCTTATAAAAGGAAGTAGGTATTAAAGTTTCATAAAGAGCTTCCAAAAATTATGGTACTTATAGCTTTCAGCTCTTATTGCCCCTATCATAAGCATCTTGAAGTGATTAAGGTTAAAGTGAACAAACTATGGTGTACATGCTTGACGAAGTATAAGTCAGAAATCTCATGTCCCTTGTATACGAGGGCCGCTCCTCATGCTACTCAAGTTTATTCACCGATAAGTTCTTGTCATCGTAAGTACATATGTATCATAGAGAACCGCCAACAGGGTACCCCTTGCCCGATGATACGGAAGAATCCCCATATCAAAATGACAAGGCAAGCAGACAACAAGCATCTCAACATTCTTCTTATTTACCATGGGAATATGGTGCTTTTTTCTCTCTTTCCTCTTTTCATAGTATCTCTTTTTTCTTTTCTATTTTTTTCTCAATATAGGACTCTTTTTTTATAAGAAGAATGCTTCATAGATATCTCATTATGGTTACTCTGCAGGTTTCCACCATGTCAGCATGGATTAGACCAGCGGCCCAGGCGTTTCTCTAACACATATACATAACTCCATGGACTTACAAGCTCCCCTTTCATTTCACACCGACGACATCCATATACAAAAAAGCATGATATCAACTAGGTACAAGTACCAAGTGCAATGTTGAAAGCGTTCCCCATGAAAGCATGGTTCTGCTAATTCCCAACAAATAAGTGCAAGCATATACAACATAGAAGACACAATGGTTCAAGTTTATTAAGGGCAAGTAAAGTAAAGTATGCCATCAAGTTTGTGAGAGCTTTAATCACTAGTTTTCTCATAACAAGTGGAAGGTAAACAAAAGCATGAATGTAATTGGAATAGAATAAGCTAGTAGGTAGGTATGGTGGACTCTTTGGAATAACTTGGTTTAGGGAGTTGGATGCATGAGTGGAACTCATACTTGTTGTGGAGGCTAGGAAAAGACTGGGAGCGACAAACTAAGAGAGCAATAATGGCCATAATCATGCAGAGCGACAAAACATCATTGATCAAAGCACAAAGTGATACTACAAGTTGAAAACTAAAGGATCATAAAGGCTATGGTGACTTGAGATAGTCATAACATGGTGTGAGCATGTGCCAAGTCAACCCAAATAAAGCATCAAAGGAGAATACCACTATACTATGCTTTAATATGCTAAAACAACGCATGATTCATCCAAGGAACATTAAGCAATCTCAATTGTTTATAACAAGTCATGCTACAACAAAGAATACTAAGCATAAAGCCAAAACAATATCAAGCATGGCATGACAAAGCATAGGCCACAGTCAAAAACAAGCTCTTTTTACCACATAAGTATGAATTTTCCTACTCTTTTCCAAACCAAACAAAATTATTTGCAAACCAATGTATGAAAGAGGGGTTCCAACCAATTTATACAACAAACTAAGAAAACCAAGCAAACAAAAATCCAAAACGAAAACGAAAAAGAAGACGCTCCAAGAACAACACAACTATGCATGAAACAATAAAAATGAAGCGTTTGGAAGAAACCTAGGATTTTTATTGATGAAGAAGGGGATGCCTTGGGCATCCCCAAGCTTTGAAGCTTGTACTTCTTGGATATTTCTTGGGGTGACATGCGTGGCATCCCCAAGCTTGAGCTTTAGTCCATCCTTCATCTCATTACCCATTCCTTCCATATACCTGAAATTTTTCCTTCATACAAAACTTCACACAATCTTTATTAGTAACATTAGTGTACTCAAGATAAATAAGTCTCAAGGTTCAGTTATAACACCAAATAAACTTCCATTAGAACACTAGCTACTGTGGCACTTCCTTCAAAAAGCTCAATTCCCCAAAAGAAGTCAAGAAGGAACCAACAAGAAGCAAATGCAGGAAATGGCAGAAATCTGTCAAAACGGTAAAGACGAATTTTTCCCAAGACCTTCGGTTGCTCAAATCAAAAAGTGTTGAACTAACTAAAGTTATATAACAACCTGGGACAGAAGCATAAAAAATTACAGCTTAATCCGACATACAGAGCTCTCTCACGAATTTTTACGGTGAAGCACAAAAATCTGTTTCGGGACAGTAACTTTCCCAATCATTACTTCACTCTCATTAGAGGTTACTCTTGGCACAAAAAGCAAATAAAAAGGATAAGGAGAGGTTATTACAGAGGTAATAACTTCCAAGACTCATCTAAAACTTTTGGGTTATCTCCCAATAAGTACTTTTCTTTAACGCCTTTAAGTTAGGCATAAGAAGCAAAGAAAGAATCAAGTGTTCTCAAATGAAGAAGCATTAAAACCAACTTTCTTGCCCTTACCTCTCTTACTTTTATTCTTAACCTTGGGGAAAATATGATTGTTTGGTAGAGCAGAAAGGTGCATGGTCCCCTTTCCCACATCTATTATTGCTCCAAGGAGTTCTAATAGGGACCTTCCAAGTGTAATTTGTCCTTTTCCTGCACATTCAATAACAAGATAATCAATAGAAATCGTTTTCCCAAGGATCTTTGTAAACACTCCTTTAGCTATTCCAAGAGGTAATATGGTAGTATTATTAGTAAGAGATATTTCTTTTTCTCCCTCAATGAGCCCCCAAGTATTCAGAGATTTATAAATATCTTTGGGCATAAGGCAAAATTCAGACATGATATCACAGCTAGCTTGAAAAGTTTCAGTGTTCATCTCAATCTTTACTGTAGGGAACCACTTTGATGGTTCAGAGTTTATTGGAACATAATCGTGATGCTCCCTAAGCGTATTATAGCAACTTTCTAATCTAGTAGTGCTAGCCTCAAGAGTGTCCAACCTAGCAAATATTTTTGCGAAAGAAGTATCAGTTTGGCTAGGCAAGTTATAAGTGAGGATCAATTTATTTATAGCATTAATAGCATCATCCTTATTACAATGGAGGAAATCTCCTCCCACAACAGCATCTAAAGCATATCTATAGAAAAGAGCAATTCTGAGGTAAAAACTAATAAGGAACAAGCTTTGAGTCATTTTAGGCTCAGCTTTTTCATGTAGATCGGAGATTCTAGACCAAGCTTCCTTAAAACTTTCCTCAATTCCTTGTTTAAAAGTGAAAATCATTTCCTCGGGTGACATAGTGATTGGAGCAAGGCTAGACATGGTGACAACTTAGGATAGTAACTAATTTTTTTGTGTTTTTCAAATAAGAAAGCAAACTTGCAAAACTAATTTTTTTGTGTTTTTGATAAAGAAACAAGCAAACAAAGCAAAAAGAAACTAAGCAAAACCAAAAACAACAAAGTAAAGAGATTGGTTATGAGGGACTCCCCTTGTGAAGATGTCCTTAACTCCCTGGCAACGTGTAACATCCCAAATTTTACAATTGCAGATGTTACTAGAAGCACGCATCATATCCTTGCATCATGGCATCACATAATAAAAACCGCATCAGATATTTTCCTAAACCCCATAGTCATATAAAGACTAAAAGGGTAAAACCAAATATAACCTCCTAAACCTCTACAAAAGTGTTATTTTATAACCCCATCTAATCCTCTTCTTTTTACAAATTTTTAGAGACCAATTTCATTTAAATCGGAATCCGTTTGCAAAAGTTATGCAACTTTTGGTGAATCAGAAAAAAAAAGAGAAGTCTAACCTAAGCGGGCCAGCCGAAGCCAGCCCGCAACTACTTACCGCGTGCGCCCGCGAGCGAGCGGCGCACATCGGAGTCGCCTAGCTGGGCCGGCCCAACAACCGCCGCTAGCAGCCAGCCCCCCCCCCCCCCCCCCCGCAGCCGCTGACGGCCTGGCCCCACCCGTCATCCCCCTCCTCTGTTCGAGTCCAGCTCGAACACGAGCTCACCGCCTCGCCGCCAACCGCCTCCGGCCGAATCGGAGCGGACTCCGCAGCCCCTGCGCCAAGTAAGCCCGCCTATTTATAGCCCTTGGCACGCCTCCCAAAACCCTAGCTTTTTTTACACCACTACCACCGGGCCGCCGCCATAGAGCTCGTCGAAGTTCGCCACCGCCACCACCGACGGCAAGAATTCCGGCGCCCCTTCCCCTTTTCTCTCCCTCTCTGCACTCCCCCGCTTCTTCTCACGCGTTTTCCCCTTGTTTAGAAATCCGAGCCGGCCTCAATCGCTCGCCGGAGTTCGCCGGAATCCGCGGCTCACCGCCACCTCGGGAGGAAGAAGCCGATGTTGTCCCCGGGAATGGAACCGCAGCGAGAAGGCCACCGCCATCGTCAACTCCGCCGAACCGGGAAGCACCACCTCGCCTCGCCGCCGACCGCCACCGTCCACCGTCGTCGTCGAACCAGGTGAGCCTCTGCGCCCCCTCCGTCCGTTAGATCGAAATCCAATGGTGCAGATCGGTCAAACCGACTTCGGCCAACAACGCCTCGCCGCGTGGCACGCCCGCGTCAGCGCCGCGTCACCCCCGTGTCAGCGCCGCGTGCCCCCCCCTGGACCAGTCCCGCGCTGCCACTTGGTGCTACACAGTTGGCCGCCGCCCCTATTTTCTTTTAAATAGGCAAAAAACTATTCAATCTTGTAAAATCAATAGTAAATCGATTTGTTATCCAAATTTTGCGTATATTATACCGTTGGATTCATAATTTTGAGTAGAACCCAGATCTACAATAATATTGTTGTTTTACTACAGCAATCTTGCGGTAGGAATTAAAGTTTAGATTGGAGTATTTTAATTCTAGAATTTTATCCATAGATCGGTTTTAGTTGATTCTTGTTGCGTTGGCTTTGTTTCTACGAGACCTTCTGTAGAAAATTGTTATAACATGCTTAGAGTGTTCAGATCTATCTCGAGGTAGATTGGAGTGGTAGATCTAGTTTTGAGCTTGCTTATTTAGGATTTAATCCAAAATACTTAAAACCTGCGGGGAATCGATTCTAATGACATCCCCAACTCAACAACACCCCCGAATAAAACCCTTGGTCAAAATCGAATCCATCCTTGCATATTACCATGTTGTATGCATGCATTTTCACCTTCGTGACATTGTTTTGTGCAAATTGTGATTGGATCTATGTTTGGTTTCGTTAGATTGCTCGGAGTGCACTGAGGAGTACTGTTGTGTAGAGTGCTGCTCGGATCAAGGCAAGTTACACCACTTGTTCATGTTTATGTCCCAGCTTTAACTATGCATGTTTTACTCTTCAAATTCTGTAGTATGCATGTGTAGGATTTTGGTAGATTTTCTTAGTACTATGTTTTGCAAGTGCGGTTTTGTAGTATACCATGAGTAGCTCTATGCTTAAGATTTTCCATACCAATAGGTTATCCTATTTTTTTCTAAGTTATGCTTGCTATGCTATATACTTATCTATATCAAGTACCGTTGGGAGGGTTCGAAAGACTGAAAATTTTCTAAGTATAAAAACTCTCTCAAGCAAACCTTTTTCCTCTCAAAACCTCCTTCAAAATAAAACTAAGTTTTCTTCTGGGCGGAATGGTTGTCGGGACAACGAGTGGAATTTTGGTGGAGGACGGCCGCCCAGGAAATCAAAGAAGTCTGCCATGTTTTCAGAAGCTTCCCGTGCAACCACAATACATATGGGCTCTGTCTTGGCTCAGTACTTAGTGGGAAACCTCACCGGGGTACCAACATTTGGAGGTTCTTGGCACGGTTGGATCCAGCTGGTAGAGGGGCTACTAAGGGAAGGCCTCGCCATGGTCTTGTCTGTAAAAGGACTTGATCGTGGATTGTGGGGAAAGTGCACTACCTCTCGAGAGTATTGCAAACTGATCGATCAATCGTGTTCACGGAAACAGAACAACATTGAGCATCTGAAGGATGGAGCCTCTGAAAGATCTTCCTCTCTCTTTTCCAAACTTAACGTTTTATAAACCCCAAGGCGTGAGTAATATCGCCATTGGGTGGGACTTTGGGAACTTGGTGCGTAATATCCAAGTGCTAGGTTGATTGGGCACTTGGTGAGTAATATCCACGTGTTCCACTCGACCCTATACTACTTATCAAAGTTTACAAAGTAGGGAAAATCTCTTCCTCTTTTCTTCTTACAATGAGAAAATTGGCTTTATGCAAATGAATCCCAAAGCCTACTCTTAGCCTCGCATGTAGAAATAGGCTTACTCTTTCCTTGGTGTAATTTGCTAATACATTCAAAGTATTGACCCAACTTGTTGGCTACACGTCTTATGTGCAGAATCCGAAGACTGAAAGGTGCGTAGGGATCGCGGGTCTTCACACAACTAGCCTGAGGCGTTGATGGACTCAAGTTTTACTTTGTTTCCGCTGTTTTATTTGAGCTAGCTATAAGCTATGCAAGTTGTAATAATTATACTCTGGATTATTCGTGTAATAATGACTTGTGTTTTACATGATATTCATCGACTGTGAAGTGCTAGCTATTGATCCAGGGACTAGCATGTTAATCACAGGGACTTAGGATCCTTAACGATCCGAGGTTGCAACAGATGGTATCAGAGCACAAAGTTGCCTGTAGGACGTGACCCTAGGATTGGAAACCACCTTTACCATTGTTTTTGTCTTTCCATATTCTTCTAAGTTATTTATGCTCTTCTAGTAATTCTCCTTCTTATCGTTTTGTGCCTAAGTTTCTTTCTCCTAACCTAAAGATGACGGCCTTCTACTACGACACCGCCGAAGACATCAAGGGCCTGCGCTTTGGGGAATGCCTTCTGGACATCATCAAGACGTTGCAGTTACCCATGCCGTCAATCAAGGGAAGCGAGTTGAGGAAGATGCACAAGGAAGGATGCTGGGCGATTGAAGTCATCCAACCGGGGCGCAGCAAGTCAGAACCCAAGACAGAGGCCATTGTACTCAACATCACCAGCGACTCTAAGGAGAAAGGACTTAGCATCAGCTTGCAGGAGCTCATTGGACGCCTTTGCGGACGCCACCATGAAGAGGTTGAAGGCCACTACATCAAACTCTTTGGAAGACGTGATTAAAAGGGAGTTCCAATCGAGTTAACCCCGGAGGAAAGGAAGACATGCAAGCGTCGAAGGATCCAATATCAAGACTTGGAGTCCCACATCAATGATCTTCAGAAGGGGAGTTGCCTTGAGATCATGAGGAATGAAGAGCTTTGTGCCCTAGTCAAGAAGAAGGACGAGAAGATCCAGGAGCTGGAAGAGAAGATCAAGTCCCTAGGAGGGGAGCTCACCGCCCAAGACAAGAAGTTCGCTAATCAAGAGAAGAGGGTGCAAGATAAGAACAAGAGGATTAGGGAGCAAAGTCTTGTGCTCGCAAAAAATGAGATGGAGTTCAAGAACTTTGCCACCATGTTGAAGGACCTACGAGCAGCCAAGAGGAGCTTGGAGGAGAAGATCACGCCCGTGACTATGGGGTCAAGTTTGATCAAGAAGCTACAGAAGGAGAAGAAGGAACTTCAAGAGAAGCTTGAAGCTGCTACCCGGGAGCTGCAAGAGGTGAAGGAACTTCAACAGAGGCTCGAAGCTGCTACACCGAAGCCACAGGAGGTGAAGGAACTTCAGGAGAAGCTTGAAGCCACGACGAAGGACATGTAGTTATACAAGTCACTGTTGGAGAAGGAAGGCTTCGTTATTGAGGATGAGGAAGTGGATGATGAGTAGAGTAGTTGGACCACTTTTAGTTCTATAGTCAAACGTCGTTCGCAATTTTAATGAGTACCAAAAAACTATTTTGGATTAGTTAAACTTGTTTGGGTGTGTTAATCGATGTGCTTGGTGTGCCTTGCTTTTCTCGCGTGTTTTTCTCATGTTTACATAAGGGTAGGAGTTTATTCCTTAGGCCTTCCATCTATTTCTTAACTTGTTTTCCCAAACCCCACAGATGGCAGACGTGGGAACAACAACAACATCCCCCCAGAGATAGCACAACTTCTGAACTACCAGAATCAGCTGATCCAACTTCTCACTCAAAACATGCAAAACAACAACAACAACAACAACCCACCGCCTCCACCACCTCCACCGCCCCAACAGGATCGCCTGACTCGGTTCTTGAGGTTGAACCCTCCAACTTTCTCAAGTAGTTCTGAGCCAATTGTGGCAGATGACTGGCTCCGCACCACCAACAAGAAGTTAGACACCGTCCAAGTTGTGGGAGCTGACAGGGTGCGCTTCGCCGCGCACCAACTTGAGGGACTAGCTGCTGAATGGTGGGATAATTACTAGGTCACCCACCCCGATATTGAAGCTATCAGCTGGAACCAGTTTGAGGCGGCCTTTTGTACTCATCACGTAGCCACGGGAGTCATGTCACTAAAGAGACGCGAGTTCCGCGACTTGAAACAACTGCACCGCTCTGTCTTCGAGTATGGGGACCTTTTCAACAAGCTGGCACGTTATGCACCTGATGATGTATCCACGGATGCCAAGAGACAGGAGGAGTTCCTAAGGGGACTTAATGATGAAATATCTATTCAGCTTGTGGCTCTGAAGTTTGATAACTATCAGGAACTTCTGGACAGGGCAGTTGTGGTTGAAGCAAAGCAAAGGAATATAGAGAACCGAAAGATAAAGTCCACCTCACACAAGCACAACTCAGCCCCATATCAAAAGCAACGCACTTCATCACCACCACCCCACAACCACAATGGCCACAACCACAATGGTCATCGTCATGGAGGACATAACCACAATGGCCATAAACACCGCAATGGAAATGGCAATGGGAAGGATCTGAGTGAAGTGACCTGCTTCAAGTGTAACAAGACAGGGCACTATGCAACTACTTGCCCCGAAAAGATGAAAAATGGAAGTGGTAATGGGAACGGCAACGGACACAACCATGGCAATGGTAATGGAAACGGGAAGAAGCCAAATCCATTCGTCAAAGCCATAGTGAATCATGTCTCCGTGGAGGATGCTCGTGAGGCACCTGACTCCGTGATTGGTAAGTTCAAGCTTAACTCCACCCCCGCAGTTGTTCTTTTTGATACTGTGCATCACATTCATTCATATCAAGGGTATTTGTGGATAGCGGCAAGATACCTACGGAGACTATTAGTACTCCCCTAAGGGTAAGTTCTCTTGGAGGAGAAATAGTGGCAAACTCTGGATGTCGTGGGTTTGAACTAAGGATTGGGGCACACACCTTTCCCACCAGCCTAGTCATTCTGGAGTCACAAGGCTTAGACATAATTTTGGGGATGAATTGGATGACCGAATATGAGGGAGTCATAGATTGTGCCAAAAGGACTATCGCACTCACGACTCTGGATAAGAAAAGGATCCGCTTTAAGTCAGCTTTCGCACTCAAAGAAAGTACGGTGAACTCTCTTAAGGGGGTTAGCTTGGAGGATGTGCCAATTGTGAAGGAGTATCCAGATGTGATTCCGGAAGAATTGCCAGGGATGCCTCCTGACCAAGACATCGAGTTTCTCATTGACTTGATGCCTGGTACTGGACCAATAGCAAAGAGACCGTACAAGATGGATGTGGATGAGCTGAAGGAACTTAAGAAACAGCTTAGAGAGCAATTGGACAAAGGCTTCATTCAACCAAGTGTGTCATCTTGGGGAGCACCTGTCTTATTCATGGAGAAGAAGGATAAAACCAAGAGACTAGTCGTGGACTATCGGTCGTTGAACGAAGTGACAATCAAGAATAAGTACCCTCTACCCAATATCAATGACCTGTTCGATCAATTAAAGGGAGCTATTGTGTTCTCTAAGATTGATCTCCGATCAGGTTACTTTCAGCTAAAGTTAAGGGAACATGATGTACCCAAGACAGCCTTCACCACAATATGGATTGTATGAGTACACCGTGATGTCGTTTGGCTTAACCAATGCCCCAGCATACTTCATGACTATGATGAACAATGTGTTCATGGAGTACTTGGATAAGTTTATTGTGGTATTCATTGATGACATACTCATATACTCCAAGGACGAGAAGGAACATGAGAGGCATCTGCGCCTAATCATGGAAAAGTTAAGGGAACACAAGCTGTATGCCAAGTTTAGCAAATGTGAGTTCTGGTTGAAAGAAGTGGGATTCCTTGGTCATATTGTGTCAGCTAAAGGAGTTGCCGTGGACCCAAGTAAGGTACCTTCCGTGACAGAATGGGAGTCCCCTAAGAATGTGGGTGATATCAGGAGTTTCCTGGGCCTTGCGGGATATTACCAAAGGTTCATTGCAAACTTTTCCAAGATAGCAAAGCCTATGACAGAATTGTTGAAAAATGAGAAGAAGTTCCAATGGACCAAGGCATGTGAAGCAAGTTTTCAAGAATTGAAGAAGCGCCTTGTAACAACACCAGTTTTGTGTCTCCCAGACATCCAAAAGGATTTCCAAGTCTATTGCGATGCTTCTCGACAAGGACTTGGTAGTGTACTAATGCAAGATGGAAAAGTAGTGTCCTACGCCTCTCGGCAACTTAAGAACCACGAGAATAACTACACCACGCACGATTTGGAACTAGCATCAGTTGTGCATGCGTATGGAGACATTACCTAATGGGCAAACATTGTGATGTGTTCACGGATCACAAGAGCCTTAAATACATCTTCACTCAAAAGGAATTAAATATGAGGCAAAGCATATGGCTTGAGCTCATCAAGGACTATGACTTGGACCTGCAGTACCATCCTGGAAAGGCCAATGTTTTGGTTGACGCCCTAAGCAGGAAGGTCTATGTAAATGGACTTACCGTGGGAGAACTTCCAAAGGATTTGTGTGAACAGTTCAAGAACCTAAGATTGGAGATAGTTCCTAAGGGATACTTAGCGACTATGGAGATAGTGCCCACACTTATGGACCAAATCAAAGAGGCCCAGAAGGGGGACAAAGAGTTGGAGGAGATAAGAGCTATTATAGGCAATGGTAAGGAAAAAGGGTTTCATTCGGATGAACAAGGAATACTTTGGTATGAGAAGCGTTTGTGCGTTCCCAATGATCCCGATATCAGGAAGTTAATTCTTTAGGAAGCTCACGATTCGCCTTACTCAATTCATCCGGGTAATACAAAGATGTACATGGATGTGAAAGATAGGTTCTAGTGGAATAACTTGAAAAGAGAAATTTCTGAATACATCTCCTTGTGTGACGTGTGCAACAGAGTCAAGGCCAAACATCAAAAACTAGCAGGACTGTTGCAGCCATTACCTGTGCCCGATTGGAAGTGTGACAAGGTAGGCATGGATTTTATCATAGGACTACCCCGGACTCGATCTGGGTATGACTCCATATGGGTAGTGGTCGACCACTTCACAAAGGTGGCCCACTTTATTCCCGTAAAGACCACCTATACAAGTGCTAAACTTGCTAAGATTTATATGTCAAGGATCGTAAGTCTTCATGGTGTACCCAAGGGGATTGTCTCTGATAGAGGTACCCAATTCACCTCGAAGTTTTGGCGACAGCTACACGAGTCTCTAGGGACACGACTGGAGTTTAGTACTGTTTTCCACCCGCAAACAGATGGGCAGACAGAAAGAGTTAATCAGATCTTGGAGGACATGTTAAGAGCCTGCGCACTAGATTATGGGTCTAGTTGGGATGATAACTTGCATATGCGGAATTCTCATACAATAACAGTTACCAAACTAGTATCAAGATGGCTCCATTTGAAGTTCTATATGGCAGAAAGTGTAGATCTCCGCTGCTATGGAGTGGAGTTGGAGAACGGAGTTTGTTTGGACCTGAACTGATCAAGGATACCGAAGAAAAAGTGAGACAGATTCAAGACAGATTAAAAATAGCCCAATCCAGGCAAAAGAGTTATACTGATTCCAAGCGCAGGGATGTGACCTATGAAGTGGGAGACCGTGCATATCTCCGAGTTTCGCCACTACGAGGAGTTAAGAGATTTGGAATCAAGGGTAAGTTAGCACCGATTCATAAGGCCCTACAAAATCTTGGGTCGAAGAGGGGAGGTTGCCTATCAGTTGGAATTGCCTGAAGTGTTAACAGTTCATGATGTTTTCCATGTGTCGCAATTAAAGAAGTGTCACCCAGAAATGGCTGAAACCCCACTAAAGGATACAGGCGAGGTTCAACAAGAAAACGGTCTCACCTATGAGGAAAAACTCACCAGGATTCTGGAGACAGCCGAGAGAATCACTCGTACCAAGACTATCAAGTTTTGCAAAGTTCAATGGAATCACCATTCCGAGGAAGAGGCCACGTGGGAACGTGAAGAAGACCTGAAGAAAGAACACCCACACCTATTTGCTAACCAACCTGAATCTCGGGGACAAGATTCTTCTTAAGCAGGGTAGGTTCGTAACATCCCAAATTTTACAATTGCAGATGTTACTAGAAGCATGCATCATATCCTTGCATCATGGCATCACATAATAAAAACCGCATCAGATATTTTCCTAAACCACATAGTCATATAAAGACTAAAAGGGTAAAACCAAATCTAACCTGCTATACCTCTGCAAAAGTGTTATTTTATAACCCCATTCTAATCCTCTTCTTTTTACAAATTTTTAGAGACCAATTTCATTTAAATCGGAATCCGTTTGCAAAAGTTATGCAACTTTTGGTGAATCAGAAAAAAAGAGAAGTCTAACCTAAGCGGGCCAGCCGAAGCCAGCCCGCAACTACTTACCGCGTGCGCCCGCGAGCGAGCGGCACACATCGGAGTCGCCTGGCTGGGCCGGCCCAACAACCGCCACTAGCAGCCCCCCCCCCCACAGCCGCTGACGGCCTGGCCCCACCCGCCATCCCCCTCCTCTGTTCGAGTCCAGCTCGAACACGAGCTCACCGCCTCGCCGCCAACCACCTCCGGCCGAATCGGAGCGGACTCCGCAGCACCCGTGCCAAGTAAGCCCGCCTATTTATAGCCCTCGGCACACCTCCCAAAACCCTAGCTTTTTTTTACACCACCGCCACTGGGCCGCCGCCATAGAGCTCGCCGGAGTTCGCCACCGCCACCGCCGACGGCAAGAATTCCGGCGCCCCTTCCCCTTTTCTCTCCCTCTCTGCACTCCCCCTCTAGTACCGCTTCTTCTCACGCATTTTCCCCTTGTTTAGAAATCCGAGTCGGCCTCAATCGCTCGCTGGAGTTCGCCGGAATCCGCCGCCTCCAGCCGCCGCTCACCGCCACCTCGGGAGGAAGAAGTCGACGCCGTCCCCGGGAACGGAACCGCAGCGAGAAGGCTGCCGCCGTCGTCAACTCTGCCGAACCGGGAAGCACCGCCTCGCCTCGCCGCCGATCGCCGCCGACCGCCGCCGTCCACCGTCGCCGTGGAACCAGGTGAGCCTCTGCGCCCCCTCCGTCCGTTAGATCGAAATCCAACGGTGCAGATCGGTAAAACCGACTTTGGCCAACCACGCCTCGCCACGTGGCATGCCCGCGTCAGCGCTGCGTGCCCCCCCCCCCCCCCCGGACCAGTCCTGCGCTGCCAATTGGCGCTACACAGTTGGCCCCTGCCCCTATTTTCTTTTAAATAGGCAGAAAACTATTAAATCTTGTAAAATCAATAGTAAATCGAGTTGTTATCCAAATTTTGCATATATTATACCGCTGGATTCATAATTTTGAGTAGAATCCAGATCTACAATAATATTGCTGTTTTACTACAGCAATCTTGCGATAGGAATTAAAGTTTAGATTGGAGTATTTTAATTCTAGAATTTTATCCGTAGATCCGTTTTAGTTGATTCTTGTTGCGTTGGCTTTGTTTCTACGAGACCTTCTGTAGAAAGTTGTTATAACATGCTTAGAGTGTTCAGATCTGTCTCGAGGTAGATTGGAGTGGTAGATCTAGTTTTGAGCTTGCTTATTTAGGATTTAATCCAAAATACTTAAAACCTGTGGGGAATCGATTCTAATGACATCCCCAACTCAACAACACCCCCGAATAAAACCCTTGGTCAAAATCGAATCCATCCTTGCATATTACCATGTTGCATGCATGCATTTTTGCCTTCGTGACATTGTTTTGTGCAAATTGTGATTGGATCTGTGTTTGGTTTCGTTAGATTGCTCGGAGTGCGCTGAGGAGTACTGTTGTGTAGAGTGCTGCTAGGATCAAGGTAAGTTACACCACTTGTTCATGTTTATGTACCAGTTTTAACTATGCATGTTTTACTCTTCAAATTCTGTAGTATGCATGCGTAGGATTTTGGTAGATTTTCTAAGTACTATTTTTTGCAAGTGCGGTTTTATAGTATGCTATGAGTAGCTATATGCTTAGGATTTTCCATCCCAATAGGTTATCCTGTTTTTTTTCTAAGTTATGCTTGCTATGCTATATACTTATCTATATCAAGTATCGTTGGGAGGGTTCAAAAGACTGAAAATATTCTAAGTATAAAAGCTCTCTCGAGCGAACCTTTTTCCTCTCAAAACCTCCTTCAAAATAAAACTAAGTTTTCTTCTGGGCGAAATGGTTGTCGGGACAACGAGTGGAATTTTGGTGGAGGACGGCCGCCCAGGAAATCAAAGAGGTCTGCCATGTTTTCAGAAGCTTCCCGTGCAACCACAATACATATGGGCTCTGTCTTGGCTTAGTACTTAGTGGGAAACCTCACCGGGGTACCAAAATTTGGAGGTTCTTGGCACGGTTGGATCCAGCTGGTAGAGGGGCTACTAAGGGAAGGCCTCGCCATGGTCTTGTCTGTAAAAGGACTTGATCGTGGATTGTGGGGAAAGTGCACAACCTCTCGAGAGTATTGCAAACTGATCGATCAGCCGTGTTCACGGAAACAGAACAACATTGAGCGTCTAAAGGATGGAGCCTCAGAAAGATCTTCCTCTCTCTTTTCCAAACTTAACGTTTTATAAACCCCAAGGCGTGAGTAATATCGCCATTGGTTGGGATTTAGGGAACTTGGTGCGTAATATCCAAGTGCTAGGTTGATTGGGCAATTGGTGAGTAATATCCATGTGTTCCACTCGACCCTATACTACTTATCAAAATTTACAAAGTAGGGAAAATCTATTCCTCTTTTCTTCTTACAATGAGAAAATTGGCTTTATGCAAATGAACCCCAAAGCCTACTCTTAGCCTCGCATGTAGAAATAGGCTTACTCTTTCCTTGGTGTAATTTGCCAATACATTCAAAATATTGACCCAACTTGTTGGCTGCACGTCTTATGTGCAGAATCCGAAGACTGAAAGGTGCGTAGGGATCGCGGGTCTTCACGCAACTAGCCTGAGGCATTGAGGACTCAAGTTTTACTTAGTTTCCGCTGTTTTATTTGAGCTAGCCATAAGCTATGCAAGTTGTAATAATTATACTCTGGATTATTCGTGTAATAATGACTTGTGTTTTGCATGATATTCATCGACTGTGAAGTGCTAGCTATTGATCCAGGGACTAGCATGTTAATCACAGGGACTTAGGATCCTTAACGATCTAAGGTCGCAACACAACGGCGCCAGAAAAATGCTTGATGGCTCGTGGTTGATGTAGAGCTCGTTGGGAACCCCAAGAGAAGGTATGATGAGCACAGCAGCAAGTTTCCCTCAGTTATTAAACAAGGTTTAATCGAACCAGTAGGAGCAAGGAAACACCCCAAAGGTGTTACTAGCTGAGCTTTGGCAGGCGCACTACCGGTGCTAGTAGCAATGTGGAGACCTGCACAACACAACCACAGAACTTTGTCCCCAACTTGCGATGAGGTTGTCAATCTCACCGTGTTTTGCAGAAAACAAAGGATTAAACGTATCGAATGGAAAGAAGTAAAATTTTGCAGAAAGTAAACACAAAGCAGTAAACAGTTGTAGATTGTATGTAAAGAAAAGTACCGGGATCCATAGTTCACTAGAGGTGGCTCTCCTTAAGATAGATAACATGCTGGGTGAACAAATTACAGCGGGGCAATTGACAAACACCGAGAAAGCAATACATGCATATACTAATCATCTTGACTCCTTTGAGACTTGATTGGGCATTACAACATAATACATAGACCGCCATCCAACTGCATCTATGACTAATAATCCACCTTCAGGTTATCATCCAAACCCCCTCCAGTATTAAGTTGCAAGCAACAGATTATAGCTTTACGAATTGCGTGTAAAGTAAACAATATGATTGTTCTATGAACAAAGGATTGTTGTTTTCTCCCTAGTAGCAACAGCACATCTAGTACCTTAGAGATTTCTGTCACTTCCCTAGATTACCAGAGCCATGAACCCACTATCGAGCATAAATACTAACTCTTGGAGTTGCTAGCATCTACTGGGCCAAGATAGCTACTAACAACGGAAAGCCTGCAAGATCTCAAATACACAAAGACATGATAGAATCAATAATCAATCTGAATTAGCATCTCAATATCCATTGGATCCCCGCAAACACAACATGTAAGAATTACAAATAGATGATCTTGATCATGAACGGAGCTCACAAGATTGAAAGCACAAAGGAGGAGAACCAGCCATCTAGCTACTACATGAATCCGTAGTCCAAGGATGAACAACTCACGCATCACACCAGAGGCTTGCATGGTGATGAAGAAAGCCTCCAGGGTGAATTCCCCTCTCCGGCAGGGTGCCGGGAAGAGCTTCAGATCCCTCCCGATCTAGGGATGTAGATGACGGTGGCTATATACTCTTTCGTGGATTTTTGATTGGGTACTTAGGGTTTTCGTCCCGAGGGCAATATATAGGCGGAAGGAGAGGCCGAGGGGGTGCCGAGAGCCACCACACCACCCCCTGGCGTGGGCCCAGCCTGGCCGCACAGCCAGGTGGTGTGGCCGGCCCCTGGCCCTTCTTCGTCTCGTATTCTGGCACTTGATCACTTCCGGAAAAATAGGAACTTTGGCTTTTGTCTCGTCCAATTCCGAGAATATTCATTTTCTGACTTTCCTGGAACCAAAAATAGCATAAAACAGGCAGCTGGCACTATGTCTCTTGTTAATAGGTTAGTCCAAGAAATCATATGAAAAGTACTCCAAAGTTGGAACAAAACACAAGAAAGTGGATAAAATCAAGCATGGAACATCAAAAATTATAGATACATTTGCAATGTATCAAGGGGCCACAGGGTGGCCACACCACCCCTAGGCACGGGTCCCCCTTGGCCACGTCAGGGCATGGTGTGGGCCCCCTGGCCGGCCACCGAACTTGCCTCTTTCGCCTATATATCTCCCCCAAGGAAAAAACCCTAAATCGTCAATCGGAAATCCACGAAAAGTTCCGCAGCACCACCGCCACCGAAGGGGAGATTCGGGGGACAGGAAGTCTCTGTTCCGGCACCCTGCCGGGATTGGGAAGTGTCCCTGGAGCCATCTCCATCGATCTCCACCACCATCTCCATCACCGTTGCTGATTCCCACGATGAGGAGGGAGTAGTTCTCTCTCGAGGCTAAGGGTTCTACCGGTAGCTATATGTTCATCTCTCTCTATGCATGATCATATTGTGATCATGAGCTTGTAATATATAGATCTACCTTGCTACTCAACTGCTTTAATAGATCCCTGCTCTCCCCATGTGTGTGAAAGTGACAGCGTGCACACCATGGTTAGAGATTACAAATATTTGTTATGAGTTATATTTGGAGTTGGATGTCTTTATGAAATTGTGGTGTTTGTTGGACCCATCTAGTACTCAAGGTGACAGTGTGGGGTTATCTAGATGGGAAAGGCTTACTTTGAGGTGTGTTCTTATAGCCCTACCATCGATTAGAGTGTCCAACCGGAGAGTAGTTTAGAGTAGTATCATAAAGAGAAGATATTTATATGAGAGTGTTCACAAGTGAAAGTATGATCCCTAGGCCTTGTTTCTAAGCATTGAAACATTGTTTCCTACTAGATCTATTACATGTTTGCTACCTTCCATCTTTATTTCAATTTGCCTTTAGTCTCTTCCACGCCATCAAGCTATTTTCTAGCACCGTTACCACTTATAATTATCCATACCACTTGTATTTCACTATCTCTTCGCCGAACTAGTGCACCTATACACCTGACAAGTATATTGGGTGTTGAGGACACAAGAGACTTCTTGTATCTTGATTGCAGGGTTGCTTGAGAGGGGATACCTTTGACCACTTTCTCCCTGAGTTCGATAAACCTTGGGTGATCCACTTAAGTGAAAACTTGTTGTTGTTCTACAAACCTCTGCACTTGGAGGCCCAACAACTGTCTACAAGAATAGAAGTGCGTAGACATCAAGCTATTTTCTGGCGCCGTTGCCAGGGAGGTAAGGTAAAAGGTACTCACATCCTCCGGTGTGAGTGCTCGAAGTTATTTCCTTTAGATTCTGCAATTTTGTCTTTTTTGTTTCTTGTTTTTATTTTCACTAGTTAGGCTTAATAGAAAACAACAACAAAATTAGAGAGCTTTATAGTATTTATGTTGAGTTAGGACATGAAGTGTTTGAAGAGAAAATTAAAAAACCTATAAAACTTTATTTGCATGCTAATAGCAATGTTGTTAGTATGAATTCTTTGGACACCATTATTGCTAATGCTATGGAAAAGTCTAAGCTTGGGGAAGCTACTTTTTATGAAAATGATCTTTTTAGTTCCCCAGCTTTGGAAGATAGCTATTCTATTGCTTATGATGATACCAAACCTCCAATGTATGATTATTACAGTGATGAATATGATGTTTTCAGTCCACCTACTATTCAGGAGAAAATTAATGATTACAATATGCCTCCTATATTTGATGATTATGGTGATGAGAATAATAATGATAGCTATTTTGTTGAATTTGCTCCCACCACAATTAATAAGAATGACTATGCTTATGTGGAGAGTAATAATTATTTTATACATGTGGATCATGATAAGAATGTTTCATGTGATAGTTATATTGTTAATTTTATTCATGATGCTACTAAAAGTTATTATGAGAGAGGGAAACATGGTTTTATGCATCTCAATAATATTAAGTTTCCCCTCTTTATGTTGAAAGTCTTGGATTGCACTTGTTTTGCTTTACTATGCTTGTTGCTTTGTTCTTTCATGACTTGTTTCTTTATAAGATTCATATGCATACGAAGTGGATTAGACTTAAATGTGCTTTGAATTTGCTTCTCGATGCTCTCTTTTACTTCAATTCATATTTCTTATGTGAGCATCTTCTCAAACTATCATGCCTAACTTAAAGGCATTAAAGAAAAGTACTTATTGGGAGATAACCCAAAAGTTTTAGGTGAGTCTTGGAAGTTATTACTTCTGTCCCGAAACAATGAGAGAGAAGCAATGATTGGGAAAGTTGCCTTCCCGAAACAGATTTCAGTGCTTCACCGTAAAAATTCATGTAAAATCTCTGTACGTCTTTTTCAGGCATGAATTTTTTTGCTTCTTCCCTAGGTTGTTATATAACTTTCATTAGTTCAATACTTTTCGATTTGAGCAACATAAGGTCTTCAAAAAAATTGGTTTTTACCTGCTGGTCTGTTTTGACAGATTTCTGTCATTATTTGCATTTGCTTCTTGTTGATTCCTTTTTGAGTTCTTTTTGGAGAATTGAGCTTTTTGAGGGAAGTGATACAGTAGATTGTGTTTTAATGGAAGTTTTATTGGTGTTGGAACTGAATCTAAAGGCCTATTATCTTGAGTGCACTAATGTTGCTTATAAAGATTGTGTGAAGTTTTGTATGAAAGAAAATTTTCAGGTGTATGGAAGGAATGAGTAATGAGATGAAGGATGGACTAAAGCTCAAGCTTGGGGATGACACGCGTGTCACCCCAAGAAATATCCAAGAAGTACAAGCGTCAAAGCTTGGGGATGCCCAAGGCATCCCCTTCTTCGTCAATAAAAATCTTAGGTTTCTTCCAAACACTTCATTTTTATTGTTTCATGCACGGTTGTGTTGTTCTTGGAGCGTCTTCGTTTTCGTTTTGGTTTTTCGTTTTCTTGGTTTTCTTAGTTTGCTGAATAAATTGGTTGGACCCCCTCTTTCATGCATTGGTTTTCAAATAGTTTGGTTTGGATTGGAAAAGAGTAGGAAAGTTCATGCTTAAGTGTTAAAGAGAGCTTGTTTTTTACTGTGGCCTATGCTTTGTCATGCCATGTTTTATCTTGTTTTGGCTTTATGCTTAGTATTCTTTGTTGTAGCATGACTTGTTATAAACAATTGAGATTGCTTAATGTGTCTTGGATGAATCATGCATTGTTTTAGCATATTAAAGCATAGTATAGTGGTATTCTCCTTTGATGCTTTATTTGGGTTGACTTGGCACATGCTCACACCATGTTATGACTATCTCAAGTCACCATTGCCTTTATGATCCTTTAGTTTTCAACTTGTAGTATCACTTTATGCTTTGATCAATTATGTTTTGTCTCTCTGCATGATTATGTCCGTTATTGCTCTCTTAGTTTGTTGCTCCCAGTCTTTTGCTAGCCTCCACAACTAAGTATGAGTTCCACTCATGCATCCAACTCCTTAAACCAAGTTATCCAAAAGAGTCCACCATACCTACCTACTAGCATATGCCATTCCAAGTATATTCATGTTTTTATCTACCTTCCGAATTAAACTTGTTATGTGAAAATTAGTGATTAAAGCTCTCATGAACTTGATGTCACAATTTACTTTCTTGCAATTAATAAACTTGACCCACTGTGTCCATATTTGCTGCGTATATGCTTGCGCTTTATAAGTTGAAGTTAGCAGAACCATGTATCATGGGTAACGCTTTCAACATTCCACTTGTACTTTGTACCCCGTTGATATCATGTTCTTTTGCTTATGGATCCCGACGATGTGAATTAAAAGTGGAACTTGTAAGATCATGGAGTTTGTATGTGTGTTAGAGAAACGCCTGGGCCGCTAGCCTAAGCCATGCCTAATCATGGTGGAAACTTGCAGCATCACCATACTGAGCACTCTATGAAGCATCCTCAATAAAAACCTATGCAATTAGCAAATAAAAAGATCGCTGAGATGCTCATTGTCTGCTTGCCTTGTCATTTTGATTATGGGATAGCCCCTGTATCATGTGCAAGGGGTACCCCGTTGGCGGTTCTTTATGATACATATTTACTTACAATGACAAGAGCTTACTCGTGACTAAAGTTGAGTAGCATGAGGTTCGGTCTTCGTACGTAAGGGGCATGAGATTTCGGCTTATAACTATTCAAGCATATCCTCTTAGTTGTGTCACTTTAACCTTAATCAACTTAAAGATGCTTATGATAGGGGCAATGAGAGATGAAAGCTAATAAGTACCATAATTTTTGGAAGCTCTTTATGAAACTTGAATCCCTACTTCCTTCTATGAAGGCCTTTCTTTTACCTTTATCTTGAGTCCCCACGTTCTATCTTTATGCACCTACTTTGAGAGCATAGTGGCCATTCTTAGTTCTATGTATGTTGTCCCAAGACTTGTTGATTGATGCATAGCTTTGATATTGCTTGTTTTAAACTATTTGTATCTAGTCAGTTTTATGAACTTTGAAGGTGTCCTATGCATTTATGTTTGCTACTCTATGAGGGACAAGCTGAATGCCACTATGCTATGTTTTCTTTATGTGAAACAAACAAACGTCTTGTAAAGCATTGTTATTCATGAATCTTTTGTTTGTATCATGTCATGTTGCAACATAGTTGCTTTGTCTTATTATTAGAACTTTGTCTTTCATGCTATGTTGAAGTACTATGATCCCAGCTATCAATGTTTTACAAATACTTTGATCAAGTTTATGATGGTGCATGTCACCTCAAAAATTATTCTTTCATTTTATCACTTACCTACTCGAGGACGAGCAGGAGTTAAGCTTGGGGATGTTGATACGTTGCTAACGTATCCATAATTTTTGATATTCCATGCTTGGTTTTATATACTTTCTTATGTTTTAAGCGGGTCTCCCTTGGTCGCTCCAGGGCATGGTGTGGGACCCCTGGCCGGCCACCGACCTTGCCTCTTTCGCCTATATATCTCCCCCGAGGCAAAAACCCTAAATCGTCAATCAGAAATCCACGAAAAGTTCCGCACCGCCGCCACCACACAAGGGGAGATTCGAGGGACAGAAAGTCTCTGTTTCGGCACCCTGCCGGGACGGGGAAGTGCCCCCGGAGCCATCTCCATCGATCTCCACCACCATCTCCATCACCGTTGCTGATTCCCACAATGAGGAGGGAGTAGTTCTCTCTCAAGGCTAAGGGTTCTACCGATAGCTATGTGTTCATCTCTCTCTATGCATGATCATATTGTGATCATGAGCTTGTAATCTATAGATCTACCTTGCTACTCAAGTGCTTTAATAGATCTCTGTTCTCCCCATGTGTGTGAAAGTGACGGCGTGCACACCATGGTGGCACTTAGGCTAGAGATTACAAATACTTGTTATGAGTTATATTTGGAGTTGGATGTGTTTATAAAATTGTGGTGTTTGTTGGACCCATCTAGTACTCAAGGTGACAGTGTGGGGTTATCTAGATGGGAAAGGCTTACTTTGAGGTGTGTTGTTGATGCGCTCGACTTTCGACGTAGAGATCGTTGGGAACCCCAAGAGGAAGGTATGATGAGCACAACAGTAAGTTTTCCCTCAGTTATGAAACCAAGGTTTAATCGAACCAGTAGGAGCAAGGAAACACCCCAAAGGTGTTACTAGCTGAGCTTTGGCAGGGCGCACTACCGGTGCTAGTAGCAACGTGGAGACCTGCACAACACAACCATAGAACTTTGATCCCAACTTGCGATGAGGTTGTCAATCTCACCGTGTTTTGCGGAAAACAAAGGATTAAACGTATCGAATGGAAAGAAGTAAAAGTTTGCAGAAAGTAAACACAAAGCAGTAAACAGTTGTAGATTGTATGTAAAGAAAAGGACCGGGATCCATAGTTCACTAGAGGTGGCTCTCCTTAAGATAGATAACATGCTAGGTGAACAAATTACAGCGGGGCAATTGACAAACACCGAGAAAGCAATACATGCATATACTAATCACCTTGACACCTTTGAGACTTGATTGGGCATTACAACATAATACATAGACCGCCATCCAACTCCATCTATGACTAATAATCCACCTTCAGGTTATCATCCGAACCCCCTCCAGTATTAAGTTGCAAGCAACAGATTATTGCTTTACGAACTGCGTGCAAAGTAAACAATATGATTGTTCTATGAACAAAGGATCGTTGTTTTCTCCCTAGTAGCAACAGCACATCTAGTACCTTAGAGATTTCTGTCACTTCCCCAGATTACCAGAGGCATGAACCCACTATCGAGCATAAATACTAACTCTTGGAGTTGCTAGCATCTACTTGGCCAAGATAGCTACTAACAACGGAAAGCATGCAAGATCTCAAATAACAAAGACATGATAGAATCAATAATCAATCTGAATTAGCATCTCAATATCCATCGGATCCTCGCAAACACAACATGCAGAATTACAAATAGATGATCTTGATCATGAACGGAGCTCACAAGATCTAAACATGAAAGCACAAAGGAGGAGACCCAGCCATCTAGCTACTACATGGATCCATAGTCCAAGGATGAACTACTCACGCATCACACCGGAGGCTTGCATGGTAATGAAGAAGGCCTCCAGGGTGAATTCCCCTCTCCGGCAGGGTGCCGGGAAGAGCTTCAGATCCCTCCCGATCTAGGGATGGATATGACGGCGGCTACAGACTCTTTCATGGATTTTTGATCGGGTACTTAGTGTTTTCGTCCCGAGGGCAATATATAGGCGGAAGGAGAGGCCGAGGGTGTGCCGGGAGCGGCCACACCACCCCCTGGCGCGGGCCAGGCCTGGCCGCGCGGCCAGGTGGTGTGGTGGCTCCCTGGCCCTTCTCCGTCTCGTATTCTGGCACTTGATCACTTCCGGAAAAATAGGCACTTTGGCTTTTGTCCCGTCCAATTTCCGAGAATATTCATTTTCTCACTTTCCTGGAATAGAAGTGCGTAGACATCATGGTGTTCAGATTGTTTGATGTAAACACCATCAACGACGGGAACATCGTTATAGCGACAAAAGCCACCTGCTCGGTCGGTATCTCCGCCCTCAGGCGCTTGATAGCACCCATGAAGGGGTTGTACAACCGGGTCTTGTACGGCTGCACCCTCTATCCAAGCACAAGGAGGTCACCGGTTGTGCTACCGACATAAAAGTACCTTTCAGAGATAGAGGGAGGAGAAACAAAGATTCAGTCAAGGTAAACAAACTGAAATTCAATCAAGGTAAACCATGGAGCAAAACCCTGGGAAACAAGTGGACGAAGAAGCAGAACTTAAAAAACAGATAGTATAGGATGTGAATGTACAAAATGGATCGCATGTATACATATGAATATCAAGAAAGCACATGCGAATAACCCGGCTAATCTTCTTCTCAAGGTGGCGGCTAGTTCTCATGTTCAACAACGTGATGGCGGCATATTCTACCTGATACTCCTCTGACAACTGGTGCTCCAATCCAGTTGGCTGGCATAAAGCGCTCCTCCATGAAGGCGTGCCAGACGATGCAGACTGCCCGAAAGGCGGCGTAGTAGTCGAAGTTGTCCATCGAAAGGAAGACGTCACCTATCTTCTGGACGAGTCCCTCAGGGAGACCAGCCTATGGCAAGTCCTCCTGCTTCTTGCCGGCCATGGATGATGGCGTTCGTGTGGTCTCGGTCCCACTGACTTGCACAGGAAGCGGTTCCAGAGACACACATTTAAACAAAGGCCTGGGAAAGCCAAGCGAATCGTGTGGAAACAAGACGACGGCATGCACACAGCAACCGCAAGCGCGTTTCATCAAACTGGCATGGCCACACGCACTAATTACGATACAATGGTCGTGCACACACCAGCTTACAACTCCTGGGATGATACTAGTAGTAGTAGTATCATAACCTCATTGTATTTAATTATCCCAAAATCTAAGAAGAAAACATGTGCTCCCTGGTCCCTCAGGGCACACACAAACGCAGGGCATTTTCCATTTTTTCATGGCATTTTCCATTTTTCAGTTTCGCTTTTTTGCTGTGCCCTTGGATGCTCACCATGTGGCCGGATGGGGTGTATGCTCCGTGGAGCTAAAAACCTCATGTTCTCTCAATAGCACGGTCGTTAATTATTGAGGTATATATGTTTTTAGTCCCACAACTTGCACCGCGGGAGCATTTTAGTCCCACATCTTGAAAAGTGAGCAACACTAGCCCCACAACTTGTAACCAGGAACATTTTAGTCCAATTCAATCAAATTTCTGTTATTTTGTTTGAATTCATCGTAACTAATTCTAGAAGTGACATGTGGCATCATAATTTTTGCAAAATGACCCCTGTGTATTTTCTGCCTGCCAGTTGTGACCTTGATACGACTTGACAGGAGGATTTGAATAAACTAACAATGCATTATAGGGTATCGAACTGATTACCTGCGTTACTGAAGAAATCAACCTTGCCACTACAACATGCACACATAAGTGATTAACTGAAGAGCGCTCTGAATGATGTGTTCTTTATTTTGGATATTCAAAAATATATGTTCTGGGGTACAATAACAACTCAACTTTATTCCTTTTCATTTTCCCGAATAATAAAAAACTCAAGATTCTAGAATTGCAGCTAGCTACTAGGTTAACGACAAAGCTATACAATTGATATTATGGACCGTTCTAACATAGACGTCAGCATTTTTTGCGTTCGTATGTGCTTTTTTATTGTATAAATAATTACTTTCCCCAAGTACTCCTCATCTGGCATAATTACGTCCTCTCAAGTATTCCTCGTCTCATATGAGTAGTCGTGGGCATCTACCGGCATAGTGGCTTGTGAGTGAGTGTGTCGTTGTGCAAAAGTGTTCAAATCCATTTTCCTCTTAGAGATTTAACTATTTTATTTGTACGTCTGCTAATAGGTGGCCCACTTATTAGTCCGCATAAGGTCACAAATGACGTAAAAAAATACAGAGGGGTCATTTTAAAAAAATTAACGTCATTTGTGGACAAATTAAGTCAAATTTACTAAAATTTCATTATATTGGACTAAAATGCTCTCGAGATATATATAAGTTAGGGACTAGTATTGCTCATTTTTAAATATGTGGGACTAAAACGCTCTCGTGGTGCAAGATGTGGGACTAAAGTTGTATATACCTCTTAATTATTTTACAGCCTCAATTGCTAGGCCGGAGGATCAACTAATGCTCCTAGTTTTGCTCAATTACTCCTCTAGTTGACCGTAAAATATGAATCACCACATCGTGTAATGCTCCTGGCTCATCATGTTGTTAAAACGGGAGTGCAAACATTGGCTTGCATGTTTTCAATTAGATGCGGTGGCCACATGCATTGGCTGGATTTTAGGATTACTATTGCATGCAATAACTAGCTATAAAGCGAGTAGGTGAAGTTAATTCTCCGAATTAGTACTACTCCAGCCTAGTAATACCGAACACAGGGAGTACCTCAAGTGTGGTTATATGGATGATCAGTTGATGTGACTCCCGGCCATAAATTCCTGACCATATAGCCGTACGTTCTACCACCTTTTTTACTACTAGTAGTACATGGACGCTAGCAAAATTCAAAATCTCAATCGAGCGGAAAAATCACACACACCAACTTCAAAGCATTTCCCGCCTAACCATTTCAAAAACTTTGATACAAAATCTCCCACCTAGGGAGTAACATTTTTATATTTTTATTATTATCAGATAGGCGCTTGTCAAATTCAAAATCTCAATCGAGCGGCAAAACCGCACACCGACTTTGAAGCATTTCCCGCCCCTCCATTTCAAAAAAATTGAGGCAAAATATCCCACCGGGGTTGTACTATTTTTGTATTATTATCAGATGGGTGCTTGTCAAATTCAAAATCTCAATCGAGCGGCTAAACCATACACTGACTTTGAAGCATTTCCCGCCCCTCAGTTTTAAAAACTTTAAGGCAAAATATCCCACTAGGGCAGTACCATTTTTATATTATTATTAGATGGATGGTTGCCAAATTCAATATCTCAATCAAGCGGCAAAATCACACACCAATCTTGAAACATTTCCCGCCCCTCGGTTTCAAAAACTTTTGACTTCAAAATTTGATTCTACCCATTGTTCTGACACCCTATGGGAAGCTAAAGTCAGTAGCCTGGGGGCACGATTGTAATTTATGTTTCTGTTCACCTCCTTAGTCTGTATTCGCCCAGATTTTCTTGCTGGTCCTTCCAAAAATCCCAGTCGCCTCTCTCCCACGCCCTCACCTCCACGACCATGACACGCAACGGCCGGCGGCAATTCCATGGCGGCCGGACCCGCTTGAGCGACGGTCTCGTGCATCGCCATGGAGCCGCTTCATCGATGCTCACCCACCGGATCTAGTTCACCGGGTCTCTCTGCCACTGCACCGGAGCTGCGATGCTGTTCACCATGCTGATGGTGTCATCGACCACCCAAGCTCTGCTTCCCGGCCACCGAAAGCTCAACTGTACCAGATCCGCTTCACCGGTGTACACCGGACGTGATCTAGTTCAGGGAGTTCCATGCCATCGCTCTAGACCATTAGCTCGACTGTCGTCGTTCACTGCACTAGATCTGCCTCAGCGACGCTCTCGTCCATGCGCTCAAGCCGGCATCAACCGCCCAAGATCTGCTTCCCCGACGCCAACAGCCACCGCAACCGTAGCACCCTCGGTGACCTGGACATCACCTGCACGGTACCAATGATGCTTAGACGCCTCTCCGACCAAGGTTAACCAAATATGCAACCCGTTTTCGTTTTGTTAGCAGTATAGCAGGTTCAAGCCTCTCGCAGTGAACTGCATTCTTGTCATCGTGCTCGTACATACAAGTTAGTGGGCATGCCTGTTCTTCGTGCTAGTACATACAAGGTCATTAGACATGTTAGTTTGCATGCGTTGTTATACAAATGTCAAGTCATGGACATGTCTGTTATTTTGTCATACACATGTTCTTAGCTACTCCATACAACAGTAATTGCCTACTACCGTTTAATTCTTGCAAAATCTGAAGTCAGCGGAAAATACTAGTGTGGATTCCTTGCTCTACAGTTGCTGAATCTATCTGGTTCGTCTTAAGATTAGTTCCTGCTATTATTTCCTTCTTGGCATCATTCTGCTAACCTGTAGTAGCCGTTTAAACTCTTTGTACTAGTTCGATTATAATTTTATTGTTGCCATCTGCTTCTTCAAAAGCTGCATCACTAACTTCCTTTTTCTTGCATATAGCTCAAAATGAAACAATGAACATGTTGGTTTGCATAGCCTATTCTACAGGTTTACAAGGGATGCCATTAATTCCTTATCTGGTGCTGGTTCTTCCTGACAATGGCATAACTGTCCTCTACTATGTGGTTCACTCGTGGTTTGCATTCCTGCTCTAGACGTTATCTTATGATGCCATTATAATTTTTATCTGGTTGATTCTTAGCTATGACAGTAACTACATTCCATTGTGTAGCTCATCGCTAATTCTGAGTCAACCAACGACTATGCATTCCAGAAGATGCCACTACTTCCATATATATTTGCTGAAATGACCTCGCTTGTTTATATTTGCTAAAATTCTAAGAAACACTTTGTTTGATTGCTCATTTCATTCTAGGCGCACTTGTCTAATGCTTGTTTGTCCTGCTCTACAGGTTCACGAGCGACGCCATTATATCTTGCATCTGGTTCTGGGTCTGGTTCGTCCTAAGTCACGACATAACTATCCACTACAATATATAGTTCATTCATGGTTTGCATTCCTGCTCTACAAGTTCTCGTATGATGCGGTTATAATTTCTATCTGGTTCATTCTTCGCTATGACAGTAACTGCATGCCATTTTGTGTCTCAGCGGAAATTCTGAGTCACCCTGCGTCTCTTGCATTTTAGGGTATAGAACTGCTTCCATATATATTTTTTGAAATGACCTGGCTAGTTTATTTTTGCTGAAATTCTAAGCCACACACATTTTTTGATTGCTCGTTTCACGGTAGGCACACTTGTTTAATGCATGCTTGCTTGTCCTGTTTGTTTGATGTGTTGATCAATAATTGAACAATTGACCAGTTATAAACACCAGAGCATAGCTCCTGTCATATTACTCAAATGAGTAGTTTGTCTTGTTTGATGTATTAACTTGTTATTACGTAGTTTCAGGGTGCAATTATTGCTATCGCCACCAAAGAGGGGGTTGCAAGATCATGTCTCCTCCAATGTAGTTGTCACACTCAAAGGAAGATGCAGGTGATCAATTGAGGACTCTGCTATCAACTTGATTGTTAACTGAAATGCTGATTTTTCTTTCCCTTAATTTGATAATATGTAATAATTTTAAGAAGTTTGCAGCTGATGTAATATCTAGATAACTCGCGTAGGCCATGTATGCATTTAGTTGACGCCATCCACATATGCAGTAGTCGTTATGGTAACTACGCCAGGCAGGTCGATTAGAAAACATTATTGTGCTTTGTTATTGGCCCGTCGTGTATTCGGACGACGATGAATAGTAAAAAATGCTGGATTATATAAACGTTTTATGATATTGGCATGGGCTTCAGTAAAGGCCGAAACTGTAAAAGGCTGTAAACGTAATGGGCCGACCTACAAGTTGTAACCGGACGTAACAGTAACAGGTCATAACTGTAACATGGCTTAAATGTAGCAGGTCGTAAGAGAAACATCCCATCGCAATAATAGGCATGAAACCGTGAAATCCTAGAACAGTAACATGCCAAAATAGTAGCCGGCCTCAACAGTAAAGGTCCGCAACAGGGAAAGGCTAGAATAGTGACAAGCCAGAACAGTAACGGTCCGAGCAATTTCCAGGCGAGGGCAGTAACAGGCCGACACATTTACCAGACTAAAACAGTAAAGGGCTGCTTGTGGGCCTGAACAGGTAAAACCCGGAATAGTGAAAGGCTAGGATAGTAACAAGCCTGAACAGTAATGGGCCATCTCAGAAAAGGGCCGTCAGTAGGCCGCCCACGATGGGCTGCGATAAACAGTGATGGGCCGCCCGCAGGCCTTAAATGTACATGTAACAACCTCGGACCCTACGCTCTAAGTTCAAGCCTGGATGAACCGGAAGTGGTTAAAATAGTATAGTGGGGGCCCAGGGGCCACCCACGTGTAGACCCGTCGGCCGTCCTAACCACTTCCAAGACATCGGGATAAGAGCAAGCGGCGTAGGCAACAGGTGAAGAGATAAAATACATACACAAGTGAGTATGTATGCAAGCTACCTTACAACACTTCTTAGAGCCATTCCATCTAAAAGAAATAGAAATATTGCAACGCCATACGGCAAGATCCAAATATCCTAGATAGAGATAATAATGTAGGATAGCTCCTCATACATCAAACATCAGAGTATCAAGCGGAAGCGGGAAACAAGATCCGAGTACGGACAAGAAGCAAATCGGCATAAGATGCCACATAACTAAGCACATCCCGCCCACAGATCTCGCGGATCCCCATCCCCGGAATCTCTACACCGCGTGATCGTTGCCAACATCATATGTCTCCTCCACCCAGTATCCATCTTGCGAATACACCTGTTCATCTGAATCAAATAATTTATCGTGTGAGACCCTAGGGGTACTCAGCAAGTCTTTATGCCTCTAAAGGGGACATATACCTAGGGTGACGCAATTGCAGCAAAATATAATAACTAACAAGTCTAAAGATACTCGCTAACCATTGCCTAACCAATGATAGACGGATGTCCGTGTGTTAGGAACAACAGTGATAACAGTATAAAGTAACAGATCCATCCTCCTTCTCGCTTACCAACGAGAAAGCGGACGAACAACCCCTCTGTTGGCAGTTTTATTAACCATTCCATGAGTATTGCACTATTTACTAGTCAGCTATCTAGTCAAATTAAAAGCGGTACTTTAGTTATACTTGTCTATGATCGAGAAATTGTGCTCCAAGTCGTCCATAACCGCGGACACGGCTTTCAGAAAGATTTACCCTACAGGGGGGCACAATTAGCAACACACACTCGATCAACCTCGGAAAAACCAACTCAAAACCCAACGAGGCATTCACGACAAAGCGATCACAGGACTCAAAATATTTCAGGGGGCCACCCCAATAAGCTACCCGCAACGAAGTTGGCCGGCTCCGAGACGGACCCAGGATTTGCGACAATGGCTGTAAACGACTGGGAACCCAAAAATGTGACTAGGCTTGTCGATACCACGAAAACATTCCGCGTTCTTAAACAGTACAGGTGCTCCTCGCACAATCTTAAATAAAGCAGTAAAGCATGACATAAGTACAGGATAGTAATAAAGCCCCAAACTACATGTGGCCCCAAGAAATAGAAATGAATCAAGCTCTGGCTCAGGAGGGTCCATAAGGCCTCCTGGATGTGGATAGTGCGAATAGTCAAGGAACAGGAATCAAGTACCCGGGGTCCTACGGAACACAAGTGAGCATGAAAAAGCCAAATAGCAGATATTGCCCACCGGTGCCTCTTTCATTAGTTATCCCATTACTACTCAGGTTAAGTTGTTTACGTACCTCGTTATCCATCAGACACTCACATACCCTACACATAATGTTCTACGACTCGCATGGCTCAAACAACTCCTGTAGTAATGTCTCATGGGATGGAGGAACAAGCTTCGGTGGGGTTTAAAAGTAAAGGCTATGCAGTACTTGGGATTCAATTTAATACAATCGCGACTCCATGATGCAAGAATGAGATAAAAGCAATAGGTACTATATGTATGCAAGCATGTGGTAGTGCTTGCCTGGCAGCTCAGTTGACGCGAGAGACGGATCTGGGTAGTACTCCTGGGATTCCTGATATTTCCCCTGCTCGGCGTCTATTCGAAAGAAGAACCAAACAAACAAGGGCCAACATAAATAAAGTGCACAAGCATAAGAATAAAATGCGACAAGCACGCAAGCATGCCATGATGAATGGTGCACAATTTACAAGGCAATAAGTAGCATGGCATGGGTGAGGTGTGGGACACAAGAATAAAGCATTTTATTAAGTTTTAGTCAAGTTTTATTGCAATAAACAGTTCTGATTTTTAATAATGACATGATGCATGCTTCAATTCAGAACATGGAATGCATAGTTAGAACGGGCTCGTCGCGCTGATCGATTTAGACATATTATTTGTCAAATTTAGAGTTATAGAATTAAAGTTATTAATTAATTAAGAAAAGGCATTTTTATTGCAAATAAACAATTTCGAAAATTTAAATTAGTCAAACATTAATTTGGATGGAAGATTTGAATTCCTCACATTTTTCTGATTCAAAAACATATAACATTTGTATTACTTGATTTATTACTAAAAAGTTATTAATTTCTTGATTTAAAACAGATTAAACAATTTCTGGAATTATCTTTATTAAGCAGAAAAAGGACAGACATTCTGCACACAGAGGAATCTAGTCGTAGACGCTGACAGGTGGGCCAGCCTGCTGATTCAGCACAGGTGGGGCGCAGCGGCTGCGCGGGGCTTTTCTCACCGCGGGATCAGCCAGCCGCGGGGATGACAAGTGGGTCCGGGGAGCGGCGGGTCCACCGCGCGTGTGCGCCAGCTAGGGCTAGACACGTGGCGGATCCGGGGGATGGCGGGTTGAGGAAAAACAAACCCGAGTACCTTTTTGTCAAATGGCCAAAGCGCATGACACATGGGCCCGGCCTGGACCGCGGGTTGAGAGAAGCAAAACGCCAGGGAGGTAAAGGGAAAAAGGCCTCCGCGGTACTGTTTTTCTTCCCGTTTGTCTGACGAACTGACGGCGCGGTGCACCGAGTGCGGCGGACACAGAGGCGCAGCCGGGGATCGAACGCGCGACCTTGCGCTCGCGCAACAAGGTTGAAACCACTGCGGTGGCTAAGGGGTGGTGTTAGCTAGCGGGGGCGCGGCGAGATAACCTTCTGCGACGCGACAGCGGACGAAGCGGCCAGCGCGCGCCGTGCACAGAGAGTGTTCGATGAAACGATCTACGCAGCCAGGACGCAAAGACGAACAGGGGCATGTCTCGGAGGGTCAGTGGCTCACCGCGGGGCCCTCGGTGGCGTTGGATCGGCTTGGCACACAGGAGAGCGACGGCGATGCAGGCGGACGGCGAGCCTAGGGTTTCCGTCGGCGTCGGCAGGGTGTAGCGATCCAGGCCTTCTCCTCCTCGATGCCATGTACCGGCAGCCTCCTGGAGCTCTCCTCGGTCTTCCCCAACGTCCAAAACCCCTCGCCCGCCTCAGCAATGGTGGTGGTGGAGGGATGCCGCCGGTGGGGTAGATGGAGATGGAAGAGAGGGTAGCAGGGGTAGGTGGAGAGGGAGGAGTAGAAGGGCACGGCCCTGGGGAATTCTGTGGTTGCTAGGCAGAGGAGGGGTAGATAAGAACGAGGCAGAGGGAGGGCACATGGGATGGCTCGGTGTAAAGGTGGTGATCGCCCTTTTCTGCTCTCCTCTCTCACGTGATGGTGCGGCTCGGGAGGGATCTGTGGTCGAGGCGGGCTGGGACCAGGTGGACAAGGCGCGGGTAGGTGTGGCTCGGATGGGGCTTAGCCTGGCAGCAGGAGAGAAAACAGAGAGGGGAGGTGAGGCTCGGCTAGGGTTTGGATTCTCTCCTCTCTCCTTGTTCTTTAGCTAGAGATGGAAAGAGAGGGGTTGGGGCATGTTTTGGTCGTGGGGTGTAGGTGTGGTGGGGCGGTTTATGTGTGTAAGCACACACGCATGGTAGGTTTAGGTTTAGATGATTAGTTTTGATTCAATTCAAACCAAACCAAGTGAGGTTAAAAGAGAGAAAAGAATGAGATGAAGCAAGTGTTCATGGCCCATGCATGTATGAACATATGTTTACTAGTTGTGAAAACAACTACAATATAATATTGGCCATGATTCCAACCAACTCCCTAAATGGAGATAAATTCCCAAAAGAGAGGTTTATGAAAGCTTTATCATCCACATGGTGTATTTTGGTTCATGAGCATACTTGAATAAAGGTGGCTCATGCTAGTGTGTATGATCCACTTTTATTTGATATAGCCATTCTAAATTCAGATAAGCTCACAAATTCAAATAAAGCCATATGGAAGGATATAAGGGAATACTACTCTCATAACATGCAAAGGATGGCTAGGTGGCTGCTTATTCATATTGTGAAAACGATATAGAGACAAGTATGGAAGAAAAAATAGCAAAGAAATGGATCCACCCTACTCATATGAGCTAGATTGAATACCAATAAAAATTGCATGGCTCATATATAATTAGGATGGTGGAGTTTGTATGGAGACAAAGAAAGGAGGTGGAGTTAAAAGAGATGTGCCCCCAACTCAACTTGGGCATTAAACAAAATATCAAGAACCAACTACAATGTATCAAGAGGCAATACAGTAATAGGCAAATGCAATATGAGAGAAGACCCAAAAGTAAAAAGGGTTTTATATGATGCTCAAATGCAAGGTGGCATGATGACATGAGCATGATATAATTATGATGCACAATTATATGTAGGAAGTAGCATTTTATTATTAGACCATGTAGCATTACAAATGTTAGACAGATGGGATGCTACAACTCTCCCCCACTAAACAGGAATCTCGCCCCGAGATTCTAGGAAGAAGAAGAAGAAGAAGACACGAAGAGGGTAGGATACTTGGAACGGAGCTCATCCTCGCGTTCCCAAGTGGCTTCATCAACGGAATGGTGCGACCACTGTACCTTGCAGAACTTGATGGACTTGTTGCGAGTCCTTCTTTCTGCGACTTCTAGGATTTTTGTGGGGTGTTCTTGATAATACAAGTCTTCTTGGAGATTGATAAGCTCATGGTCCACGGTCCTGCCGGGATCCTTGAAGCACTTCTTGAGTTGCGAGATATGGAAAACATCATGGACCTTGAGTTTTTCAGGGAGCTCAAGAGCATAAGAGACTTCTCCTCTTCTTCCACGAACTTTGAAAGGACCGATGTATCTAGGAGCCAGCTTTCCTTTGATACCAAACCGGCGCGTGCCTCTTACGGGAGTGACAGGAAGGTAAACGAGATCACCAGGGACATACTCCATGTCCGTGTGCTTTCTGTCATAGTTGCTCTTCTGGCGACTTTGAGCAACCTTCAGGTTTTCAAGAATGATGTGAACCTTCTCCTCCGCTTGAGTTACAATGTCGGGGCCAAACAATGTTCTTTCACCTGCGCCTGACCAACCAATCGGAGTTCTGCATTTGCGGCCATAGAGAACCTCAAATGGTGCCATATTTAGACTCTTCTAGAAGCTATTGTTGTAAGAGAATTCAGCATAAGGAAGGCATTCTTCCCATTTCATGCCGAAAGAGATGACGCAAGCACGGAGCATATCTTCCAGAATCTGATTGATCCTTTCGACTTGCCCTTGCGACTGAGGGTGGTAGGCAGTGCTGAAGTTCAACTTTGTTCCCAAAGCATTTTGGAAACTTCCCCAGAACTTGGAAGTGAAGATGCTTCCACGGTCTGAACTGATCTCAAGAGGAACCCCATACAGAGAGACAATTATGTTGATATAGAGCTCAGCCAACTGAATTGCAGAAATTGTTTCCTTGACGGGAAAGAAGTGAGCCACTTGAGAAAGCCTGTCAATGACAACAAAGATTGCATTGTTCCCCTTCTGCGACCTTGGAAAACCAGTTATGAAGTCCATCTCTACTTTCTCCCATTTCCATTCTGGAGGCTTCAATGGCTGTAGAAGACCGGAAGGTTTCTGATGGACAGCTTTAACTCTACGGCAGACATCACACTTCGAGACATACTTGGCACAATATCGTTTCAACCCAGGCCACCAATATTGTGTTTTCAAGTCCATGTACATCTTAGTGCTGCCAGGGTGGATAGAAAGAACAGAATCATGCGCCTCCTTAAGAACTTGCTCTCTCAAACCCGGATACTTCGAAACGAACATCCGGTGCTTAAAGAATAGAGTGCCTTGGTCGTCAAGGTGGAAAGGTTCATACTTCGGGAGCTGAATCTTGGAGATGATGTTTTTAGTGTACGGGTCACCAAGTTGAATGGAGCAAACTTTTTCTTCCAAGAGAGGAGTTGCCAGAAGATACCCTTGATCCACAATTTCAAGGTTGAGCTGGCGGAATTCCTCGCACAAGAGAGGTTGTTGTTCTTCCACCATGAGGTTGTTGACAGAAGCTTTTCGGCTGAGAGCATCGGCCATGACATTAGCTTTGCCCGGAGTGTAGTTGATGGTCAGATCGAAATCATTAATTGCTTCAATCCACCTCCTCTGACGAAAGTTGAGATCAGGTTGTGTGAAGATATACTTCAGACTCTTGTGATCAGAAAAGATCTCACAACGGTTGCCAAGCAAGTAGTGCCTCCATACTTTCAAAGCAAAGACAACAGCTGCGAGTTCGAGGTCATCTGTAGGATAGTTGATCTCGTGCGTCTTCAGCTGTCGAGAGGCATAAGCAACAACTTGTTTTTCTTGCATAAGGACCGCACCCAATCCTTGCAAGGAGGCGTCACAGAATATCTGGAAAGGCTTTGATGTATCTGGAGGAATCAAGACTGGAGTGGAAGTGACCTTCTCTTTGAGTGTTTCAAAGCTTGCTTGACATGCAGGAGACCAAAGGTATTTCTTGCCTTTCTTGAGGAGATCAGTAAGAGGCTTCGCAATCTTCAAGAAATTCTGAACAAAGCGACGGCAATAACTAGCCAAACCAAGGAAACTCCGGACTTCTTTGACATTTTTGGGTGGAAGCCACTCAACAATTGTCCGAGCAGTTTCTGGGTTAACGGCAATGCCCTTAGCAGAGATGACGTGCCCCAGATAGGTGACTTCGGGAAGCCAAAATTCGCACTTGGAGAACTTTGCGTACAGGCGGTTCTCACGAAGCTTGTTTAGGACACACCGAAGGTGTTCTTCATGTTCTTCCTTTGACTTAGAATAGACTAGAATGTCATCCAGATAGACCACGACGAACTTATCAAGATACTCCATGAAAACCGAGTTCATAAGTCTCGAGAAGGTGGCAGGTGCATTGGTGAGACCGAAGGACATGACCGTGTACTCATACAGGCCATAGCGGGTGGTGAAAGCTGTTTTAGGAACATCTTCCTTGTGGATCTTGATTTGATGATATCCACTTCTCAAGTCGAGCTTAGAGAATACCACAGCTCTAGCTAGCTGATCGAAGAGATCATTAATCCGCGGAAGGGGATATTTATTCTTGATGGTTTTAGCATTGAGAGCCCGATAGTCAACACAAAGTCTATCAGTCTTGTCTCGCTTCTTCACAAAGATGGTTGGGCTACCCCAAGAAGAAGTATTGTGCTGAATGAACCCCAACTTCTCTTGTTCATCAAGCTGACGTTTTAGTTCAACCAACTTAGCATGACCCATTTTATAAGGCCGCTTGGAGATAGGAGCGGTACCAGGTTCAAGCTCAATCACAAACTCGACCTCTCGGTCAGGAGGCATACCTGGTAGCTCTTTAGGAAAAATATCTAGAAACTCACGGACCACCGGAACACTCTGAATAGCATCCATAGCATCATCATTCAGAGCCGCCAAAGAGAAAAGCTGAATTGTAGGAGTCAGACTTGGAGAATAGACTATATGGCCTTCAGGAATTTTCAGAGAAACCGAGCGTTCAGCACAATCAATCACAGCTTTATTTGCAGCTAGCCAATCCATGCCTAAAATGACATCAATATCCGAGTTGCCTAGAATAATCAAAGAGGCCGGAAAGGAAGAATCCCCAATTTGAACCTGATTGTCATAACTGATCTTGGAAGTTAACATCCTTGCCACAGGAGAAAGGACCATCAGCTTTTTAGGTAACGAATCAGATGACAACCCATTCTCTTGAGCAAACTTGAAGGATACAAATGAATGCGATGCTCCAGAATCAAATAAAACTTGTGCAAGGACTGAGTTAACAGAAAGCGTACCCAGCACAACTCCAGGTGCATGCTCAGCTTGAGCGACGTTGACACAGTTGGCACGAGCAATAGTGGACCCGGGCTTGGTGTTGATGTTGAGAGCCCGAGGTGGAGGTGCACGAACCATAGAAGAACTTGCTGCAGGTCTTGGAGGTGGTGGAGGAAGAGCTTTGTTGTTCATGGGACAACTCCAGTGTTGATGCCTAGTGTTCCCACAAGTGTAGCAAGCACCAGGTGGACGTGGAGCAGCGTAGCCAGGGACTCCGCCAGGCGCTCTAGGGTAGTTGTGGTTGTAGCCCCTAGGAGCCGCGGTGAAGGAGTTTGGTGGCCTTGCCGTGTAGCTTGAAGGTCTTGGTGGAGCCGGGAGCGGCGGTGCAGTATTAGGAACCCACACGCGACGCTTAGAAGTTGTCATAGCTGAAGAGCTTGCTGCATCACGGCTGTGTTTCTTGGACTCCTCAAACACTTGCCTACTTGCTTCCTCCTGTAGAACTGTATGTTGGAGTTCTAGAAAAGACCCGGGCCTTGCATGAGTGATTGCATATTTCATAGATGCATTGAGCCCTTGCCTGAACCTCTTTTGCTTCTTCTTGTCATCAGAGATCTCATCGCCACCATACCGAGAAAGATTCATGAAGTTTCTGATATAGGTATTGACATTATCATTGCCCTGTTTGAGGTTGAGAAACACTTCCTTCATCCTTTCCATGACAATCTCTAACAGATATTGCTCTTTGAAAGCCCTAGTGAACTGCTCCCAAGTAGGCTGAAAACCAGAGTGGTTTGCCTTTAGGTAATTCTCCCACCACAGAGCCGCGTCTCCCTTCAGAAGGTGAGTGGCACATTTTACCCATTCTTGCTCTGGAACATTAGCAGTCATCAGCAACCTTGACATCTCACGCAGCCAATCATCAGCGTCTAGTGGCTGATCAGACACCTCAAAGTGGCGCGGGTTGAACTTCAGAAAACTCTTGATGTCTCCTCGCTTGGGAGGTGGAGGTAGCGGAGCAAACTCATTCCTCCTGACACTTTCTTCAAAACGTTGCTGGTTCTGCTGCATTGTTCCCAAGGCATTTGCAATACTTGCCAACGCAGCCCCCAGTTTAGGTGGTATGTCCTCCTCATTGTGGCGTGGTGGTGCCATCCTGTGATTGATATAAAACTCAAGTCAGTACTATAATGGAGAATAATAATAATCCAAAATAGTACCAAAATGGAATTAACCAAGATTAAAGGATACAAATTACTAAGATGATATAAAAATATCAACAAAGTTCAAAGAACCTAGAAGATATTAAGCATATTGCACACGACTGAACAAGGAGTGTGGTACACAAGCTAACAAAGAAAAAATTTCCACAAATTTCGGCATTAAAATACCACTATATGCGCAAAACCACTTAACGAATCAAGATTAGTAACTCTACCAATTCAATATACAAGAGCGAATGATAAAAGTAGTGGTATGGTCGCGACTCCATCCCGCACTCAAATCATTACTCCGCACATGAATAAGTAAAACACATATCCCAACACCTTCTTCTTAAGATGAACCTAAAGATTAGTAACTACGGAAACGAACACCCCAAACAAGATAGCGTCGGATAACAAAGAGTAAGACAAATCGCGCCGGTATACAACGAATCAGATAGATCGCGTCGGTTTACAAAGGCATGTCGGTATGGAATGTATCAACAGTTGATAACCAAAAGGTAGACAGCGATAACAAGTTGGACGCAACGGATAGACAAGGAATTCACACACACACACACAACCTATGGTACTACGGAACCCCGAACACGTGAATCCTAGTTTGAATTTTAGAAGAGGATTGAAAACGTTACACTTCCTTACCATAAAAGGTGGGTGGGTGGGTAAGAAGAAAAATAGAAGCAGTCATACTCTCACGTTTCATTTTTCCCTAGTATACATAACTACCAAAATATTTGCTAGACCGCCAACGACCATTTTGCTGAGACCCTGAAGGGCGGGATGACTCTGATACCAATTGTAACAACCTCGGACCCTACGCTCTAAGTTCAAGCCTGGATGAACCGGAAGTGGTGAACATAGTATAGCGAGGGCCCAGGGGCCACCCACGTGTAGACTCGTCGGCCGTCCTAACCACTTCCAAGACATCGGGACAAGAGCGAGCGGCGTAGGCAACAGGCGAAGAGATCAAATACATACACAAGTGAGTATGTATGCAAGCTACCTTACAACAGTTCTCAGAGCCATTCCATCTAAAAGAAATAGAAATATTGCAACGCCATACGGCAAGATCCAAATATCCTAGATAGAGATAATAGTGTAGGATAGCTCCTCATACATCAAACATCAGAGTATCAAGCGGAAGCGGGAAACAAGATCCGAGTACGGACAAGAAGCAAATCGGCATAAGATGCCACATAACTAAGCACATCCCGCCCACAGATCTCGCGGATCCCCATCCCTGGAATCTCTACACCACGTGATCGTTGCCAACATCATCTGTCTCCTCCACCCAGTATCCATCTTGCGAATACACCTGTTCATCTGAATCAATTTATCGTGTGAGACCCTAGGGGTACTCAGCAAGTCTTTATGCCTCTAAAGGGGACATATACCTAGGGTGACGCAATTGCAGCAAAAGATAATAACTAACAAGTCCAAAGATACTCGCTAACCATCCGCCTAACCAATGATAGACAGATGTCCATGTGTTAGGAACAACAGTGATAACAGTATAAAGTAACAGATCCATCCTCCTTCTCGCTTACCAACGAGAAAGCGGACGAACAACCCCTCTGTTGGCAGTTTTATTAACCATTCCATGAGTATTGCACTATTTACTAGTCAGGTATCTAGTCAAATTAAAAGCGGTACTTTAGTTATACTTGTCTATGATCGAGAAACTGTGCTCCAAGTCGTCCATAACTGCGGACACGACTTTCAGAAAGATTTACCCTGCAGGGGTGCACAATTAGCAACACACACTCGATCAACCTCGGAAAAACCAACTCAAAACCCAACGAGGCATTCACGACAAACCGATCACAAGATTCAGAAATATTTCTGGGGGCATCCCAATAAGCTACCCGCAACGAAGTTGGCCGGCTCCGAGACGGACCCAGGGTTTGCGACAATGGCTGTAAACGACTGGGAACCCAAAAATGTGACTAGGCTTGTCGATACCACGAAAACATTCCGCGTTCTTAAACAGTACAGGTGCTCCTCGCACAATCTTAAATAAAGCAGTAAAGCATGACATAAGTACAGGATAGTAATAAAGCCCCAAACTACATGTGGCCCCAAGAAATAGAAATGAATCAAGCTCTGGCTCAGGAGGGTCCATAAGGCCTCCTGGATGTGGATAGTGCGAATAGTCAAGGAACAGGAATCAAGTACCCGGGGTCCTACGGAACACAAGTGAGCATGAAAAAGCCAAATAGCAGATATTGCCCACCGGTGCCTCTTTCATTAGTTATCCCATTACTACTCAGGTTAAGTTGTTTACGTACCTCGTTATCCATCAGACACTCACATACCCTACACATAATGTTCTACGACTCGCATGGCTCAAACAACTCCTGTAGTAATGTCTCATGGGATGGAGGAACAAGCTTCGGTGGGGTTTAAAAGTAAAGGCTATGCAGTACTTGGGATTCAATTTAATACAATCGCAACTCCATGATGCAAGAATGAGATAGAAGCAATAGGTACTATATGTATGCAAGCATGTGGTAGTGCTTGCCTGGCAGCTCAGTTGACACGAGAGACGGATCTGGGTAGTACTCCTGGGATTCCTGATATTTCCCCTGCTCGGCGTCTATTCGAAAGAAGAACCAAACAAACAAGAGCCAACATAAATAAAGTGCACAAGCATAAGAATAAAATGCGACAAGCACACAAGCATGCCATGATGAATGATGCACAATTTGCAAGGCAATAAGTAGCATGGCATGGGTGAGGTGTGGGGTACAAGAATAAAACATTTTATTAAGTTTTAGTCAAGTTTTATTGCAATAAACAGTTCTGATTTTTAATAATGACATGATGCATGCATCAATTCAGAACATGGAATGCATAGTTAGAACAGGCTCGTCGCGCTGATCGATTTAGACATATTATTTGTCAAATTTGGAGTTATAGAATTAAAGTTATTAATTAATTAAGAAAAGGCATTTTTATTGCAAATAAACAATTTCGAAAATTTAAATTAGTCAAACATTAATTTGGATGGAATATTTGAATTCCTCACATTTTTCTGATTCAAAAACATATAACATTTGTATTATTTGGATTTATTACTAAAAAGTTATTAATTTCTGGATTTAAAATAGATTAAACAATTTCTGGAATTATCTTTATTAAACAGAAAAAGGACAGACATTCTACACACAGAGGTATCTAGTCGCAGATGCTGACAGGTGGGCTAGCCTGCTGATTCAGCACAGGTGGGGCGCAGCGGCTGCGCGGGGCTTTTCTCACCGCGGGATCAGCCAGCCGCGGGGATGACAAGTGGGTCCAGGGAGCGGCGGGTCCACCGCGCGTGTGCGCCAGCCGGAGCTAGACACGTGGCGGATCCGGGGGACGGCGGGTTGAGGAAAAAAACCTGAGTACTTTTTTGTCAAATGGCCAAAGCGCATGACACATAGGCCCGGCCTGGACCGCGGGTTGAGAGAAGCAAAATGCCAGGGAGGTAAAGGGAAAAAGGCCTCTGCGGTACTGTTTCTTCCCGTTTGTCTGACGAACTGACGGCGCGGTGCACCGAGTGCGGCGGACACAGAGGCGCAGCCGGGGATCGAACGCGCGACCTCGCGCTCGCGCAGCAAGGTTGAAACCACTGCGGTGGCTAAGGGGTGGTGTTAGCTAGCGGGGGCGCGGCGAGATAACCTTCTGCGACGCGACAGCGGACGAAGCGGCCCGCGCGCGCCGTGCATAGAGAGTGTTCGATGAAACGATCTATGCAGCCGGGACACAAAGACGAACAGGGGCATGTCTCGGAGGGTCAGTGGCTCACCACGGGGCCCTCGGTGGCGTTGGATCGGCTTGGCATGCAGGAGAGCGACGGCGATGCAGGCGGACGGCGAGCCTAGGGTTTCCGTCGGCGTCGGCGGGGTGCAGCGATCCAGGCCTTCTCCTCCTCGACGCCGTGTACCGGCAGCCTCCTGGAGCTCTCCTCGGTCTTCCCCAACGTCCAAAACCCCTCGCCCGCCTCAGCAATGGTGGTGGTGGAGGGATGCCGCCGGTGGGGTAGATGGAGATGGAAGAGAGGGTAGCAGGGGTAGGTGGGGAGGGAGGAGTAGAAGGGCACAGCCCTGGGGAGTTCTGTGGTTGCTAGGTAGAGGAGGGGTAGATAAGAACGAGGCAGAGGGAGGGCACATGGGATGGCTCGGTGTAAAGGTGGTGATCGCCCTTTTCTCCTCTCCTCTCTCACGTGATGGTGCGGCTCGGGAGGGATCTGTGGTCGAGGCGGGCTGGGACCAGGTGGACAAGGCGCAGGTAGGTGTGGCTTGGATGGGGCTTAGCCTGGCAGCGGGAGAGAAAACAGAGATGGGAGGTGAGGCTCGACTTGGGTTTGGATTCTCTCCTCTCTCCTTGTTCTTTAGCTAGAGATGGAAAGAGAGGGGTTGGGGCATGTGCTGGTCGTGGGGTGTAGGTGTGGTGGGGCGAGTGTATGTGTGTAAGCACCCACACATGGTAGGTTTAGGTTTAGATGATTAGTTTTGATTCAATTCAAACCAAACCAAGTGAGGTTAAAAGAGAGAAAAGAATGAGAAGAAGCAAGTGTTCATGGCCCATGCATATATGAACATATGTTTACTAGTTGTGAAAACAACTACAATATAACATTGGCCATGATTCCAACCAACTCCCTAAATGGAGATAAATTTCCAAAAGAGAGGTTTATGAAAGCTTTATCATCCACATGGTGTATTTTGGTTCATGAGCATACTTGAATAATGGTGGCTCATGCTAGTGTGTATGATCCACTTTTATTTGATATAGCCACTCTAAATTCAAATAAGCTCACAGATTCAAATAAGGCCATATGGAAGGATATAAGGGAATACTACTCTCATAACATGCAAAGGATGGCTAGGTGGCTCCTTATTCATATTGTGAAAACGACATAGAGACAAGTATGGAAGAAAAAATAGCAAAGAAATGGATCCACCCTACTCATATGAGCTAGATTGAATACCAATAAAAATTGCATGGCTCATATATAATTAGGATGGTGGAGTTTATATGGAGACAAAGAAAGAAGGTGGAGTTAAAAGAGATATGCCCCCAACTCAACTTGGGCATTAAACAAAATATCAAGAACCAACTACAATGTATCGAGAGGCAATATAGTAATAGGCAAATGCAATATGAGAGAAGACCCAAAAGGAAAAAGAGTTTTATATGATGCTCAAATTCAAGGTGGCATGATGACATGAGCATGATATAATTATGATGCACAATTATATGTAGGAAGTAGCATTTTATTATTAGACCATGTAGCATTACAAATGTTAGACAAATGGGATGCTACAGTACATGAGCGACTTGGCGCAGGCTGCTAATGGGCCGCAGAGTGTTGGACCATCATGGGCCTTCTTTAGGCCGAAACAGTATTGGGCCTGAAAGTTCGCGGGACGCTGTTGGCTGCAACTTTGGGCCCATTTCAAACAGTGCAGGACAAAATAGTAACGGTCCATCTTCTTATTGGGATCCCCTAATGGGCCGGCGCAGTTAGAATTTAGCAAGCCTAGGTTGGGCCTGGCTTCTGCCACGGTTTCTATTGCCATTAACGGGGTAACTGGCCGCTAACGGTGGCTGCCACATGGCAGTTTACATGACGTTAGCAGTCAACACGGCTAGCGAACAAATCTATGACGGAACAAGTTTTTATGGCTGAAGGTTGCGATTTGCCATGGTCCGAAAAAAACCGTGGTAGATTCTTTTGTGACGGGGCATTTACCACGAAGGACATCCATCATAGAAGACTTTTTAGCCACGAAAAACGGGCCTTCAACCACGAAAATCGTCCATTGTAAAAGCCAACTTTTCTTGTAGTGCAAGCTTAATGCACTAACCAACTATTTCAAAAGATCGATCTGATGGAAAGTGGTAGACAATCCACTTATACACTTCAACAACCCTCCTCACGTGTGACGGGAAGGCAAGTCGATACGTGTAAACTCAGAGGTATGGCTCAAGAGGCCAGTGCGTGGAGGGATGGGGCACCAATAATTTTTAGGAAAAATTGCGCTGTATAGTAGTCGAACTTGAGACCCTTCGCTCTAATACCATGTCAAGCTTAATGCGCTAACCAACTATTCTGATATGATGGAAAGTGGTAGACAATCCACTTATACACTTCAACATTGGGAACCTGGATCAACCACTCTAAACCTTGATGCCACATCTTAGTTCTTATATTCATGGGGATGTTCTCAATGATTAGAGTGTGGTACGACAAAGAATTCTCCATTATTTTTATAAATAACAAAATGCTACATGTATGTTGATTTCTCAATGATCCATGTGTTCTGTTAATCAGAACCTTTTGTGTAATGGCCTCAAAATTGATTTAGTTCCCCTTTTCGTTCCATGTGGATCTGAAATCTACCCTTCTAATAGTGAATCTTATGTAGATTTGAAATGTTAACCCTCTATAGTTTCATAGTATAGCTCATCAATGAGTACCGTATGAACAAGAGCTTTTCATATATCCATCAAGTCAAATCTCTTAGTAGATAGTGCGCACATTCCATAAAAATCACCACTTTGCCGAAAGTTTTAACCTTTTTTTAACCTGCCAAGAGTTTTAACCTTTGTTGTGTTGTATTACCGTCACCTTCGATAGGTATTGTCTTATCAAAGAAGGGGCTTATTTCATCTAAATTAAATAAAAAACCTATGTTTTGAGATTTTTTAATAAATTAGAATATAGAAGAATTCAACTAACCTTAATCTTGTTTCCAAATTCTACCTAGAAACATCTGTCACTCACTATACACCTCTAGATGTTGTTTCGGTTGCAGTAACAGTAGTAGCATTATCCCACATTCTCATGCAAGCAGCTACTTTTTTACTCACTGAGGTAGCACGGATCACATGTCAAGACATCTAGAAATCATACATAAATCATTCAGAAGAACATATATAACTCATTCTAGTTTAGTCAAAACAAGCATAAAGATTGATATTGCACAATTGCACTCACATTTGTGCCGTCTGAACTTCTAACACTAAAAATAACAGTCTACCTTTCTATGCTATGCCTCTTAATTTCTACTCTGTAAATTGAGTCTAAACTGGATTATTGCATAAGTCTAGTGATAAAACAAAAAATAATCACTATTTACCATTGGCATATCATACTCTGTCTAAAATTGCCAAAATAATTTTTATGGAATAAAATCCAGAAGGCATCACGAAGAAGCTAATAGTTTTGAAGCTTGTTTACTTTCTTTTCAATAGAATAAAATTGCTAACATGAAACATACAAATGAAGTTATTTACCATGCTCCTCAAATAATTATAAGAATAGTTACCTTGTATTTCCAGCAATCCTTGTTTTTTAGCTTGCTAGTTGGAGTATTAACTAAAACTAAAACCAACACTTCCGTTGGTACAGGAGAGGCAAGATAGCATCTAGTATTACTTAAGCACCGATCATAGAACAAGTTTCCAACAGGTTAGACAATCATCTCAATTTGAGAGCCAAAACAAAGAAATGGCGACACTAAATCATAACAAACGTACTATCAGCTGCCCCAAAACATTGTAGATGCAATATCCTTTATTTGAATAACTATAAGTGTATGGATTGCACGAACATTGAAGGAAGTGAAGAGGTGCATGGTATTATTAAAGGGGAAAATGCATATAATAGAAATAATATTCAGCAAGCAGATCACACCGTTCCACTAGGTGTAAATTTTCACCAGTGCATAGAAAAAGACAACCAGTAGATTCCTATTCTTCCGAGGTAATTTCAAGATAAGATGGTACTTAAAAGTTAAAGTAATTGGTACTATTAAACTCTAATCTCGTGTGGCACATCCATTTTGTTAGTAGTATATCCTCTTACTTATGGATGGTTGTGTCAAAATCCAGTTGGTTGTTCATGCATTTGATCATCGTTATTGATTTTATATAATGCTAGCTATAAACTTCCAGCGTTCCTAATTGTTTCTTCTGTTCTAGGATAACCACTGACAATTTTCAATCAAAGCTTCTTTTCTACTGGGCTTGAAGTTGTATTGGTCTTCCAAGTAAATTAATAGCAACAATGTATATATGCCTTTCTTCTGGACTTAAAAATTGGATTGGTTAATATGAATGATGGATAATGTCCCACAATGAAATGATCCAACTGAACTCCATACCCAAATTAATAGAAACAATTTATATATGCCTTTCACTGGTAATATTTTCATTCGACCAAGATACCTACTTATGTCAACCATAAGTTAAAAAGTAGTGTCCACTCTACATCTTATGAATGGAGGTAATGCATTCTAAAGCAATTGGTAAAGAAAACAAATATCAAAGGCAAAAGAAAGATGAATCGATGCAGTCATACTTTGGTGTCTCATTAGCGGGTACAACAAAGAAGGATTAACCACTCACATACCTTTATGTCAGAACCGGATTGCGTGCTTGGCCCACACCAATGTTGAGGACGATCATCTACTCAGCATAATGTCGATGCCACACTATGCCACCCATAGCCACCACCCACTACACTACTCTCTGATTCCACCCGCCGACCAATCTCATAACAGAAAAGAAAATTAGTCATAAAATGTTCAAATAAACCAGCACATAGGAGCTATCTACTCTTGAACTACAAACATTTTAGAATTGAAGCTTCTAATCTTGAATAAATTAAACGATGATGTAAGGAATGCCAGATAATTCCAATGATGCACGTGAAGACATGTACAACTGAATTCAGAATTCAGTGAACTGATAAGTTTCTATAAAATGTTCAAAACTTTGGTGATCCAAACTTTAATACTTAATACATAATGCCTTCTTTGCCACAAACCACAACGAACAACAGAATGTTGCTTGAGGTATCTCGGGCATAGGAAGACACAAAGTTTTTCACATGTATGCTTGCAAGGGTAGAACACATTCGGATACAAAAGCCTGTATCAACAATGAATTCCCAACACAAGGACTATTAACCACAACCTGTGGTGCAACTCTAATTTTTATTTGTCCAGGCGCAAGACAACTCCCCTTTGCATTTTGAACCTCACTAGACGTTTGGCAAAATGGGCTGGGAATTAGCATAAAATTCGAAAACTGAACAGAATCAATGAAAGAGTCCCTTTGGCAAAAACTTAATAATCATGAAGGTGATATAACATCCACAAAATAAAAGGAGATTTAGTTTTCACATTATGATCAGTACAGTTCAACAGGTTTAGAAGCTAATCAGATCATATTTTCTCAAATTCATCTTCAAGATAAGTAATCGAGTGTATATATACTCTACCCACAAAATTTGCTACCAGCTCTTGTTTAAGAGAAAATTGTGAGAACATTGTTTGGCTACCAAATTAGCTTCAGATATAGTTTAAGAGAAGATTGTTCAACCGTACACACTACCTTTCTTATACCGTGCACCTAGTCTGACAGTTTTTCCCATGTACGCTGATCATTGTCTTCCTATTTGCTTGATATCATGTGAACGCAGGCAGATGCTTCACTTATGATGGTTGATGCCTCACATTTTACAGGTTTATCTTATTTTTGTTAAAAAAATATCTGCTGCCATGCGCAATAAATTATCTCAAATCTTTTTAACACATAGGATGTAAATTCACTCAAATCTTTACTGACATATATTTTTGGAACACCATGGCTATACTTCAAAAATACAAACTCATGAAGAAATGTCATCAAAATTAGTGAGAATGAACGGACAATTTTGTAAGTTGCTTTAGTAATACTTGAATTGTGTCATATCCAAATATTGGACCGATGAAAACAGAGCGAACCACATCCAAAGTAACAGAAAAGAACAGAACCCTGAATGGTACAGGAGCTAGCTAAGGACAACCTTCAGCAGGCTGCGATACACATAAACACCTCGACAGATTTGAGCACAAATTCATTTCAGACATACATGCTGCACACATGAAGATGTATTTCACTGCATAACATATGAATCTTATAAACGAATCGTGCACTAGAGCGAAAAGTACAGTTCAAGCAGGTCGGCGAGTTGTCAATGGAAAAAAATCCGGAAGAGGAATGGCGACTGCACCTCATGTCGAAGCACATCAGTGTGCACCTGTTGTGAAATGAACTACAACATGTCTAACTTCGTCTACCGCCGTGCCGCTCACCATGATGCCGACACAACCCACAACACCGCCCAAACCCACCAGTCGGGCTGCCTGACATCGAGGCAACATGCCGTGAAGTTCACCGGCGTTGACGCTGATACAGCCCGCCAAGCCCAGCCATTGCTCACCTAGCCACCAAGGTTGCCCGCCATGCACCCCGCCTCAATCCGCTGGAATCCACTGTTTCCGCTGCTCTCCGTAGTCCGTCCATTGCAAATCACGCCTCAATCGCCAAAATCCACGGATGCCGCCTCTCGCCATGGACCACCAGCCGCGGGCAACGACCGGCTGGGAGACGGAGACGATGGAGACACGGAATTGGGCGCTTGCAGTTAGATGGGATGAGAGGAAGACCATAGGGCGGTTATGGAGCGGCGAATAAGGATGACTTTGCCTGATTTGCTCGACCGAGGAGCCACCTTGACGCACGAACCGCCTCAATGCTCACGTTTTTGAAAAAAAAGGTAACAAACCCTGACAGGTAGGAACAGAATCAACGCTCAATTGTGGAAGCAACCATAGACTCGATTCCAGGGATCTTAGAGCTCTTCTAAGATGCATGTTGGTCAGTTCTATCTTCAGATTTTCACCCAGAAGCGTGTAAGGTTTGATTTATTGCTCCTGATTGATCGTCTGTAGCTTGGCCAATATGTGGCTTAAATGAAAACATGCTCATCAGCTATGGATTTCTTTAGATAGATGATTCTTCATATTTGTCGTGGTTATATGTGTAGAAACCTATCTATTTTTATCAAGACATGCTGCTATTATAGTTGGTTGATTCTCTATTGCTCGTTGCTTTTTTTATCATGACGCTACCGTCCGGAGAAATAGTGTACTGTTAAAATAAAAGAACCAAATTATTCTAAGTCTTAATCTTGAAGAGCTGAAGCTCCTCTCAGCCCATCACGCCTACACCGTGCTGCTGCTAGGTGGGCCCAACAATCCAACCAAAACCGCTCCAGGAAAAACCAAAACTGCCCTCACGATCTGGGTCTCCCCTCGCGCGTTTTCCCTTCCCGTCTCTCTCCCCTTCTCACTCTATCTCTCTCCTCAGCACAGCAGCGACGCTAGGGTTAGCGCCGCCACGCTGGCGGCCTCCGCCGATGTCACCTGCCGTGCTCCGGCTCCGTCCTTCTCCGGCCTTCGCTGATTCCGCCTACCTCCTCTCCTGCTTTGTCCTTCCCTGGCCTCCGCTGATGCCGCCCGCCTCCTTTCTGGCTCCGTTCTTCTCCAACGAACCTCCCTCACGGTGTAGATGGTGGGGATAATTTATAGCTTAAGCTTGCTAGCATGCAGCTCTTCTCAGTCCATCTGCTGCGCTAGCTGCCGCTGTTTGTGGGGCCTCTGCTTGTATCTGTGCGTGTGCTGTGGCAGTTGTGCGTGTGCTGTGGCTGGCCTCTCCACGCATTTCCTCAAGAAAAAATACATCCGTGGACTCTAGACCAATTGCTGCTAGGGTTTCTGGCCGACGGACGCCGCATAGCCCAAGCACTGCCGTTGCTCCATCGCCTTCCTATTTCCCCTCTACTCACCCACTTCTCCCTTCTGGCGGAGCCAACTCTCGGAATCAAGCATTCCGGGTTGACTCGCCACACCCTTTCTGCATTCGGTGGGGAGGTAGGTGATGGCCTGGATCCCCATGGAAAGCAGGGAGACGAAGATGCAGACATGACGACGTCAACTTGCCGGCGACATCAAGACGCACGGCCATGGCCACTCAGTTTGCGAGGGCGGCGGGCCGTGGGAGCTGTCTCGGCCTCCAATCGACGGTGACACCCCAGGATTCGAGGGGGCGGTGGCGGGAGGCCGTGAACCGCCGTCGGCGCCACCATCATATGCGGCCGCCTCTCGCGCTCTCACGTACTGCAGCAGCATCTGCTAATCTCTCTCATGAGGTTGGTGCGCATGTCAACTGCTTGATGATATGTTTGTGAATATTTGTTTTGTGGGATGTGAATATTTGTTTTATGGGATGAATAATGCTCTATAAATCCTTCAAAATTTAGAGGTGTATCGGTTCAACATCGAGTAGATCCCATGGATCATTCCCCACCAGCGGGTTTGATGCGTGATCATGATCATTTTCTTATCATGTTGCTGTAATGTCAGAATATTATTGTCTCATCCATTTTTTTGCAACACGTTCTAGATACAACATCCATTGCACTGCGAGGTTGGACAGATGAAGGTCCAAGATTGGTGTGACCGTGCTGGTCATGGTTGCTGCTCCACTGCGACTAAGCGGCTTTCTGCACGCGGCTAGCCACAGACATCATCAAGTAAAATTATCACTGTTGTTGGGTCAGGGACTCCAGATCTGGAATCAATTCTTGGATTTGGTTGATTTAGGACGGATTAATTTTTTTATGTAGGATTGGTCTGTTTAGTCCACAAGAAGGTTACCTATCCTTTAAAAAGTTATTTTGTCCAGATATAATGTGATACTGCTAGCTAGACCAATTAGTTCGGATTTGGTATAACCAAATTTTCAAGTGTTGATCCCTGCTATTTGATATAGGTTGTTCTATAAAGAAGACATGGAGACAGGTGAGGGTCTCACCATCTGATCCCTGCAGGCTGGCACTTCTCTTGGAGTAGAGTTATGGAAATCAGTAGAAAAACATGAGCTGCATAACTGGTAATGTCAACTTAGAATCAGGCTTTGTTTGTGTATTTCAATGTATCCCTATGATAATGTTCTCTGCGTGCTATCCCTGGGTTGTAATGATAACCTATGATTTTGAGTATTCAAGCGGACGATGTGGATTATAAATATGATTTTCTCATCATCTTTGTTAGCTAGCAATAGAAAAGTTGGTTTGTGACTATATTGGAAATTTGTGAGAAAGAGTAGGTTTATCATGTAGCAATGTATAAAGAGAAATTTATATCTTTGCCTTGCCTTTAAGTGAATGTAAGTTTTAGGATACACCTATACTATATACGTTGTACTGAGAATACTATTGATGTATTTTTTTTTTGAGTACTAAGAAACCATTCTGAGATACAAACATAGCTTTTTACAGTATCTGGAAAGTATTTTACGTAATTTCCAGTCTTGCGTACAGTCGGTTTTTTCGTGTCGCGGGATCTGAGAAGTGCGTCCATGTATGCATGTTCTAATTAACAGTGCCCTTGATACCAATATCTAATACTGGGTAAGAGATACTTCGATTTTAGTGCATTTTATGAGGCCTCCCTCGGCCGGTCGTCGCGCTTTCGCCCTCCTGCCAGACAATCTGATATGTTCCCTGCATGTACAGTTTGGCCCCCTTTTTACACAATATGCTCATAGTGGAGATGGAAGTCATTTATGCACAGTAATCTATCCTGTGACATCTCTTCAATCCCAGTGATGGGATCCTTCCACAATGTCTTTTCTTTATCAAATGTTACTGCCAATGTGTGCTGTTCATTGTTGATTTTTTGCATGGGATTATGCAAGACAATAAAATGTTTGATCATGTCACCAACCACGGATTATTTTCTGTTAGGTGAGTTCAATGGTCTGGAGCACCTGATCTTGATTTAGTTGAACATGTGAGATTGGCAACTCCTTGAATGTATTTATTCATCCACAAATTAATGTTCTCTCTAATGAGTGAGCTTAGTTAGTACGATAAAAAAATCTAAGTATTACCTCCCATGCTGTTTGCTTACACATTTTTTTTGCTTGTACTACCTTTTTAATTTACTGTTTTTGAATGTTATCTGAACAGTGCTGAGCAAGTGAGTGTTTTGTAGTTAGTGGTTAGCTCTTTTTTTGTTGTCGTGTGTGAAAATATTTGTATTAACTTTCTGAGACACTGGCCTTTATTGAAGGTGGCTATTATTTTTTGGGATCTTTGACCCTTGGAGGTAAATACACTACAACTTGATGAGGGCTGTTGGTGAGGCTTCCCTATCGATGTTATATCAGCTGTTTGGTTTTTGTTTATGAGATGGGATGTTTTGGATTTGTGGATGAAATTTTGGTTATGTGACTTGCATGGGCGGAGGCACGGTGCTGATATGTGGTAGGCAACGAAGGTTGCATGTCCTGTTGGCGGCGGCATGCCGACAGGGACTCAGTGTGACATGACAATCCCAGTTCTAGTGGGTTGCCGTTTAAGTTGAGCGGGTGCATACCCAGTGGTCCGACAGCCCTAAGGATGATATGGTATTTATAACTCCTCTTTTGTCTACACCTTCATATGCACTCCTGATATGTTTCTTGAAAATTTCCTTGACAAATTTGGTGGAGCAAATGTTCACCCCTTCTTTCTCCATGAAGTATGAATTGTTCTCACTAAGTCTGAATATTGAAGATCTAAATCTATTCGTGTTGATTTATGAAAGTAATATATGTGCTATCTAAAACTAATATTGAATTTTTACTATTATAAAGATTTTCCTTGCCTATGAATCGTTAGCCTATGCCTTATATGGATTATCTATTGGAAACTTGGTTAGAAGAACCAGTAGTGGCATGCGACCAGTAGCCCGGCTAAATAGTCTTTCCATGTCTCTCAGTAATATATGGTGGCTCATGTTGGTTACCATGTGTTCACTACTGGTTATAGTATGTCACCACATCAAATATTTTTCTCTCGTCTTAATCCACACATATTCAATGCACACATATTAACCTGCAAGTTAATTCATATACTTTTTTATTCTAGAAATTAAGAACTAACACGAAGCACTGTAGACATTTCATTCTTAGTTTTGTCGATCGGTTATGAGGTACATACTATCTGAACATAGTTATTAGGAACCTATCAATTTTCAACAGCTGGGAAATAATTGGGGTGCAACATGGAACATCCTTGGCCTAGAATAGCCCTTAGCTATGCTTTTATTTCAATCTGCAAGGATAGTTATGTTTCTTCACAAACCATCTTAGAAAATAGAGACTAATCTAAACCACATTGCTAAAACTTCACACACGATAAGAGAACGAAAGAGCAACATGTCTTTTCTATTCTAGTGATCCCAGAACCGTAAAACCATATAAATTGATTGAACATGACTAATCAAATTCGTGATGACTTTCATGATTTTATGGCATGGCATCCTTTCCCAAAAGGAGTTTTATCAGTCAGAGCAGCATACAAGTTGTGCCTAAAATTGTTGGAAGTCCTTACAGAACAATCTAGACCGTCTACTTACAATTTTGACAATTGCTATCCCTTCAATATGGATAAAGCTATGGAACCTCCAACTGCCAAAAAAAGATTTGCATGCATGTTTGTCTGGCGCTTTGGATAAACCTGCGACACCACGTCGTGGATGTGGACACGGTCTGCCCCCAATCAATCGCTTGCCAAGGATGCTCTGATCCTGTTGTGGCTGTCCCAGATTGCCTGAGGCAAACTACATAGTACAACCTCCATCTTGACAAACAACAATGATCTGGTGGCCACCTCTGATTGATGGACCAGGCCACTACCTGAATCCCTGAAAATACGGACGCGGCCTTTTATGGTGTGTCCATGGTAGTGCATCCCATCACTATGAAGTATGAACACCACCGTGCGCCACCAACCACGATCTGATCCTCAAACCCCGTTGTTGTATATGCATCTATGGTTGCAGTACTAATCCCGGTAATAGAGGACAATTTGTTTGGATGTAAATAAAATCTTGATTAGTAAATACTCTATATAGTATCTACATTATATATTTATGATGGTCATATTAACCATTTTCTAATATGTAGTACAATAACAAGATTTGCTAGACGACACTCATCGCCGCGGAAGCTATGTTAACCATTTGTTTTGCATTACCTGCTACCATCTGTGGTAGCCCACAATTTCCTTTCAAATAAAATTAGGTTTTATTCTCTTACTCATGGTCTCCTAGCACTAGCACATGGAGTCACATTTGTTGTCTTTTAGGAATAGTATATTGAGGCCATAATAGCTATCATTTACTTTGAACAGAGGACTGACTATGAACTTTGTGATGTTGGTCACTTTTGCAACTGTTCTTTTTATTCTTCATAGAATCAATCCTTTAGCTTCCCTATTACCACTCTGGTGCTAGCTCCTCAAAGTTGATGGTTCAGGAAGTCTGCGAAACTTAGAGATAATGGAAAATTGTGCCTCACCTAATTGTTGTTGTTGTATGCGTTATAAACCTCAGTAAGTAAAATAGGTTCGGAGTCCTTTACAAATAGGCCAGGATGATGAATGTTTATGCATTTTTACATATGTCCTGATATGCATGATGAATTGTTTCCACCTGCCATATGCCTTTGTTTGTTTATTGATATACAAGTGGAATGCGCTCCAACCCTGAACTGAGTGCGAATACTCTAGTAGCTTAAGCATGGTCACCGGCCTCTGCGCTGAGGCCATTTATCGCGCCTGCTATGGCTGGTTCTGGGCCTATGGCGCTCGATGTTTGCGTCGCAGGTGGCGTGGGCAGGTGGCATGCGTTAAGCAGCATTGTGGCCACGCGTTGGTGTCGCGAGCGGTCGTGCATGGTCGTTGTTTCCGTCCTCTTCTTTCCGGTGGTCCGTCTACCGTGGACCCATTCGCCCCTCATCTCTCAGTGGCATGATATGCAGCTGTTCTTCGATGTCTCCCAGAGCAACTCCTCCCCCCGCACCAGTTCCGATCGTCCAGTCCTATTCGCCTCCATATAAAAATCTTCATGGCTCCACCGCACGGCCCTTACTGACACTAAACCTAGGAGCGACTATGGTGGTCGGTGGCTTGCGGCACCGCTACCTCCCTTGGCATGCCGACATGCCATCTCGCCCTCGCTATCCCCTCCCTTCCCCATCCTTGATCTGTGGGTGTTGGGTGATGACTTACGACTGACGAGCCACAAGCGAACACGAGCAGGAACATCGAAGAGACAACATAGGATGAGTAAAAAATCGGCACAATTCCTGGTCACTTATAGATCCTCTTCGTCTGTGTTTCCAGACTATTCTTTGGCATGTATATGTCAATAGGTGAACGTGTGTTGATTTCAGATGTATGACACATACAATTTGGTACCAAACTCTGGCAATTGTTTGGTACTGGTACCATTCAAATTGATTGGGTTATGCATCACATGCACAGAAAATAGAAAGTTATTGTTTGAAACGGAACAACTCAATCAAGCAGGTATTATCTAAAGGCTTAAGCCTGACCAGCTACGGCTCCTCCGAGGCCATTTGCCATGCGCGTGTACTGTTCGTGGGCCCCATTTAACTTTTCCTATGTGCCATTCCGTCCATCCACACACCACAAAATGATAAAAAAGCTTAACCCCTAATGGTCTTCTCCTCTCTCGCGACCTTCCTAGGGTTCCATCCGGCAGCCGCCTCCTAGTCCCACTAGCGTCGCTGCTCCATCACCTCCCTGATTCTCCCCTCCCCTAACACCTTATCGTTTCTGGCAGTGCCCACCCCGAGAACTAGTGCTCTAGGTGGATATCCCCCTTCCCCCGACAGGCAGAGTGACGACGATGCGGACGTGGAGCTCGTGGTGGAAGGCCTACCTGCACCGTATTTGGAGGTACAGAACCTACTATGCCCATCTCTCCTCCTTATCCCGTCTCCTTCGCCCTCTCCGCTGGCTTGGCCCCTGGACCCATCAATTTGCTTTTGGTGATCTGTTTTGGTTTCATGTGGTGTTTATTATCCATGAATAGATGATATACATGCAGTACTTCCAATCTTAATTCTACGTCGTTAAACCTGATCTAAGATTTCCCTTCACAAAAAGCTTCAAGATTTGTGCAATGGGGGAGGAGAATAGATTAGTGTGAGATAATACTACTTAATTTATGAGTATATATATAGTGGGGTTAATTTGATGCTAGCACCGTGCTTACTATAGGGACACTACAATAGGTACTATAGAGCCTGTTGGTATGCATTATTTTTCAGTGAAATACTGTATGTGCCATCTATAAATAGGATGAACGTCATAATACATAGAGCTTAGGGAAACAAGATTTTGGATTAGTGGAGCAAATATTATCTATTAAGACTCTCTTAAAATATGGGATTCTGTGTCCGAAAATCTGTAATTTTTTTTACTTACTACTCATCATGTGTTCTAATCCCAAATCCATATTTAGGACAAATTTAGTTTCATATGACCGGCTTTGTCTTATCCATCTGGAGTTTGTATAAGCCAAGTTTGCACATGTGGATCTAAGTTCGGAAAGATATTTTGTTTTTGGATCTAGATGGTTAAAGCGGCATGAGAATCTTCATAAGGTGTTATACAAATTTAAGGTGTCATGGGCTCATAAGCTGTTATACAAATTGAAATTCCGTGATATCTAAATAAGATGTTGTCAACATTTACATTGTTTGTTATACATGTATTCCATTCATACTGTTAATGTTTACAACGTTCCTACTGTTATCGCTACTTTTTCTAATGAAAGCAAAAGAGGGATGGATTTTTTTGCTGGCATATACTTCTGGAAGATGATGAGTGCACCCACTAGTAGAAAACAGACATTTGGTCCAGGGGTATTAGCCCCGGTTTTTCTATAAACCGGGACTAATGCCCTGGTCCAACGGCTAGATTTGGCCCCAGGGGAGTGGCATGCACTAGCCCCGATTCGAACGGGACCTTTAGTCCCGGGTCGTGTAACAAACCAGGACTAAAGGGTTTTAGGCAGGCTGGATCGGGCGTCAGACCCTTTAGTTCCGGTTTGTTATACGACCCGGGGCTAAAGGTGGACCATTTGTCCCGGTTCTAGACACGAACCGGGACTAAAGGTCTGGCTATATCTTCTTCCCCTGCCCGAGCCACCATTCAAGATGGTGGCTCCTCTCTTTCTTTCTTGCTTAAGCTCGAGTTCATGCCCAATTTTTTCTCAAGATTTGTCTATATTTTGTGGTGCCCCATCTATCCAAAGGTTCTAAAAGGTGAGCAACTTCATCATTTGAACTCTCATTGCTATATTAGCTCATTTCATGTTCTATCTTGTAGATGGATTTGTGGATTTAGTTTGGTAGTATTTTTTGCAATGATAGCATGAGATCGATGTTTATTATATCTATCTTGTATTAATGTAAGGAACTCTAAGGTAAATATCACAATATGTGGATTCTATTTATATATATCTTGTTTTGGCACATAGTCTCGAAATTTGATTTTAGAAGCACACACATGCGTGAGTTCATCATTCTAACTAGCTGGGTAAAATATCCTTCTTCGTCTACCTGCGTTCAACAAACTGAAAAAATTGTAACAAAGATATGGTTAATTCATAAAAGCTTGATAAGAAGACATCACAGTACATCTTCGAGAAGCTCCTCTATGGCGAGCTCCTCGAAGATGTCTGAGGATAGGATCGTAAGACATCTTCGAGAGAAGCTCCACCATAGTGGTGTCCCTCTCGCACCATCTTGGAGTTAATAACTTCCCTAGCTATAGATTAATATGCCGGGTAACTAAAACAATTCACATATTATGGAGTGCCTCTATGGTGAGCTCCTCGAAGATGTCTGAGGACGGGATCCTAAGACATCTTCGAGAAGCTCTGCCGTAGTGGTGTCCTTGCTCTCGCATACCATCTTTCAGTTTATATCTTCTCTAGTTAGATCAGTATGCTGGTGGAGCTAACTAATTTCACATATTAGAGAGTGCCTCTACGGCGAGCTCCTCGACTCGAAAAGCTCCGCCGTAGTGGTGTCTCTGGTCTCGCACACCATCTTGCAGTTCTTCACAAGAATGCATACCTATTTATAGATTAAGCAGCACAACATAGTGTCGGGCACTGATGATATAATGTCGACACACTCACCCTGGCATAGTGTTGCCACCCACTCAAAATAGTGTCATCATTTAATTTACTGGCTTAGTGCTGCCCACTGAGGACATAGTGTCGACATGTTGTCTCCACATCCACATTTAGTCCCGGTTGGTGCCTCCAACCGGGACTAAAGGTTCATCATATCTTTAGTCCCGGTTCCTGGCTTTAATTTTGTTTTTTAGATTAGTACTAATTAATTATGATTATGCTGCCACCCACCCAAAATAGTGTCGTCATTTAATTTACTAGCTTAGTGCTGTCCACTGAGGACATAGTGTCGACATGTTGTCTCCACATCCACATTTAGTCCCGGTTGGTGCCTCCAACCGGGACTAAAGGTTCATCATATCTTTAGTCATGGTTGCTGGCTTTAATTTTGTTTTTAGATTAGTTCTAATTAATTATGATTATGTTGCACCCACCCAAAATAGTGTCGTCATTTAATTTACTAGCTTAGTGCTGCCCACTGAGGACATAGTGTCGACATGTTGTCTCCACATCCACATTTAGTCCCGGTTGGTGCCTCCAACCGTGACTAAAGGTTCATCATAACTTTAGTCCCGGTTACTAGCTTTAATTTTGTTTTTTAGATTAGTACTAATTAATTATGATTATGTTTGATGTACTTAATTAATTATATAATGCAGATGAGCCGGCAATGGATGTACGCTGACCGACTGTCTAGCGAGTTCATTAAATGCGTACATTCTTTTCTCCTTGTGGTCGAGGCAAACAAGCGGAATGGTTTTATGTCTTGTCCATGTGGTGTCTGTCGGAATCATAAGGAATACTTTTCCTCAAGAGTCCTTCATAGCCACCTGTTTCGGTCCGGTTTCATGACCGGCTATAATTGTTGGACTAAGTACGGAGAAAGAGAGGTTATGATGGAAGACAACGAAGAAGAAGAGAATGATAATGACTACCCTACTATGTCCCCTGAATACGATGGTACTACAATAGAAGACATTGATGAAGAAAAAGATGAAGAACGGGTATCAGATCTGCCCGATGATGATCTTAGTCGGGCCATTGTTGATGCCCAGGAAGAATGCGTAACTAAAAGGGAGAGGTTGAAGTTCAAGAAGATGTTAGAGGATCAAAACAAATTGTTGTACCCAAATTGTGAAGATGGGCACAAAAAACTGGGTAGCACACTAGAATTGCTGCAATGGAAGGCAGAGAACGGTGTGACTGACAAAGGATTTGAAAAGTTGCTGAAAATAATGAAGAAATTGCTTCCAAAGGATAACGAACTGCCTGCCAGTATCTACGAAGCAAAGAAGGTCGTCTGCCCTCTAGGATTAGAGGTGCAGAATATACATGCATGCATTAATGACTGCATCCTCTACCCCGGCGAGGAGTACGAGAATTTGGATGCATGCTAAGTATGCACTGCATTGCGGTATAAGATAAGACGAGATGAACCTGGTGATGTTGAGGGCGAGCGCCGCATGAAGAGGGTTCCTGCCAAGGTGATGTGGTATGCTCCTATAATACCACGGTTGAAACGTTTGTTCAGGAACAAAGAGCATGCCAAGTTGTTGCGATGACACATGGAAGACCGTACGAAAGACGAGATGTTGAGACACCCCGCTGATGGGTCGCAGTGGAGAAAAATCGAGAGAGAGAGTTTCCGGACTTTGTAGGTGATGCGAGGAACTTATGGTTTGGTCTAAGTACAGATGGCATGAATCCTTTTGGGGAGCAGAGCTGCAGTCATAGCAGCTGGCCTGTGACTCTGTGTATCTATAACCTTCCTCCTTGGTTGTGCATGAAGCGTAAGTTTATTATGATGTCAGTACTCATCCAATGCCCGAAGCAACCCGACAACGACATTGATGTGTACCTAAGGCCATTAGTTGAAGAACTCTTACAATTGTGGCACGGACAAGGTGTACGTGTGTGGCATGAGAACAAGAAGAAGGAATTTGACCTACGAGCGTTGTTGTTCATAACAATCAATGATTTGCCTGCTCTTAGTAACATTTCAGGACAGACAAATAAGGGATACAATGCATGTACACACTGTTTAAACGAGACTGAAAGTATATATTTGGATAAATGTAAGAAGAATGTGTACCCAGGGAATCGTCGTTTTCTTCCGCCCACGCACACCCTAAAAAAGAAAGGTAAGCATTTCAATGGTGAGACAGACAGCCGGTGTAAGCCTATTCGCCATACTGGTGATGATGTATTTGATATGGTGAAGGATTTAAAAGTAATCTTTGGAAAGGGTCCTGGTAGACAATCTGTTCCGAAGGACGATGTCGGACACGCACCCATGTAGAAAAAGAAATCTATATTTTGAGAGCTACTCTATTGGAAAGTCCTAGAGGTCCGCTCTGCAATTGATGTGATGCACCTGACGAAGAATCTTTGCATGACGCTGCTAGGCTTTTTGGGCGTGTATGGGAAGAGTAAAGATACACCTGAAGCACGGCAGGACCAACAACGTATAAAATACCGAGACAACATGCATCCAGAGCTGTTTGAAGGTACTGCAAGCTACGCTCTTACCAAAGAAGAGAAGGAAATCGTTTTTGAAGTCCTTTATAGTATCAAGGTCCCATCTGGTTTCTCGTCGAACATAAAGGGAGTAATAAGTATGGTAGAGAAAAAAATTTAAAACCTAAAGTCTCATGACTGCCACGTGCTTATGACCCAGCTGCTTCCGATTGCATTGAGGGGACTCCTGCCGGAAAATGTTCGAGTACCCATTGTGAAGCTATGTGCATTTCTCAATGCAATTTCTCAGAAGGTAATCAGTCTAGATAGTCTACCAAGGTTACAGAAAGATGTGGTTCAATGTCTTGTCAGCTTCGAGTTGGTGTTCCCACCATCCTTTTTAATATTATGATGCACCTCCTAGTTCACCTAGTCGAAGAGATTAACATTCTCGGTCCTGTATTTCTACACAATATGTTCCCCTTTGTCACAAGATCGTGGGGGTGGAGGATAAGACAGACATGTCAGAAGATTATGATAAGTTTCATAAAATTCCGCCCTTCGCTGTGAAGGATGACCCAAATATCCTGTTAAGTAAGGAAGATGCTCCATGGTTACGGATTAGAAGAAAACCCTAACAATAAAGATGTGTGGATGTTGGTGATGTACAATATTATTAAACCTTTATTTTTAATGATCTGCTTATATGTATATGGATATGAACTATCTCGATCTCAATAGGTAGTATTGCAACTTGCTATGGCCAGACATTTATTAATATTAAAACGTAAAAATTAGTCATAATCATATCTAGCCTTGTAGTACACAGCTTCAGGGTCGTCTTCAGAATCATCATCGTCATCGTCGTCGCTCGTAGCACGCGGCTGGATCCTCAGCCTTTCCTCATAGCACGCGGCTGGATCCTCCGGCCTCGGATTCACGACGCGCGGGGGAGGGGGCTCCTGGATGACGACCTCAGTACGCCCTAGGCCTTCACCACCACCACCATTCTTGTGGCTATGCGGCCGGTGAAAGTGCGAGTACCTCAGACGAGGATGGTCTCCCATGGCGATGTAGTGCATCACGCCGGCGATAGTCCGGTTCGCCCGCCACAGGCGGTGACCAGCCTCGTTGTGGTTCACTGGGGGCGGTCCGTCACCCTCATACCTGGTGAGCTCCCTTTCCCACCTGTTTGCAAATAAGGCATTCCAAGTGTCGAGGTTGTCGGGATCCTAATGGGGATCCATCCGCTGCTCCGGCATGAGCTCCAGGTAGAAGTGGTTCGTGATGGCCGCCTGGCGGGCCGAACCTTGAGGCAAAGGAGGAACAAGAACCCCTCCAGCGCTTAGCATCTAGCCGGCGGGCAGCCGGTATCCCGGCGAGCATGGGTAGCTAGAGGCGCACGGCGCCTCGGTCTCCTCGAGCGTCAGAAAGGCCTAGTAAGTGGTGTCCATTGTTGTAAGAGAGAATATGTGGATGTATGGATGGACATGGCGGTCGGCCTAGATATAGAGGGAAATAGCGGGAGAACATGGCGGGAAGCGGGGGGAAATGGCGGGAAAACATGGCGGGAAGCGGGGGAAATAACGAGAAAACATGGCGGAAGCGGGAGAAATGGCGGGAAATATGTTTTAGTCCTACTTTTAGTATTAAATATTATATTTCTAATGAATATATTATTTTTTGTGAATATTTTTGTATATTATATGTTCTTTTCTGTTTTTAAATAATAAACTCTATTTTTCCAACATTTGTACTAAATATAATACTTGTTAAACAATAGAGAATTTCATTTAAGTTGTATAATAAAATATGATGATAGATTTAAATTATAGATCTTTTTCTGAAAATTTTGATATATAATACATAATTTTCTGAAAAATATAAACCATTTTTCTTTTTGACACAAAAAATAACCTTTAGCCCCGCTTTGTAATACAATCCCCCTTTAGCCCCGGTTTGTCGCGCGCGGGAAGAGCGGCAGGCGAAAGTACCTTTAGCCCTGGGTCTTTAGCTCCGGTTTGTGTTACAACCCGGGGCTAAAGGGGGGGTATAAATACCCCCACCCCGAGTCGTGCCACGACCCGGAGAGTTTCACCATCTTCTTCCCCGCAGAGCTCGCCGCGCCCACGTACGCCGTCCGCCGCGCTGCCGCCCACGCCCGTGGAGAGAGGAGCCCCGCGTCGCCTTGCCACCCTGTCTCCGCCCCGCGCCGCCCCGCCGCACCGTTTCCGCGCCGCCCCGCCCCGCGCCCGCACCGTCTTCGCCCCGCGCCGCCTCAGGTGATCGCCGCCCCGCTGTTGGAGATATGCCCAAGAGGCAATAATAAAGTGGTTATTATTATATCTTTATGTTTATGATAAATGTTTACATCCCATGCTATAATTGTATTAACCGGAAACATTAATACTTGTGTGTTTTGTAAACATAAAAGAGTCCATAGTAAGCCTCTTGTTAAACTAGCTTGTTGATTAATGGATGATCATGGTTTCCTGATCATGGACATTGGATGTTGTTAATAACAAGATCATATCATTAGGAGAATGATGTGATGGACACACACCCATAGTAAGCGTAGCATAAGATCAAGTCATTAAGTTCGTATTGCTGTAAGCTTTTAAAAGCATAGTAACCTAATCCTTCGACCATGAGGTTGTGTTAATCACCATCACCGGATGGGTACTTTGATGACATCAAACACCGCTTCGTAACTGGGTGGTCATAAAGGTGTCATTGGGTATTCTGAAAGTATGTGTTGAAGCGCATGGACCAAGATTGGGATTTGTCTATCCATATGACGGATAGATATGCTCTGGGCCCTCTCGGTGGAATGTCATCTAGTTAGCTTGCAAGCATGTGACTGGGTCACAAGGGATGACATATCACGGAACGAGTAAAGAGTACTTATCAGTAACGAGGTAGAACTAGGTATGGAGATGCTGACGATCAAGCCTCGGATAAGTATAGTATCGCGTGACAAAGGGAATTGGTTTCGTATGTAAATGGTTCAATCGATCACGAAGTCATCGTTGAGTATGTGGGAGCCATTATGGATCTCCAGGTCCCGCTGATGGTTATTGATAGGAGATATGTCTCTGTCATGTCTACATATTCACGAACCGTAGGGTGACACACTTAAGGTTCGAAGTTGTTTTAAGTAGATATGGAATGTGCGTTGGAGACCGAATGTTGTTCGGAGTCTCGGATTGGATCTGGGACATCACGAGGAGATCCGGAATTGTCCGGAGAATAAGATTCATATATTGGGGATCATTTTCTGAGTTAGGAAATGTTCTGGAGTATTTGTATGAGGTTTCTAGAAGGTTTCGGAATGTTCCGGAAGGTTCTGGAAGATTTCTTGGAGTTTGCTTGAAAATCAAGATAGGGATCAAGGAGTCCTGGTGGGTCAAGACAAGGAGTCGTGGGGGAGGAGGACTCCTCCCCCCCTCCCTAATCCGCCGGCCCTAGGAGGTGGGGAGTCCTACTAGGACTCCCCTTCCCCAGGCGCCCTCCCTCCTTTAAATAGAAGGGGGAGGCGCCACCCCTTGTCCCTCCTACACAACACCAAATCTCCGCCGCCTCTCTCCTCCTCCTTTCTTCTGCACAGGCATAGGCGAAGCCCTGCAGAATTCTCTACTCCACCACCACCACCACGCCGTCGTGCTGCTGGGATTCCGTGGAGAAGATCTACTACCTCCGCTGCTCGCTGGAACGAGGAGAGGAAGGTCTGCTTCGACTCCGTACGTGTGACCGACTGCGGAAGCGCTGCTGGAACGCGGCGCCGGAAGGATCGTCCACTCGATCTTGAGATCGGCAAGTGATCGACTACATCAACCACGAGATCTGAATCTCGTAACGCTTTCGGATCTACAAGGGTTAGTACTGATCTATCTCGTTGCACATGTCTAATAGATTATATCTTGGCTTTTATCTAGATTAGATTTGGGTTTTGTTCGTTCTTGCGGTAGAAATTTTTTGTTTTCCATGCTACGAACCCATTAGTGGTATCAGAGCCGTATCTATGCGTAGATCTGTTGCACGAGTAGAACACAATGTTTTTGTGGGAGTTGATGCTTTTGTTGTCGGTGTCTTAGCGTGTACTTTGCATCTTGCGGCATGGTAGGATGAAGCGGCTCGGGCTAACATTACATGTCAGCGCACATGAGACTTGCTCCATGCTTGACGTGCAACTTGCTTTGCACAAGTGGCTTTGCGGGTGTCTGTCTCTCCCACCATAGTTAAGATTTAATTTACAATGAGCATCTTGACAACACTTGTATCAACGTTGTGGTTCTTGTTCGTAGGTAAGATCGGTCTTATACGAAAGCCCCAAACCACGTAAAACATGGAAAGAAAATTAGAGGCGTCTAACTTGTTTTTGCAGGGGTTTTGTGATGTGATATGGCCATCATGTGATTGTGATTATATTTAATGTATGCAATGATCTTTTTTGTAATATGGCAACCGGCAGGAGCCTAATGGTTGTCTTTAATTCTGTTAAGACCTGCGTGTCTATTCATCTTGTAATAGCTTTATTCCAAGTAGTTGTAATAGTTGCTAGTGATGATGGACAACCATGAAGCGGCGCCACTGACCTTGACGCAATGCTGGTTGATGGAGATCATGTTCGTGCTTTGGAGATGGAGATCAAAGGCGCAAGAAGAAAGGGCCATATCATATCACACTAATTATGAATTGCCTGTGATGTTAATCCTTTATGCATCTTGTATTGCTTAGATCACGACGGTAGCATTATAAGATGATCCCTCTCACTAAATATCAAGTAATAAAGTGTTCACCCTTAGTTGGCACCGTTGCTAAGACTCGTCATTTCGAAGCATCTCGTGATGATCGGGTGTGATAGACTCTACGTGTGCATACAACGGGTGCAAGCCAGATTTGCACATGCGGAAACTAAGGTTAACCTTGACGAGCCTAGCATGTACAGACATGGTCTCAGAACACGGAATACTGAAAGTTAAAGCATGAGTCATATGGATGATATGATGAACATGTTGATTGTTCGCCTTTAAAGCTACATCATCTCACGTGATGATCGGACTTGGTGTAGTGGATTTGATTCATGTAATCACTAAAACAACTCGAGGGATGTTGTTTTGAGTGGGAGTTCATTTGTAATTTAGATTAGTCGAACTAAATTTATCATAAACACAATCAAAGTGAATTTGCATAGTTTGTTGTAGTCATTGACATCCGTTCACCACCTTACGCTTAGTTATAGTTGAGATAGTGGAACTATCGAAATTCTGGATATTTACTTTACGAACAAGTATCATATTGTTTTGAATGTCAATTTAAAGTTTATAAGTCCTATTGCAAACTTTCAGCAAACTCTATTTACTCCATGAAGTTTAATAAATAGTATTAAATCAAGAGTAACAATTCCAGTGTTAGTATCTAATGTATCATGTTTGCCTCCATGATTCTTGATACTCAAAAGATTGTTTTTAATATCAAGTTTATCTAAGAGCTGAAAGCAATGTTTCAGAAACCATCATATGTGAAAGGTATTGCGATATCTAAAACAATGTGTTGGTTACAACATGATAGAGTATACGTCCTCATATTTGATGAGAATTTGTGAAGGTTGGAGACGCTAGTCGTCCTAATCCTCCAAAGGTTTTGAAAAAGAAACATTATACTCGCAATTCACCTTTATAAGCTATAGCAGCTTGATCATGAAAGTTGTCATGATAAGGATGAATAGAAGATGTAAGTAAAATGTTTACTACACTAAAAGATTACTAAAGAATGGATTTTTTAAAGAACACCAAACATTTGATGATGGTGATCCACCTCAAAGTGCAAGTCCAAAGGTATTAGTGGTTGACTATATACGCTTTGTACCATGTGTCATGTTGATGACACCACTATTGATGTTGATAGAATATTTTAAAAGAAAAGGGATTGCTAAAAGAGAATCTATAAAATATTTGGCAGAAAATAAAAGGTTGGAGATGTCCAAATTAGGCATATAGAAGATATACATGTTATGGTTGTATTCCTTGCTTGTTAAACAATGTGGTTCTTAGGTATTGGATACCGAATTGGGTGGTATGAAGTGTCATACAGGACAACACAATTCATGAACTGCAATGGCCTAAGTAACTAGCAAGAGAAAATGTGATGATGTTCATCGAAAACAAACAAAGGGTTGTTGTGTTGCTCGTTAACATCAAACTTGCCTTTAAGATTTGTTTCAATAATTGTTATTTTGATTAGGTATTATGACGACAAAAGGTTGTTCAAATAATTACCGTATTCCATAATAGATGGATAATATACAAGTCTGGTAGGAGAAATAACGACCATAAAACTAATGCTAAAATGTCGCAAGACAAATGATTGAAAGATCACTTGCAGAGTGACATCACCGTTTAAATTATATTGAAAGGATATATGAAGAAACTCCATGTTGATGGATTTTTGGAGTCTTTGAATTGGATCAAATGACGCTTGTGATACTTTCCTAGAGATAATTAAAACTCCGTTCGTAGGCCAAAAGAGGAACAAACGACTAACTGATTGGAATTTGTACATATTGATGTATATAGTCCATTATGTGTAGTCGTGGGCGATGGATTTCAACTTCATATGCTTTCTCTGAAGATTTGAGTGAGTATATGTATATACTTACTCAATAAGGAAGAAGTATGAAACATTTGAAAAATGTTCAAAGACTTTCAAGATGAAGTGGAAAATCATTGTAACAAGAAAATAAAAGAGTTTATGATTGGATCATAAAGAGAGATGTCTGAGTTACAAGTTTAGAAAAACACCTAAGATTTGAGGAATCGTTCCATGGATTTACATTTCCCAAAACACCATAGGAGTATGGAGTGTTCAAGATATGTAATGAAACCTTGTTTGACATGGTAAGATCAAAGGTGTCATTTATAAAACGGCCATTATATATTAAAGATTAAAAGCTTTAGTGACTACCGCTTTTACACTGAAAAGAGCTCCATCGTGATCCGTTGAAATGACACCATATAAGTCATGGTTTGGGATAAAACCCAGGTTGTCCTTTCTTAAATTTTTGGTATGCTAGGCATAGGTAAAATGTGGTTATTATTATATCTTTATGTTTATGATAAATGTTTACATCCCATGCTATAATTGTATTAACCGGAAACATTAATACTTGTGTGTTTTGTAAACATAAAAGAGTCCCTAGTAAGCCTCTTGTTAAACTAGCTTGTTGATTAATGGATGATCATGGTTTCCTGATCATGGACATTGGATGTCGTTAATAACAAGATCATATCATTAGGAGAATGATGTGATGGACACACACCCATAGAAAGCGTAGCATAAGATCAAGTCATTAAGTTCGTATTGCTGTAAGCTTTTAAAAGCATAGTAACCTAATCCTTCGACCATGAGGTTGTGTTAATCACTATCACCGGATGGGTACTTTGATAACATCAAACACCGCTTCGTAACTGGGTGGTCATAAAGGTGTCATTGGGTATTCTGAAAGTATGTGTTGAAGCGCATGGACCAAGATTGGGATTTGTCCATCCATATGACGGATAGATATGCTCTGGGCCCTCTCGGTGGAATGTCATCTAGTTAGCTTGCAAGCATGTGACTGGGTCACAAGGGATGACATATCACGGAACGAGTAAAGAGTATTTATCAGTAACGAGGTAGAACTAGGTATGGAGATGCTGACGATCAAGCCTCGGATAAGTATAGTATCGCGTGACAAAGGGAATTGGTTTCGTATGTAAATGGTTCAATCGATCACGAAGTCATCGTTGAGTATGTGGGAGCCATTATGGATCTCCAGGTCCCGCTGATGGTTATTGATAGGAGATGTGTCTCTGTCATGTCTACATATTCACGAACCGTAGGGTGACACACTTAAGGTTCGAAGTTGTTTTAAGTAGATATGGAATGTGCGTTGGAGACCGAATGTTGTTCGGAGTCTCGGATTAGATCCGGGACATCACGAGGAGATCCGGAATTGTCCGGAGAATAAGATTCATATATTGGGGATCATTTTCTGAGTTAGGAAATGTTCCGGAGTATTTGTATGAGGTTTCTAGAAGGTTTCGGAATGTTCCGGAAGGTTCTGGAAGATTTCTTGGAGTTTGCTTGAAAATCAAGATAGGGATCAAGGATTCCTGGTGGGTCAAGACAAGGAGTCGTGGGGGAGGAGGACTCCTCCCCCCTCCCCAATTCGCCGGCCCTAGGAGGTGGGGAGTCCTACTAGGACTCCCCCTCCCCAGGCGCCCTCCCTCCTTTAAATAGAAGGGGGAGGCGCCACCCCTTGTCCCTCCTACACAACACCAAATCTCCGCCGCCTCTCTCCTCCTCCTTTCTTCTGCACAGGCATAGGCGAAGCCCTGCAGAATTCTCTACTCCACCACCACCACCACGCCGTCGTGCTGCTGGGATTCCGTGGAGAAGATCTACTACCTCCGCTGCTCGCTGGAACGAGGAGAGGAAGGTCTGTTTCGACTCCGTACGTGTGACCGACTGCGGAAACACTGCCGGAACGCGGCGCCAGAAGGATCGTCCACTCGATCTTGAGATCGGCAAGTGATCGACTACATCAACCACAGATCTGAATCTCGTAACGCTTTCGGATCTACAAGGGTTAGTACAGATCTATCTCGTTGCACATGTCTAATAGATTATATCTTGGCTTTTATCTAGATTAGATCTGGATTTTGTTCGTTCTTGCGGTAGAATTTTTTTGTTTTCCATGCTACGAACCCATCACCCGCCACTATAATTTTGGTTATTATAGAATTAATTAGTATAATAGTATTAATTAGGTTAATTATAGTATTATAGGTTAGTATTAGGATTTAGTATTAGTTAGTATTTAGTATTTAGTTACTATTAGTATTATAGGTTGTTATAGTATTAGGTTAGTATTAGTATTTAGTATTAGTTAGTATATTAGTATTAGTTAGTATTTAGTATTATTATTAGTATTAATATTTAGTAGTTAGTATTAGTGTTAGGTTAGTATTAGTATTTAGTATTAATATTAGTTAGTATTAGTATTTAGTTAGTATTAGTATTAGGTTAGTATTTAGCATTAGTATTACTATTAGTTAGTATTAGTATTAGGTTAATTGTATAGGTTAGTATTTATCTAGGGTTAGTTAGAATACTTAGTTAATTAGGTTTAGTTTAGTTAGTGTTAGGTTTAGGGTTAGTGTTATTAGGGCAATACTTAGTGATTTAGTTAGTGTTTATGTTTTATGATTGTTTATTGCTATTATTTAGTTATGCCGCGTCCTTCTTGTCCGAGCCTACTGGACTCCGTCGGTTCCGGGGATGTCCGAGCCTGGGCTCCGCCGGGTTGACACTAGGAGGTGCTACCTGTCGGGACTCGTACATTGGTGAGGAATCCAGGTATCATCGTCAACCCGAAACTTCTTTGGTGGCGTCCACGAGGTCCAGGAGCGGTGTAGAGGGAGCCGCCCCCCGAGGAGATGGTACGTCGTCGTATCAGGGAGGAGGACGAGCACGTACGACGATACATGTATCTTTTAGTGACTAGGTTCTCCAATATCTGGCAGGTTCACGGATCTCACCCGAGCTATTCTCCGGTGATGGTTCCTTTTCTCTGGCTGCAGAGCTCCCGTAGCACAGAACGCGGCAGCCGAGTTCGCTAGTTTGATATGAGCGAGATGTATTAATAATGTACTTTATATTATAAGCGAGATATGAGCAAGATGTATTAACAATATACTTTATCTTATATTATTGTACTTTATCTTAAACACTAAGTACTGTATCCGAGTTGTCGCAATTATAATATTCTTTTACTTAATGCAATATTCTTTTCTGTATTAGTTAAGCTATGGACGGTAGACAGAATGAAGAGGAGCTTATCAACATGATAGATGAGGGTACTGGGGGTTCTTATTACGATGACTCCGAGTATCTTAATTTGTCTGGAGGAGACGATGGTGGAGACGATAGTGGAGACGATGGTGTTGACCATGGTGGAGACCATGGTGAAGACACTAATAATAACAAACTCCGTCGAGGTATATAAAGCCTCTATCGATCGATCACTAGTATAGATGCACTAATTGATTCGTATATATGTAATGATGAATGTTTCTTCTCTTAGACCTCCGCTTCCGGCCAATCTTCTACAAGGACAAGAGGCCCGACACACAAGTTGCCTGCTGATGTCCGTTTCAGCATTGACTTAGTCTCTCCACTGGGTCAACCGTTGGAGCCTAAAGAATCTGCGAATGCATTTACAATTCAATGCGGAGTGATTGTTAGAGACACCGTCCCGATCACCATGCGAAATTGGAATAAGCCATGAAAGAAAAAGGATCCAGCTGGGGCTAGTTTTTTAGATGATAGAGCGAGAGATGCCATGTGGAATTCTCTCATGACACATTTCACCCTACCAGTCTTGGAGACTGATGAGCTCACACAGCAAATGACGAGGAAAGTCAAGCACTTTGCTCTTAAGAAGATGGCCGAATTATTCAAGGAATGGAAGAAAAGATTGTACCACAAGTATGTCTTGAAGAAAAAACTCCTCCATTCACTGGCCCACTAGAGTTGCAGCAGGATAACTGGGCCGCATTTGTGGAATACAAGACCTCGGCACCAGCTAAGGCAATGTCAGAAAAGAATAAGTTAAATGCAGCCAAAAAGAAATATCACCATCATATGGGCACATGTGGCTACAGGAGTGCCATGCCTAAGTGGGATAAAGCTCAGGCTGACCTGGAGGCTAAAGGGGTCACTCCAGCTACGTCTCGTTGGCCCAAAAGGTCAAGAAATTGGGTACTCGGGCATGGGGCATCGTTAGACCCAGAAACAGGCGAGATTGTTGCAGTCGAAGAAGTTTCTTCACCCAAGAATGAACTTATTAAAGTGATAAAAGAGGTTGAAGAGAGAACGTTTGTTCCCGACAGAGAGAACGATGAGCTGACAAAGGCTCTCGAGAATCCTGAAAAGGCTGGACAAACAAGATGGTTCAGACCTTCTTATCCATGGGTTATCAGGTTTCCCGAGCACCTTGATACGTATAGAAGCCAATCGAGAAAAACAAAGCGGCAAAAAGAGGAGGATACGGAGCGGTTCGCGAGGTTTGAAGCCATGCTGCAGGAGCATCGCTAGGAGATTAATGAACTTAAAGGACTCTGACAGCAAGATTGTGCACCAGACAGTACGGTCGGCCCATCGCAACGGAATAGCAGTGTGGCTTCCACGGAGGGCCACGGTAATGATGCAACGATGGATGTGTACCCCGTGGATGCAATTGAGGAGAAGACTAGTTGTGAGCTGCATGTTGAACTGAAGAACATATCCATGAAGGTGGCGGTCGGCTTTGCTTTACCTTCTGCACCGGGAGCGACCTATCATTGCAATCCAATTCCAGCTGGCTATGCTCGTGTCGGTGTGGATGAAGTTCAACCGATATGTCAGTCACTACAACTTAACATCCCTGGAGGTGAAGGGGAGACGACATTGGGAGAAGTCACGAGTGGCTTCATTCTTTGGAAAAAAGAATACATCAAGTTTCCAGGCTCGACACCAAGGCCACCTTCTCCACCGAGAAACAATCCATCACCTCCAAGGCCATCGTCTCCTCCCAGTAAAAGTGCACCACCTCAATGTCCAATCCATAACCCCAACACGAGTCCATCTCAATCTACACAGCCGCCTCCACCCACTAAGGGCCAAAAGTGGAAGAATAGCACCGCTCCGTCGAGCGATAACCGACGCCCAAAGCGACAGTTGTCGCCCCTCCCAAGAGTACCGCCGGTTCCTCCCAAGAGGGCTTACGACCTAACCGATGAGGAGACCGATGCGGTCGTACGGGCCCAAGTGGATGCTCATTTTAAAAAGAAATAACTTGAGCAAGAGGTCCAAATAAAACCGAAAACCAAGGAGCACTTTAGGAAATTATTGACGTAGCCATCCCAAGCTCAGTTAAATGCGCCAGATGACTATACACGATGTCTTCAGAAGACACTGAAACAGAAGGTATCAAACGGTAGAGGAAGCATCACAAAAGACGTTCCCCAGCAGAGGGAACAAGCAAAACAATCGAGTGGTAGCGGAAGCATCAGAACAGACGTCCCCTAGCTGGGGAAACAAACAAAACAATCGAGTAATAGCCGAAGAACCAAAAGAGATGTTCCCCAGCTGGGGAGACAAGCAAATCAATCGCTCCCCCCGCTCCAGGTGCAGATACCCGAACCTCAACTATATAAGGTAGAACCTATAGATCCGAAAACGGCTAGGATATTGGCCGAGCAATGTAATATGTCTATTCATGACATTCTTCACAGCGATATGCCCAAGACTGAGGTAGCACCCAAATTTGTTCACGGGGAGCCTCTGGTCAGTTCTGAGAGGCTTCGGGATATGCCAACACAAATGCGACGATTCCATAAATGGTACATGAAAGCATCAAAAGAACAACAATATTGGCTCCTACTGAAAGTTCGAAAATCGCATTACTTCGCTGAAGACGAGGTCCCTGTTGAATTTACAGAATTATTTCAGTTATTCAATCTAAAGGAACTCGACAAATCTATCCTCAGTTGCTATTGTCTGTAAGTGATTACTTTATTTATGTAATTAAGTCTCTATCTCAGCTTGTTCAATTCATTGCCAGTAAGTATACTCACTATATTCTTTTATACGTTATATATAATGATGCAGAATGAAGATTCTCGATTGTAAAAGAAAGGCTATCAATGGATTTGGGTTCATTGACCCACATCGAGTTCATGGAGCTATACTAAAGGATAAGACACTGGGGACCGAGCACAACTTGTTCTGGTTTCTCACGAATCAACATTTCTGTAATGAAATAATATTTCCTTACCACGACGGCAAGTGAGTTCTTGTACACATTAAATTTTGCTTACTCGATGTTCAGTGTAAATGATGAGTTACTGACGTATGTAAACCTTGTGTAGGTACTACTGGATTCTTCTAAGCATTTCAGTTCACTTAGGAAGAGTTCACATCATGGACTCACTAAACAAAGACATTGAAGACTACCATAGCATTATCGATGCGCTCCAGAGGTAATTTCATCCAATATCGCACTATACGGTTTCTTTCGTTCATTTTCTGGGATATCAAGTAGTTATTAACTCATACATTAATTTTCTTTGTCGGGTAGGGTTTGGACACGGTTCAAGAACCATGTCCATGGTCAATGGCATGAGGAGCTATTTTTTAAATCGCTCTCGGTAAGTAGTACGAGCTAAGTCCACGCATCTATTTAATTCTAGTTTATATGCATTTATCATGCTAGAGTTATTATTTGATTGAATTCTATTCTTGTAAAGTGCGTAAGGTAGCCACTGGGGACTAATCTATGTGAATTCTACGTGTGCGAGTTCATTCGCATCACTATTGAGAAGCTCTCGGAAAATGTTCGAGTAAGTAAACAATATATTCATCCTTTATTTTTATTACAAAAAGTTGTGTTGAGTCTAATTCATACGATCTTCTTTTTATATAGTTGGACGCGATGCGGGACAAGCTCCTACCAGATGACCGCCTAATAGCAATCCAAGAGAAATTTGCTGGATTTTTTGTCGACAAGGTCATAGACCCACGCGGAGAATACTCTATACGTAGACCCTAAAGCATCCATGTAATGATCTCCATGTAATTAAATATACATGCTCTGAATCCGGTTAGGACTCCATTTATGCTTGTAAGAGAAATTATATTATATATTGCATTAATATGTACAAGTACTCTGTAGTAGCATTCTATATGTATACGAAAACTTGTATTTAATAAAAACACAGAATGAAAAATAATTGAACACAAAACACAAAATAAAAAGAAAAACACAAAACCTTAAAACCCCATCTCCTGCCGCGACAGCCAAATGGCCCAAAACGCTGCCGTGGCTGGGAACCTTTAGTCCCGGTTCATGTTACGAACTGAGACTAAATGTCTTGCCGCCCAGCACAGCTCGCGGGGCCACGTGGTTGGACCTCTAGTCCCGGTTTGTAACAGAACCGGGGATAAAGCTTGGACCATTAGTCCCGCTTTTGCAGTCCCGGGTCGAATTCCGGGACTAAAGGTCCTTACGAACCGGAACTAAAGGGTTGGTTTCTACTAGTGACCTATCTGCATCGGATGAAGATGAAAGCTTTGTTATGGACTAGCCGAACAGAACTTATGATCGGTTTTCTTCTCTCTTTTTCTCTACATTTTCTTGCCTCTATGTACTGTTCCTAAATTGATGGTAGACCCATCTCTAACTATTGCAGAATAATTATAAGATATATTTTTGTCATTACATGATAGAATTTGTTTTGCAGCAATCCAGTATATTGAATGTTGGCCTGCTTACTTAAGGATCAAAACGTATATTAATTGTAAGGTTTCACATTCACATTTTCTCTCCACAGCTCCCTGTATTATCTGGTCCGGTTTGGGGTTGTTTTCTACTTATCAACAATTCGCGCACTAAGGAGAAAACATAGCATTGACTCTTCTAAACACCTTAATATGTGTACCTATAGTATTTATAGATGCTCACCATTTTCCCGCCTCTATTGAATCGTCTTTTGTGCTACTTGAATTTGACCTGCTTTCTTTTTTTGGAATCGTTCAATTGGGTTATCTTTGGTTGCACCATCTGAGTTTGCCCGTTCTTCTTTTTTGCAGGGTACTTCCTTGCATGTTGTGTACAGTTTGCTCTATTTGCATATCTTTTGTTTCATGTTCTTTGGTAGTAGTTTGTACTCCCTCCATCTAGAAATATGAGACGTTTTAGGTTTGTGAAACGAATGTATCTGACCTACATTTGTGTATAGATTCGGAGTGAACCACTAAAAGACATCTAGATACATTTATTTCACAAAGCTAAAATGTCTTATATTTCTGAACGTAGGGAGTACCTCTTTTCTGTTTCTTCTGATTTGTTTGTCTCGACAGGCCGTTTCCTGCTGGGTTTTTCTGCTGGACGGTATGGTGATTTCAGTGCTCTTTCTGCATCTATCTATGTGAACTGGGTTTCCTAGTCGTCAGTTCTGAGATATTCTGTTTATTTAATCTTATACCATCTAAAGTGTGTAGTATCTTTACCATCCAGCCGTAACAAAATGCTAGGATGAAATTTGTGTACTCTCTTTTGAAGTACACAACTTTTCTCTCTGAAATAAATCTGCAGCCAAAAACAAACAAAGGAATTTAGGATTACCTGAGCTTGATTCTTACACCGAGTGACGTTTTTCGGTGTGTACTTTGTCATATCTGTACTTGCAAACGAATCTTTGTTAGTAATAATTCTGAAAGTTGGTTTATTATTCGTGTTCGAGAGAAAAAAAGAACTTTTACATCCATGCCGATTTCATGAATGTTTATTGGCCTTTATTGCATGGTTGCTTTCTAAGTGACAAAGTTGCAAACTGCAGCGACCATTGGAGGGTTTATCATTTTTTCTTATTTGTTTTCTCACACAATTGTCCATTAATTTCAGAAAACTCGATTCAAAGGTTTTGGCTGTTTTTGGTTCCACAACTTGATTAAAAGGCTGTAAAGGGTCAAAAAGATTGTGACTGGTGTTGATTATAGAAATTGATAGGCTCGCGTAACAATCCATGGAGCCTTGGCAGGGGAAAACATACACTACATGCTACATATAATTCTACACTCTTGTGTACAGGTACACAATTACATATAATTTGTCACCTCGAGGTTACCAATGGAAGATTCCTGTGCGTGTTGACTGCATCTGGGAATACAGGGATTGAACAACTCAACAACAGCTGTACAAGCTATACTTATTGTTGTCAAACAAATGGTACCTTCTGAAGACTTAGACGTTTGGCTTGCTTATTGTCGAAAAACAGCACGTCTATTTGCAAAAATTATTAGCATGGTTATTTATCACAATTCAACTTTATGCATCTCATTTTTTTACCATGCTATCGTGATAATACCGTCTTACAAGAAGATAATTATGTGCTCATTTTACTATAGGATATATCTGAATAAAGACCAAATTAATAGCATCATCTGCATCCACAATACACTTCCAATTACATATTTCAACACTTTTGCTAGATAACCTAAATCCCTGAATTCAGAAAAAAAATCCAGGTGCCACCATCCAAAAATATCATGCTCACTTTGTATAAGTTCACATATTAGCATTGAGATTTGTCAAAACTTTCCCATGCTTGCAATTATTTGCGGACAAAATTGGTTCTTTCTACACAAGTTAAACGTTCAAATCTGACTGTTGTTTTAGGGCAATACCACAGAAGGCTATGTACCAGCCAATCATTCCTTATAATCTTAAGCTTGGTTGTTTGTGAGCGATTTGGGAGGGTCTGCCGCGCGCCTTGCTGGTTTGCTGCCTCTGCGTGTGGGCCTGCTTGCGGACACCAGTTTTGTCGTGCGTTTCTCTTGTGCTGGCATACACGCGTTGCCTTTTCGTGGGATGGGTGTGCGATGCCTTCGTTTTTGCTCGCTGATGGGTGGGCCCTGCTCCCTGGGCCCTATCTGTAAATGTCATTTAGTTTGGGTCGATCTGCCTATCTTCGGTTTCATCGTGCGGGTGGGGAGTACTTCTTCTCCTTATCTCCGTTGGCTTGGCGGTGGCGCTGGATTTCTCGGTGCTGGTGGATTTCTTGGTGGCGGTGTGCTCGGGATTTCTGGGCGGTGGGGTTCCGTCCGTGTTGGCCACCGGTTGGTCTGTTGGGCGGGATTTCTGGGCGGCGGGGTTCCGTTGGTGTTGGACTTGGGCGGGATTTCTGGGCGGCAGGGTTCTGTCGGTGTTGGCCGCCGGTAGCCTCTCTGGGTTTGCCCACGCGGTCATTTTTTGCAAGGTTTGTTTCTCTTGCAGTCCTGATAGTTTCTATTCGAGGTTTGTTCCTGCGTACTACTGTGTTTTTATACTTTTATTTGTTGTTCTAATTTTGGTTCTAGGTTTGGATTTGTCTATTGGTGTAAACAGGCTCCGTTCGTAGACTGTTTGGTAGTTTTATTGCACTTCTTAGGTGTGTGCTAGCGGAAGAGAGAAGAAAGTTTCTTTGAGTGCTAGCGGAAGAGAGAAAAAGGTTCTTTGATGTTTTAGTTCTTCTTTCTGTGTCTGGATCTAAGTGTCTGTAGTTTGGTTGGCGGTACCGTGTTTCGTTTCTGAAATCGGTTGCCCTTGGTTCTGTTTTGTTTGGTTTGGTAGGAGAGATTTTGGTGTGTACATTTGGTCAGGTAGACAGCAGAATCAAAATAAAGGCTTTATGGGTTTTGTATTTACAGATGATTCGTGGTGTTTACATTGTTTGGTCGTTTAGTTTAGTTCTGTGGGTGTGTGCTAGGGAAGAGAAAGGGATTGGAGGTATATAGTTGTTTGATGTTTCTGAAGTATGAAAGATTGTGAGGAATGCATGTTCTTTTTGTTGGCAGTGATGCGTGTGTTTCTTTGTTCTTTCATTTTAGGTAGGTTATGGACTGTAGCTTATTTGAGGCATATTTTTCGTTTAGAATTTTTGTTCTTTATGGTAGTCTATTATTTGCTCTTATATTTCTGGTAGGTTATAAATTATAGTCCTTTTAGATTTGTTGCGCACCATTTTTTTCCTCATTACTGTTTTCGAGTTTTTTTGTCTCTGTTCTGTTCTTTTGTTTCTGCTTTGTGTGCTGCGTTTGATGATGTTGGTTTGTTTTTTTGGTTGTTGCAAGGTGGCTGCCTCTTTAGGTGCTGGGGGTTTTCGCATTTGCATTTTGGGTTACTTCCTGGTAGCTCTGTGGTTCTATTGGTTGTTTAGTCGGCTGGATAAGTTGTTCTGGTGGTCGCCATGGGTGACGTTCCTAGTGGTTCTTGGGGGCCTAGAAGAAAGCGTCGTGGTAGGTTTTGCTTGCTATCATTTTCTATTTGCTGATGCTCGGTTTACATCTTATCTATTTCTGTTTGCCGTAGTTTCTGCCGAGGGTGATGCATGCCGTTGTGTCGTGGCGCGGATGTCTTTGTCGGCTACTTAGCCATCTTCTTCAGTTGTGCGTCCAGGGTGTGAGTCTGGTATGCGGCCTGGGGCTGCTCCTTTGGCTTCGCTGTCTCCGGATTTTTTGTTAGTCTGCCTATTTTGTTACATCCTCTTGGCATGCGGTCTGCTCTTTCTTTGTTTCTGTGGTTGTTGATTTGGTTCTTTTCTTAGGTTTGGTTGTTTGGTGCAGGCGATTTGTTTTTTCCTTACTTGTCTGTCGATATGGCAAGGGAGAATCATAGGAATCGTCGTCTGTGGAGGAGGCCTCATCTTTTTGGTGATTGTCACAAGATATTGTTTGGTATTTTCTATCCGCTGGACCTTTGTTTGTTGTTTCTGATGAATGTGATCTTTGTTGTTGTGTTTTAGGTGTCCGGCCTCCGGTTTTGTTAGATGGACACCCTATTAGAATGTCTAAAGGTTACGTTGCTTATTTGAAAGGTTTGTTTTTTGTCTGTTTTCTTTTCTTTGTTTTTTTGTCCCTGTTTTATTTGGTTATCTATTTTTTATTTTGTTTGCGGCTTCTTTTCGTGGGAAGTCCTATCTTGGTGGTTGATGGCTCAATGCACGGCGCCTAGAAAAATGCTGGTGCGTGGTTGATGTAGAGCTCGTTGGGAACCCCAAGAGGAAGGTATGATGAGCACAGCAGCAAGTTTCCCTCAGTTATGAAACCAAGGTTTAATCGAACCAGTAGGAGCAAGGAAACACCCCAAAGGTGTTACTAGCTGAACTTTGGCAGGGCGCACTACCGGTGCTAGTAGCAACATGGAGACCTGCACAACACAACCACAGAACTTTGTCCCCAACTTGCGATGAGGTTGTCAATCTCACCGTGTTTTGCGGAAAACAAAGGATTAAACATATCGAATGGAAAGAAGTAAAAGTTTGCAGAAAGTAAACACAAAAAAGTAAAAGATTGTAGATTGTATGTAAAAGAAAGGACCGAGATCCATAGTTCACTAGAGGTGGCTCTCCTTAGATAGATAAAATGCTGGGTGAACAAATTATAGCGGGGCAATTGACAAACATCGAGAAAGCAATACATGCATATACTAATCATCTTGACTCCTTTGAGACTTGATTGAGCATTACAACATTATATATAGACCGCCATCCAACTGCATCTATGACTAATAATCCGCCTTCAGGTTATCATCCGAACCCCCTCCAGTATTAAATTGCAAGCAACAGATTATTGCTTTACGAACTGTGTGTAAAGTAAACAATACGATTGTTCTATGAACAAAGGATTGTTGTTTTCTCCCTAGTAGCAACAACACATCTAGTACCTTAGAGATTTCTGTCACTTCCCCAAATTACCAGAGGCATGAACCCACTATCAAGCATAAATACTAACTCTTGGAGTTGCTAGCATCTACTTGGCCAAGATAGCTACTAACAACGGAAAGCATGCAAGATCACAAATAACAAAGACATGATAGAATCAATAATCAATCTAAAATAGCATCTCAATATTCATCGGATCCCCGCAATCACAACATGTATGAATTACAAATAGATGATCTTGATCATGAACGGAGCTCACAAGATCTAGACATGAAAGCACAAAGGAGAAGAACCAGCCATCTAGCTACTACATAGATCTGTAGTCCAAGGATGAACTACTCACGCATCACACTGGAGGCTTGCATGGTGATGAAGAAGGCCTCCAGGGTGAATTCCCCTCTCCGGCAGGGTGCCGGGAAGAGCTTCAGATCCCTCCCGATCTAGGGATGGAGATGACGGCAGCTACAGACTCTTTCGTGGATTTTTGATTGGGCCCTTAGGGTTTTCGTCTCGAGGGCAATATATAGGCGGAAGGGGAGACCCAGGGGGTGCCGGGAGCGGCCACACCAACCCGTGGCGCGGGCCAGGCCTGGCCGCGCGGCCTGGTGGTGTGGTGGCTCCCTGGCTCTTCTCCGTCTCGTATTCTGGCACTTGATGACTTCCGGAAAAATAGGCACTTTGGCTTTTGTCCCGTCCAATTCCGAGAATATTCATTTTCTGACTTTCCTGGAACCAAAAACAGCAGAAAACAGGTAGCTGGCACTGTGGCTCTTGTTAATAGGTTAGTCCAAGAAATCATATGAAAAGTACTCCAAAGTTGGAACAAAACACAAGAAAGTGGATAAAACACAGCATGGAACATCAAAAATTATAGATACATTTGCAATGTATCAACATCCCCAAGCTTAGCTCCTGCTCGTCCTCGAGTTGGTAAGTGATAAAAAGAAAGAATAATTTTTGAGGTGACATGCACCATCAAAGACTTGATCAAAGTATTTGCAAAACATTCAAAGCTAGGATCATAGTACTTCAATCATAACATGAAAGATAAAGTTCTAGCAATAAGCAAAGTAACTATGATGCAACATGAAAAGGCACAAACAAAAGATTCATGAATAACAATGCTTTGCAAGATGTTTGTTTGTTTCACATAAAGAAAACATGGCATAATAGTATTCAACTTGTCCCTCATAGAGTAGCAAATATAAATGCATAGGACATCTTCAAAGTTCATAAGAGTGACTAGATACAATAGTTTAAAACAAGCAATATCAAAGTATGCATCAATCAACTAGTCTTGGGACAATGCACATAGAACTAAGAATGACCACTATGCTCTCAAAGTAGGTGCATAAAGATAGAAGGTGGAGACTCAATATAATGGTGGAAGAAAGGCCTTTTTATAGAAGGAAGTAGGGATTCAAGTCTCATAAAGAGCTTTCAAAAATTATGGTACTTATAGCTTTGAGATCTCATTGCCCCTATCATAAGCATCTTTAAGGTGATTAAGGTTAAAGTGACACAACTAAGAGGATATGCTTGACAAGTTATAAAGAGAAATCTCATGCCCCTTACTTACGAAGACCGATCCTCATGCTACTCAAATTCAATCACGAGTAAGCTCTTGTCATTGTAAGTACATGTGTATCATAAAGAACCGCCAACGGGGTACCCCTTGCACATGATACGGGAGCTTTCCCATAATCAAAATGACAAGGCAAGCAGACAATGAGCATCTCAGCGATCTTTTTATTTGCTATTTGCATAGGTTTTTATTAAGGATGCTTCATAGAGTGCTCATTATGGTGATGCTGCAAGTTTCCACCATGATTAGGCATGGCTTAGGCTAGCGGCCCAGGCGTTTCTCTAACACACATACAAACTCCATGATCTTACAAGTTCCACTTTTATTTCACACCACCGGGATCCGTAAGCAAAAGAACATGATATCAACGGGGTACAAAGTACAAGTGCAATGTTGAAAGAGTTCCCCATAAAACATGGTTCTGCTAATTTGAACTTATAAAGTGCAAGCATATATGCAACAAAGAAGGACCCAATGGTTCAAGTTTATTACAGACAATAAAGTAAAGTGTGCCATCAAGTTCGTGAGAGCTTTAATCACTAGTTTTCTCATAACAAGTTTAATTTGGAAGGTAAACAAAAGCATGAATATACTTGGAATAGCATAATATAGTAGGTAGGTATGGTGGACTCTTTGGAATAACTTGGTTTAGGGAGTTGGAAGCATGAGTGGAACTCGTACTTTGTTGTGGAGGCTAGCAAAAGACTGGGAGCGACAAACTAACAGAGCAATGATGGCCATAATCATGCAGAGCGACAAAACATCATTGATCAAAGCATAAAGTGATATTAAAAGTTGAAAACTAAAGTAACATAAAGGCTATGTTGACTTGAGATAGTCATAACATGGTGTGAGCATGCGCCAAGTCAAGCGAAATAAAGCATCGAAGGAGAATACCACTATACTATGCTTTAATATGCTAAAACAACGCATGATTCATCCAAGGCACATTAATCAATCTCAATTGTTTATAACAATTCATGCTACAAAAAATAATACTAAGCATAAAGCCAAAACAGTATCAAGCATGGCATGACAAAGCATAGGCCATAGTAAAAAACAAGCTCTTTTACCACATATGCATGAACTTTCCTACTCTTTTCCAAACCAAACCAAACTATTTGCAAACCAATGTAAGAAAGAGGGGGTCCAACAAATTTATTCAGAAAACTAAGAAAATCAAGCAAACTAAAAACCAAAACGAAAACAAAAAAGAAGACGCTCCAAGAAAAACACAACTGTGCATGAAACAATAAAAATGAAGCGTTTGGAAGAAACCTGGGATTTTTATTGATGAAGAAGGGGATGCCTTGGGCATCCCCAAGCTTTGACGCTTGTACTTCTTGGAGATTTCTTGGGGTGACACGCGTGACATCCCCAAGCTTGAGGTTTAGTCCATCCTTCATCTAATTACTCATTCCTTCCATACACCTGAAATTTTTCCTTCATACAAAACTTCACACAATCTTTATTAGCAACATTAGTGCACTCAAGATAAATAAGTCTTAAGTTTCAGTTCTAACACCAAATAAACTTCAATTAGAACACTAGCTACTGTAGCACTTCCCTCAAAAAGCTCAATTCCCCAAAAGAACTCAAGAAGGAATCAACAAGAAGCAAATGCAGAAAATGGCAGAAATCTGTCAAAACAGACCAGCAGGTAAAGACGGATTTTTTCGAAGACCTTCTGTTGGTCAAATTAAAAAGTGTTAAACTAACGAAAGTTAGATAACAACCTGAGGCAGAAGAACAAACAATTACAGCTCAATCAGACATACAGAGCTCTCTCACGAATATTTACGGTGAAGCACAGAAATCTGTTTCAGGACAGCAACTTTCCCAATCATTACTTCTCTCTCATTAGAGGTTACTCTTGGCACAAAAAGCAAATAAAAAGGATAATGAGAGGTTATTGAGAGGTAATAACTTCCAAGACTCATCTAAAACTTTTGGGTTATCTCCAAATAAGTACTTTTCTTTAACGCCTTTAAGTTAGGCATACGAAGCAAGAAAAAGAATCAAGTGTTCTCAAATGAAGAAGCATTAAGACCAAATTTTGTTTTCATAGGAGAAGCAAAAGAAATCTTTTATATCTTTTTAGGGAAGTGTTCTATACCTTTCTTGAGTGGGAGTTGATATTTAATGGTGCCTTCTTTCATATCAATGATGGCACCAACGGTTCTAAGAAAAGGTTTTCCCAAAGTAATAGGACAAGAAGCATTGTATTCAACATCCAAAACATAGAAATCAATGGTGACATAGGCATTGTTAAGCATAATAAGAACATCATTAAGACTCCCCGTGAGTTTCTTTTTAGCATTATCATCAAGTGGGACATTCAAATAACAATCTTCAAGTGGAGGCAAATCAAGAATATCATAAATCCTTCTAGGCATAATAGAAAAACTAATATCAAGATCACATAAAGCTTTGAAATCAAAGTCATTCACTTTCATATTAATGATGGGTTCCCAACCATCTTCTTGTTTAATAGGAATAGAAGCTTTATGTTTCATCTTTTCTTCTTTAATCTTTATGAGAGCATCAATAATGTGTTGTGTAAAGGCCATGTTTATGGCACTAGCATTAGGACTTTTAGCAAGCTTTTGTAGGAACTTAATAACTTCAGATATGTTGCAACCATCAAGATCAAAATCAAATTTATCATCTAAAGTAGTAGAACTATTACTAGCCTCAACACTAGTGGTGGTAATAGTAGAAACACTAATGTTTCTAGAAATTTTATCTTCTCTTTCCCACTTAGCATGTAATTCAGCTAATAGTCTAACATTTTCATCAATTCTTACTTGTATAGCATTAGTAGCTGCAAAGGGATTATCATTAGTTTCAGGTTTAGCAGCCATTTTATTAATCAATGAAGATTGAGCTTCAGACAAAGATGATATATTTCTTTCAGCATTAGAGAGTTTCAGTTGTAAACTAGGAATTTCCCTATTTAGACTCTCAAGTTGATGGCTAATGTTCTTCAAAATGATAGATTGTTCCTCCATAGTTTTAGTGAATAGTTTATTTTGCTCATATTGCATTTGCATGAAGTTTTTAGTGGATCTTTCAACTTCTAAAATTCTTCCTTCACTAGGTAATCCAGGTTTACCATTATAGCCATAAGTATTATTAGGAGGGTAGGGCCTATAATTGTTATTACCATAAGCATTGTTGCCAAATTTTTTATTTCTTATGAAGTTCACATCAACTTGCTCTTCTTGAGCAACCAAAGAAGCCAAAGGAACATTATTTGGATCAATATGGGCTTTCCCATTAACAAGCATAGACATAATAATATCAATTTTATCACTCAAGGAGGAGGTTTCCTCAACATAATTTACCTTCTTACCTTGTGGAGCTCTCTCAGTATGCCATTCAGAATAATTAACCATCATATTGTCTAGAAGTTTTGTTATAGCACCCAAAGTGATGGTCATAAAGGTACCTCCAGCAGCAGAATCCAATAGGTTCCTTGAAGAATAGTTCAATCCTGCATAAAAAGTTTGGATGATCATCCAAGCAGTCAGTCCATGAGTGGGCCAATTCTTTACCAAAGATTTCATTCTTTCGCAAGCTTGAGCAACATGTCATTATCAAGTTGTTTAAACTTCATTATTTCACTTCTCATAGATATAATCTTAGCAGGAGGATAGTATTTTCCAATAAAAGCCTCTTTGCATTTAGTCCAAGAATCAATACTATTCCTAGTCAAGGAATTTAACCATTCTTTAGCTTTTCCTCTCAAAGAGAAAGGAAACAATTTCAGCTTAATAATATCACCATCTATATCCCTATGCTTTTGCATCTCACAAAGTTCAACAAAGTTATTTAGATGGGAAGCAGCATCTTCATTACCAATACCAGAAAATTGTTCTCTCATAACAAGATTGAGCAAACCAGGTTTTATCTCAAAGAAAGTATTTTCAGCCATAGGTGGAGCAATAGGTGTGCTCATAAAATCATTGTTGTTGGTGCTAGTGAAATCACACAACTTAGTGTTTTCAAGAGTAGTCATTTTTTTTGGGTTTTCAAATAAGAAAGCAAACTAGTAAAACTATTTTTTTTGTGTTTTTGAAGAACAAAACAAGCGAACAAACCAAAAAGAAACAAAGGAAAACAAAAATAACAAAGTAAAGAGATTGGTTATGAGGGACTCCCCTTGTGAAGATGTCCTTGACTCCCCGGCAACGGCGCCAGAAAAAATGCTTGATGGCTCAATGCACGGCGCCCAGAAAAGTGCTGGTGCGTGGTTGATGTAGAGCTCGTTGGGAACCCCAAGAGGAAGGTATTATGAGCACAGCAGCAAGTTTCCCTCAGTTATGAAACCAAGGTTTAATCGAACTAGTAGGAGCAAGGAAACACCCCAAAGGTGTTACTAGCTGAGCTTTGGTAGGGCGCACTACCGGTGCTAGTAGCAACGTGGAGACCTGCACAACACAACCACAGAACTTTGTCCCCAACTTGCGATGAGGTTGTCAATCTCACCGTGTTTTGCGGAAAACAAAGGATTAAATGTATCGAATGGAAAGAAGTAAAAGTTTGCAGAAAGTAAACACAAAGAAGTAAAAGATTGTAGATTGTATGTAAAAGAAAGGACCGGGATCCATAGTTCACTAGAGGTGGCTCTCCTTAGATAGATAAAATGCTGGGTGAACAAATTACAGTGGGGCAATTGACAAACATCGAGAAAGCAATACATGCATATACTAATCATCTTGACTCCTTTGAGACTTGATTGAGCATTACAACATTATACATAGACTGCCATCCAACTGCATCTATGACTAATAATCCGCCTTCAGGTTATCATCCGAACCCCCTCCAGTATTAAATTGCAAGCAACATATTATTGCTTTATGAACTGCGTGTAAAGTAAACAATACGATTGTTCTATGAACAAAGGGTTGTTGTTTTCTCCCTAGTAGCAACAACACATCTAGTACCTTAGAGATTTCTGTCACTTCCCCAAATTACCAGAGGCATGAACCCACTATCAAGCATAAATACTAACTCTTGGAGTTGCTAGCATCTACTTGGCCAAGATAGCTACTAACAATGGAAAGCATGCAAGATCACAAATAACAAAGACATGATAGAATCAATAATCAATCTGAAATAGCATCTCAATATCCATCGGATCCCCACAAACACAACATGTATGAATTACAAATAGATGATCTTGACCATGAACCGAGCTCACAAGATCTAGACATGAAAGCACAAAGGAGGAGAACCAGCCATCTAGCTACTACATGGATCCGTAGTCCAAGGATGAAATACTCACGCATCACACCGGAGGCTTACATGGTGATGAAGAAGGCCTCTAGGGTGAATTCCCCTCTCCGGCAGGGTGCTGGGAAGAGCTTCAGATCCCTCCCGATCTAGGGATGGAGATGACGGCGGCTACAAACTCTTTCATGGATTTTTGATCGGGCCCTTAGGGTTTTCGTCCTGAGGGCAATATATAGGCGGAAGGGGAGACCGAGGGGGTGCCGGGAGTGGCCACACCACCCCCTGGCACGGGCCAGGCCTGGCCGCGTGGCCAGGTGGTGTGGTGGCTTCCTGGCCCTTCTCTGTCTCGTATTCTGGCACTTGATGACTTCCGAAAAATAGGCACTTTGGCTTTTGTCCCGTCCAATTCCGAGAATATTCATTTTCTGACTTTCCTGGAACCAAAAACAGCAGAAAACAGGCAGCTGCCACTGTGGCTCTTGTTAATAGGTTAGTCCAAGAAATCATATGAAAAGTACTCCAAAGTTGGAACAAAACACAAGAAAGTGGATAAAACCAAGCATGGAACATCAAAAATTATAGATACATTTGCAATGTATCAGTGGTCCTAGATACACGTGTTCTCACCGCAAAACTTTTTTGGGGTATAACAAGCGAGCTACTCATCTTAGTTCTTTCCATCAGAGGAGGATGTCTTATAACCATTGTTGCAAGGGTGGGAGAGTTTATTTGGATCCATATAAGCAGTGGCCTTCTCCGCTTGATCGTCTTATTGGGTTTCATAGGGGCCTGAGTCGACAGTGTTTATGAGGTTGATTAGGTCTTACAACAGTGTTTGCATTTTCTTCTCTTGGAGTAAAGGTGGATGATAGTATAAACACAGGGCGGGTCCTTATGTGTTTCGGATAAAGGGGCTACCTTCGCATCGTATGGGTTCTTTGGTTCCTTCTCCGGATAATCCTCCAAAGTTTGCTCAGCTTTATATTTATGATACTATCAATGAGGTTGATCATTGGATGGTTGTGTTTGATGACCATGGTAGTGGTATTGTTGATGGGGATGGTGGTGGTGCTGCTGGTAGGGAGGGTGCTAGCGGTGCTGGCTAGGAGGGTGGTTCTGTTGGTGGCGGGAAGGGTGTTACTGTTGGTGGCGGGGAGGGTCGTGTTACGGCTGGAGGGCCTGATCAAGCGATTGTGGTTTCTCTTAAGGCAATGTTGGACAGATGTAATGTGTTGGTGAAGAAGTTTAGGATGATTCGGGTTTCTCAGGAGCGTGTTGAACTTGCTGTTGCGCCATTTGGGATTCGTGTAGTTGGTTTAGGGTCTCATGACCCTGGTAGTCATAGTCCTCCTACTGCACCTGAGCTAGCGGCGCTTATTTTGGGTGATCTTGATGCTAATAGGTGCAAGTTTGATATTGTCGTTCAGATGGAATGGGGTCCTTTGAAACAGATATCGTCTTTGCACCCTGCTCTGATGTCTCTTCTGAAATGGATCGTATGGGCACCTAGAGGGGGGGGGGGGGGTGAATAGGTGCTACTCCAAATTTTAATACCTTTTCTATTTTAGGCTTAGCACAAAGGGTAAATTCTCTAGATATACTATTAGGTGGAATTTCCCTATATGCAAACATATCTACTAGCGAGTAAAGAGCGAGTGGAAGAGGAACGGGTAAACCGTAGAGAAGCATGCGGAGACACAGGATTTGTTTGACCACAGTTCCTTCCTTGTTAAGGGAAGTACGTCTGCGTTGGAGGGGTGGGCGGTACTAAGATCACCACGCCACAATAGGCCTCACCCTGTTCTCCGATGGATCCCGCCACCAAAGGCCTTATCCACCTTTCCACTATAGGGACCCTTCGAGGCGGGTACCGGCGCCTTTACACAACTAGCGGGGCACAACTCCACAATCAACTTGGAGGCTCCCGAAATGACAACAAGATGCCACAAGAACAAAGTTATCAAATACAACGAACAAGATCTAGGTATTGACAAGAATACTAGATCAGGGATTTCTCCAAGTGAATGGAGAGGAGTTGATGCGCTTGATTCGTGATGATGATGATGATCCTCTCCTCTCAATTTCCCCAAAGATCAAAGCCTTTAGGTGCTTGAAGTGGGAGATTGAGAATGGGAGCTCTTGCACAATGTCTGGACAATTTCGAATGAATCAAGAGTTCTGAATGTTGGGGAAGAAGGGGTATTTATACCCCCTGCCAAAACCAGCCGTTGGAGACTTTGGGGGCCAGATTATCTGGCCCAAGTGAGGGCCGGATTATCCGGCCTGGGGAAAACTCCGCCCTAGACTCGGAATATCCGGCAGATAATCCGCCCCCAATCAGATCATCGCGCCGAGCTTGCCCTTGATCAACTTCTGGGGGCCGGATTATCCGGTCCTATGTGAAGGCTGGATTATCTAGCCTAGGGAGCAAACACCGCCCCAGTTCGGATTTTCCGGGAGAAAATCCGACTGGACTCCGAGCGACGTGCCTTGGCATGCTTTGCTCAAAAACTGGCGGCCGGATTATCCGGCCCATGCGACAGCCAGATTATCTGGCCTGGGGAAGAAAAACCGCCTAGTTCAGATTTTCCGGGAGAAAATCCGACCGGACTCCGAGCGACATGCCTTGGCACCCTTCGAACAGTGAGGTAGGCCGGATTATCCGGCCCTTGGTGGGGCGGATAATCCACCCCCCTCAAAGCTTCCTGCACACTTAGCGCACATGAATAATCTCCATAGTATTGTTATCTAACACACAAAACATACGGAAACATGAAATGTTCTTTCAATCTCCCCCTTTTTGGTGTTAGATGACAATACCAGGATTTGCAGGAAAGAGTCACAAGACAACCAGCAATGAACATGGAAGATACTCCCCCTCAATGTGTGCATATTAGAATTTTGCATTGGAATACAAATGCACACAAATAGGTGAATCTATTCCATAGACATATGAGCAACATAATCATACCACCGAGGTAGAAGGAAAGGCATCCTTGAAATAGCCTCAATTATTACCGAGATAACCAATATAAGCGCCTTCCTTGATAAAGATTTCCAACATAATAGGATATGAATAGATGAATCCATAAGCATAATCCATGAGATAAATCCAGACAACCATTGACATAGAGTCTCAAAAAAACCACAAACCACAAATTTAAAGTTCAACGCTAAATGGGCATAAGTGAGAAAACGACAAATCGAAAAATGCAAGTGCTTATGCCCGACCCATGCAAATCCACGAATATCCTAATAGAACTACTTCTCCCCCTTTGGCATCGAGACACCAAAAAGGAAGAAGAGCGATGCTAGCCCCACGGGATCACTCGTAGTCCTCATCCTCGTCCTCGTCCTCGTCTTCATTCTCGTCCTCATCCTCATCTTCAAGCTCCTCGGTGTCACCATCCTCATCATCAGCAGCGGCTGCAGAGGGGAACAAGTGACGCTCCAACTCTCCATAGTTCAACCCGGAGGAAGAGTTCCACCGAGCATACGGTGTGGGAGGTGTAGGAGCCGGAGGATCACCCGAAGCACCAGACACATGGTGAAGGATGAGCTACTGGGAGTGGGCCAACTCATGGCGCTGCTTGTATGCCTCGTACTGACCCTTGCGCGTATCCACTCCCATGCAAAGTATGTGACGCTGGAACCAGTTCAGCTGCTTGATCTCATGGGCAACGGGAGGCACTGGGGGCCTGCGAGCATCCCTCATGAGACTCTCAGGTGTAGTGGAGGGGTGAGAGGTCTTCCGAACCTTAGTGTAGATCTTCTTGGCCTTATGCACAGAATCAATGTTGAACTCCTCAGAAGGAAGCAGGTGCCGAATGAGCATCATAATGTAGGGTGCATAGGGGATGGAAAGATGGTTGAACATAGCATCAGTCAATTCATGGTAGATGAAGTCCATGACATCTAGCATGTACTACACAGACTCGTCCTCGCACGAGGCAACCTCATGAGAAAATTGAAGGAGTTGGACAAGGTGAAAACACATCCTTCTAGACAACGTTCCACCCAACAAGTAACACATCTACCCAAAGATGAGGAGAGAGGGAGTTACCCTCACTCATTGGAGGAAGAACATGGAGGAGAAGGTACCCGAAGGCGCGAAGAAGAAGATCCGGGGAGGCCCGGAAAATCCGGTGGCCGGAGAGGCTCCGGGGAGGGTGGGGGACGAAGGCGGTGGCTGACGAGGAGGAGAGGGTTGGGGGAGAAGTGATGCTCGTTATGAGCCCTTCCCCCCCGATCCCTGCCCTTTAAGACGAAATCTGCCAGGGCCAGATTGTTCGGTCTACACTCGGGCCGGATTATCCGGCCTACACTTGGGCCGGATTATCCGGCCTCAAATCTGAAATTCTGTTGCACACAGATTCAGGCCCGTGCGTCCCCAAACAACACCCCCACAAGGTGTACAAGGGACCTGTGTGCAAGAATAGATGGCTTAGGATTAAGAGAACCAAACTGAGATGGTACTAGACACTCAAAATTGCAAGATCCAAATCAAATAAAAGCCAAGATTGAGTGTGATTCCCATAAGAACATGAGAGAGCAAAAACAGCCAAAAAGATCCAATTCTCCTCAAGGGAGAGGGCGGTGGCCGAAGCCACCTTGTTGGAGTGTATGGTGTGACACCGCGAAGATTTATCTTGGGTTCACGACCAATACTCATCAATAAGCTCACATATCACAAAATGATATTAAGAGAAATGATTTATCTTGCTTTTGGCATTATGGGGGGAGGGTTAGCCCAATGAGTTAGAACCACACTCCCCCTATATCCATGCCCACATCTAGACCAAAATAGGACTGAGATGTACGAGTGAGTGCATGGATAATCAAGACAAACTCCTGGAATCAATGATATTTAGCTCATTCCTCAAGTAGCAGAACCTTGCTTCATCAAGTGGCTTCGTAAAAATGTCCACAAGTTGGTTCTTCGTGCTCACAAAAGATAGATCAATATCGCCTCGAGCAACATGGTCTCGAATAAAATGATTTCGAATCTCAATATGCTTCGTCCTTGTATGCTGTACCCGATTGTACGCAAATTTGATTGCACTTTCATTATCACATAAAAGAGGCACGTTGTCACAATGGACACCGTATTCCTTTAAATTTTGCCTCATCCACAATAACTGAGTGCACGCGCTGGTAGCAGCAACATATTCAGCTTCGGCGGTGGAGAGAGATATACAATTCTGCTTTTTAGATGACCAACACACAAGAGATCTTCCCAAAAATTGACAAGCTCCAGAAGTGGATTTCCGATCATCCTTATCACTAGCCCAATCTGAATCAGTGTAACCACATAGAGAGAAATTGGAGCCCTTAGGATACCAGAGACCAAAGTTAGGGGAATGAACCAAATATCGAAAGATCCTCTTGACCACCACTAAGTGGCTTTCTTTAGGAGCTGGTTGATACCTTGCACACACTCCCACACTCAACACGATATCGGGTCTAGATGCGCAGAGGTAAAGAAGAGAGCCGATCATGGACCGGTATACCTTTTGGTCTACATCTTTACCATGTGGGTTGAGTTTAAGATGACATTTTGTTTACATCAGAGTGGCGACACCATTAAGATCCGTCATCTTGAATCTCTTGAGCATGTCTTGGATGTACTTTGCTTGATTAATGAAGGTTCCTTCTCTAAGTTGCTTGATCTCGAATCCAAGAAAGAACCGTAATTCCCCCCATCATAGACATCTCAAACCTGTCAGTCATAAGCTTTGAAAATTCATCATTAAAAGCTTTATTAGTAGAACCAAAGATGATATCGTCTACATATAGTTGGCATACGAAGAGCTCCCCCTTAACCTTATTAGTAAAAAGAGTGGGATCGATTTGCCCAACTTCGAAGCCACAGTCTAACAAAAGCTCTTTAAGGTGCTCATAGCACGCACGTGGGGCTTGTTTAAGGCCATAGAGTGCCCTATCGAGTTTGTAGACATGGTTTGGAAAGTTAGGATCCTCAAAGCCCAGGGGCTTCTTTACATATACCAACTCATGTAGAGGACCATTAAGGAAAGCACTCTTGATGTCCATTTGCTGCAACTTAAAATTGTTATGGGCAGCATAAGCAAGAAGGATACGGATGGACTCAAGGCGAGCCACTGGAGCATAGGTCTCACCGAAGTCAATACCCTCAACTTGAGAGTAACCTTGTGCCACAAGTCTTGCCTTGTTCCTCACAACAATGCCATTCTCATCTTGCTTGTTTTTAAATATCCATTTGGTGCCGATAACATTGCGACAATCTTTGGGTTTCTCCACAAGTTTCCAGAATTTGTTGCGCTCGAAATTATTCAATTCTTCATGCATAGCAACAACCCAGTATAGATCTTCAAGAGCTTCAACGACCTTCTTGGGTTCCACCATTGAGATATGAGCTTGATGCTCACCAAAACTGGCCAATTCCCTTCTTGTAGAAACCCTTCGTCGAAGATCACCAACAACCTTGTCGAGGGTGTGACCCCTTAACTCAAGGTTCTGATCAGCCCGAGCCTTGCGACGAAGTTCAATAAGTTTGTTGTCTCTTGGTGGAGTAGTTTCATCACTTGAATCTTCATTGGAATCATTTGCTTGACCTTGACTAGGAACTAGGATAACAACAGTAGGTGGTGATGAAGCGTGCCCTTGAGGTGAGTCAGTAGCCGTAACAGGAGGCTGCTGAACAGGTGAGTCAGGGCCGGATAATCTGGTCGAAGGAGGGGCCGGATAATCCGGCCTGGGAGTACTTGGAGCAATTTCATCAGGATGCCTGGGGCTTGCTTGTACTGGCGACGGGCCAGAAAATCCAGGGCTGGCCGGAAAATCTGGCCTAGAGCTTACATCGATATCTTCACCACCAGGAGCAATATGGTCAGCAGGAGCGGGGTGGCTGGATAATCCGGTGTCCACTGGATAATCCGGCCTAGAGCTTTCTGGAACAACTTGACCTTCAGCAGTTGATGGAGATGGTGCAGAAGTTGCTCCCATGGTGGGAACATGTTGGGTATGTGTAGATGAGGGCTCTTCATGAGTAGAGCATTGTCCTTCCCGATCCGCCACAAGGGGTTCCTCAAAGGGGCGGAAAAATCCCACGCCCATTCTTCTTATGGAATCTTGGGGTATTTCAACATCTGCATCGCAAACACCAACTTGCTCCGCACGGGAACCATCATTTTCTTCGAACACCACACTACAAGATTCTACAACAGTTCCGGAGAGCTTATTGTAGACTCTATAAGTGTGGGATTCGGCACTATAACCAACAAAAAATACCTTCTAGAGCCTTAGATTCAAACTTAGATAAACGGACTCCCTTGATGAGAAAGAAACACTTACACCCGAATACCCGAAAGTATGAGATGTTTGGCTTGTTACCAGTAAGTATTTCATATGGAGTCTTGTCCAATATCTTATGGATGTATAACCGGTTGGATGAGTGACAAGCGGTAGAGATTGCTTCAGCCCAGAAGTTATATGGAGATTTGAATTCGGCTAGCATAGATCTTGCCATATCCATTAACGTCTGATTCTTCCTCTCGGCTACACCATTTTGTTGAGGGGTGTACGCAGCGGAATATTGATGTATTATCCCCTCTTCACTTAGGAACTCATTTAAGGTGTAGTTCTTGAACTCAGAGCCGTTATCACTTCTTATAGCCAGAATGGGGACGTTGTGTTGATGTTGAACCTCATTGGCGAAGTCGATGACCGTTTGTTGAGTTTCACTCTTCAACTTGAAGAAATAAACCCAAGTGTATCTTGAGTAATCATCAACAATCACTAGACAATACTTCTTCCCACCGAGGCTTGCATGAGATGGAGGTCCGAAGAGGTCCACATGAAGGAGCTCTAAGATCCTTTTTGACGAGATAATAGTTTTCCTTCGATGAGGAGAGTCATGCATTTTCCCTTCAACACACGCCCTGCAAACACGATCTTTGGCAAAAGAGACATTTTCTTTTAGTCCAAGGATGTGGCCACCCTTGTGGAGACTTTGCAAAGTTCTCATATTGACGTAGGCTAGTCGGCGATGCCATAGCCAACCCGTGTCAACCTTTCCAAAAGGACACATTGGGCCTGTAGTGGTTTTCCCCGAAAAGTCCACCACGTACAGGTCATTTTCGACATATCCCACGAAAGCGACTTTTAGAGACTTGCTCCACAAGAGTACCACCAAATCAGCATCAATATAAACTGCAAATCCCATCTTACCAAGGGCGCGAACTGAAAGTAAGTTGTACCCGAGGGTCTCAACAAGCATGACGTCCACGAGAGAGATATCGTGAGCCACCACAACTTTGCCGAGACCCAATACCTCAGATTTTGACTTGTCACCATAGGAGACGGTTATATGATCATGGTTTGGGCGCATCTCCGTGATGATCTCCTTGCTTCCGGTCCTATGACTCGTGCAACCGCTATCGGGTACCCATTTTGAGCCACCGGAAGCATAGCCCTGCAAGAAAATTACTTCTTGGTTTTAGGTCCCCATTTTTCAATGGGTCCTCTCATGTTAGTGACAAGGGTCTTGGGGACCCAAATAGACCAAGGAATGTAACAATCATAAGGGCCTACATAACTAGCATAAACATCACCATAGTAACCGCAATATAATTCAAAGTTAGGATTGTTGACCCCTGCAAAACCATCATAATTAGTCTTGTCATTGGTAATGTTGCTAGTCTTTGGTTGAGCAGTCTTGCTCTTCTTCTTCTTCTTCTTCTTCTTCTTGGTTTTCTTACTCTTTGTCTTGGGAATGTAACCAAGACCTTCTTTTCTATTGTTTGTCCTTTGCTTGCTCAGTATCTCATCAATAACCTCTTTACCTTTGTGTTGAGAACCTCTTGCAAGGTCTTCTTTTCCATAGGATGAAGTGGAGGTACTTGGCACATCATACCGTTTCAATTGAGTTTGGAGATGGTCATGAGACTCATTTAAAGTAGAATGATCACTCTTCAATGCCTTGTGAGCACTTTCAAGATTATCAAACTTCTCCAAAAGTTTAGCATGAACAACCCCAAATTCAATCTTTTCTTTCTTTAGTTTCTTTACCTTGGCAAGAGCATGGTCACGTTCTTTGATGAGCTGAGCCACAGCTTCATCACGTGACTCCTCAATGGATTCGAGTCTCTCTTCCAAAGATACTCGAGCTTCCTCTTCTTCTTCCAAGGCATTCTTTAAGGAAGCTATCTCCAAGGCATCTTCTCTTTCAATTTTGCCTTTTTCTTCAAGAAGATCTTCGGCTTGAGCAAGCTGACTCATAAGAGCATCAAAATGGAGTTTGTGCTCACCTTGCAGGTTAGAGAAAAAGGTGTCCAAAGCAATAACTTCTTCTTTCATGTTAAGACTGTCATGATCATCCATATCCAAAATTATGTTAGTCTTAGGAAATGAAGAGCTAGAACTTGATACCTCGGACCCTCTTACCATTAGGCAAGTAGCATTGTTGTTGTTGATGTTCTCGTTTGGAGAGTCGAAGAGAGATGATGGAGTCGATGTGGTGGCTATAGCAGCCACCTCGCGAGAACTATCCTCATCTGAAGGGTTACGGGTATGCTACACTAGCGTAAAATCAAAATTTTCTACCGCGTCAACCAGGAATACTATTGTCATAGATCACGGGATTACTGCTAGACGCGCAGGTGCGGAACTCGATGAAGCACGTTGCGGCAGTGTAGATGTTCTACGTCTCCTCCTCGTCCTCGTCCCACGAGCAGCTCCCCTTTGCGCGGCTCGTCCAAGTGCTACAGATGCAGCACCTCCGAGGTATCCACACGTCCGGAGTGGAAGCCGTCACACGCCAGACTGCTAGGTCTGCGCGTGCAACACAGGCGGAAGATGAGTGGCGGCTGGGTGGAATGCTCTCTCTTTTTCAGCTCGCCTCACTCTCTCTTATATAGGCATCCCTGGTGGGCTTCTATATTAGCAGCCCATTAGCAGCCTAAGCCTGGTCTAATTCGGATCCAATCCTCATTAGGCTTGCAGCCCCTAAAGTGTGTGACCCTATAGGTTCATACATGTATAGACATGACGCGAGTACACTTACTCCGTCAATAGTTGGTAGCGGCCTCTAGCAAGACGTGCCAACTCCTAAACGCATATAAAGATCATTCGGACGAACCATCACAAGGTTGAGTACATGTCTTTCCCTTTGCCTCACGATATTTGGTCTAGCTCCAAGCTGACCTCTCTTTCTCGATACTGTGATTCGGAATCCCTTTACTAGGTTAACTCTTAACCATATGTAGCACGGCCATGCATTTCTGGATCCGATCACTCGAGGGGCCTAGAGATATCTCTCTCAAGTAGAGAGGGGCAAATCCCATCTTGATTGACCGATGCCTTGCAGCATGTATCAGGACAAACCCGAAAGCTACCTTTATAACTACCCAGTTACGGAGTAGTGTTTGATAGCCCCAAAGTAGGTCGATCCACATCTCAAGTACATGCGACAATCTCAGGTCTAAGGACAAAACGTACACAATGTGTAGAGAGAGCTGCAAGTATTATTGCTAGTCTCATGTTGGGTCAGTCCAACCCCATGTTCATAACATGTGTCCACATCATTGGTTTGACATCTCCATGTCAATGACTTGTGAAACATAGTCATCAACCAATCGATGTGCTAGTCTAATATTCACGTGTGTCCTCGCATGAACTCCGACTAGGGACAATTATTAGATAACCATACAAGTAAAGAGTTTCATAAACAATTCACATAATTGCCAATCAATACAAGTTGCCTGGTATATGGATATTCAAGGAACATTATAATAACTCATGGATACACATGAAATACAATCATCTCTATGATTGCCTCTAGGGCATATTTCCTTCAGTCTCCCACTTGCACTAGAGTCAATCTAGACAGTATCTAATACCTATTGCTCTTGTGTGCGCTTCATGCGTAGGCTGCGGGAGTGGCTTAGTCAAGGGATCAGCAACATTTGAGTCCGTATGTATTTTGCATAACATGACACTACCTTCATCAATGAACTCACGAATCAGATGGTAGCGCATGCGAATATGTTTGTTCTTCTGGTTCTGTCTAGGTTCTTTGGCTTGTGCAATAGCACCATTGTTGTCACAATAAACGTCCAAGGGATTGGACGAGCCCTGAACCACACCAAGAGCGATCAGGAAATTCCTAATCCAAAGAGCTTCCTTTGCAGCCTCCGAGGCAGCAATATATTCAACTTCTGTTGAAGAGGAGGCCACTGTATCTTGCTTGGAACTTTTCCAGCTCACAGCACCACCATTCATGACAAACACATAACCTGATTGTGATTTCGAGTCATCTGAGTCATTAAGGTAACTCGCATCTGTGTAACCCTTTACACTGAGTTCAACCTCACCTCCATAAACTAGGAACATATCCTTAGTCCTTCTCAAGTACTTAAGGATATTCTTTACCGCTGTCCAGTGAATCTCACCTGGATCAGCCTGGTATCTGCTCGTAACACTTAGAGCATAGGAAACATCTGGGCGAGTACATGTCATTGCATACATGATGGATCCAATAGCCGAAGCATATGGAACCCTACTCATGCGTTCTCGCTCATGAGTGGTCGAAGGACACTGAGTCTTGCTGAGTTTAATGCCGTGAGACATGGGCAAGAACCCCTTCTTAGCCTCTTCCATGCTGAACCGTTTCAACACTTTGTCAATGTACGTACTCTGGCTTAATCCAATTAGCCTCCTTGATCTATCTCTATAGATCTTGATACCCAGAATATATGCCGCTTCTCCCAAGTCCTTCATAGAAAAACTATTTTTCAATGAGGTCTTAACAGACTCGAGCATAGGAATGTCATTTCCAATCAATAATATGTCATCCACATATAAGATTAGAAACACAAGTGATTTCCCATTTTCTTTCTTATACACACAAGGTTCTTGTTCGTTTTTAGTGAAGCCAAACTCCTTTACAACTTCATCAAATCGAATGTTCCAACTCCGAGATGCTTGCTTCAGACCATAAATAGACTTTTGAAGTTTGCATACCTTTCCAGCATTGTTTGGATCGACAAAACCTTCGGGCTGCATCATATACACGTCCTCAGAAAGGATTCCATTTAAGAAAGCCGTCTTGACATCCATCTGCCATATCTCATAATCGAAATGTGTAGCAATGGCTAGAATGATCCGTATAGATTTAAGCATCGCTACGGGCGAGAAAGTCTCGTCGTAGTCAACTCCTTGAACTTGTCGAAAACCTTTTGCAACAAGTCGACCTTTATGGATGTGAACATTTCCATCCATATCAATCTTCTTCTTATAGATCCACTTGCACTCGATGGCTTTAAAACCATCAGGCAGGTCAACCAAGTTCCAAACTTGATTGTCTCCCATGGACTCTATCTCGGATCTCATGGCAATCAGCCATTTCTCAGAGTCTGGGTCCACCATCGCTTTTGCATAGGTCGCAGGCTCATCATTGTCTAACAATAATAACTCTCGCGCTTCGCGGAGCCTCGCCGACCTTCGTGGCTGTGGTGCTTCTATTGCCACGGGTTCCTCAACTTGTTCTGCTACAATAGCATCACTCGTAGAAGCATCCCCGACTGGCTCATCTTGAACTTCTTCAAGTCGCACCGACCTTCCACTCGTTCCCTTTGTGAGAAACTCTTTCTCTAGGAAAACACCGCTACGAGCGACAAACACTTTGCCCTCTTCTCGGTTGTAGAAGTAATACCCTAAGGTTTCCCTTGGGTATCCCACAAAAATGCACTTATCCGATTTGGGTGTTAGCTTGTCCGACTGAAGTCGCTTGACAAATGCATCACAACCCCAAATCTTTAGAAAAGACAAACTGGGATTCTTTCCAGTCCACATCTCATATGGTGTCTTAACTACGGATTTAGATGGTACCCTATTTAGTGTGAAAGCTGCTGTTTCTAGCGCGTAACCCCAAAATGATAATGGTAAATCCGACTAGCTCATCATCGATCGAACCATGTCCAACAAAGTTCGATTACGCCGTTCAGAGACCCCGTTTCTTTGAGGCGTTCCGGGCGGCGTGAGCTGTGGAACAATTCCGCAACTCTTAAGATGATTGCTAAACTCGTGACTCAAATATTCACCTCCGCGATCAGATCGCAAGGCCTTTATTTTCTTGCCACGTTGATTCTCTACCTCATTTTGAAACTCTTTGAACTTTTCAAAAGTTTCAGACTTATGCTTCATCAAGTAGACATAGCCATATCTACTGAAATCATCAGTGAAAGTAATGAAGTAGTGATATCCTCCTCTGGCTGTCGTGCTCATTGGTCCACATACATCAGTATGTATGAGTTCCAACAAGTTTGTCGCTCTCTCGGGAAACCCCGTAAAAGGCGTCTTGGTCATCTTTCCAAGTAAACAAGCTTGACATGTCTCGTATGATTCAAAATCAAACAAAGTTAGAAGACCATCACCATGGAGCTTCTTCATGCGCTTTTCACTTATATGCCCCAAACGACAATGCCATAGATAGGTAGGACTCAAATCATTTGGCCGAAGCCTTTTAGCACTAACATTGTAAACACATGCATTATCAAGATTTAAAATAAATAACCCATTCACAATGGGAGCATCGGCCACAAACATAGCATTCTTAGAGATTACACAACCATTGTTTGTACTCGCGAATGAATAACCATCCCTCATCAAACATGAAGGTGATAAAATGTTTCGACCCATACTAGGAATGTAATAACAATTATTCAACTCCATGATAAATCCTGACGGAAGGTGAAGTTGCATGACGCCGACGAACAATGCAGCAACCCTTGCTTTATTTCCGACGCGAAAATCCACTTCGCCTTTTTGCACTTCTCTAGTCCTTATTAGCCCCTGCATCGAGTTGCAAATATGAGCAACCGATCCGGTATCAAATACCCAAGAGTTAACATAAGAATCTGCGAGAAAAATGTCCACAACATTTACAACAAGTGTACCTGAGTGGGAAGTACTCTTACTTCCACTTTTCTTCAAAGAAGCCTGGTACTTGCTGCAGTTTCTCTTCCAGTGGCCATATTCGTGACAAAAGGAACACTCAGTGTCTCCTCCAGGACCAGCCTTTTGCTTGGGTGCAGGGTTTGGCTTAGGGATCGTATCCTTAGCCTTGCCCTTCTTCTTCTGCCAAGAAGTGCCCTTTTTCTTGAAGCTAGGCTTGTTCTGCACAGCCATCACATGGCTATGCCCTGCACACTTCTTAATGTCACATTCTGCTGTTTTCAGCATCCCACATAATTCATTAAGGCCCCTCTCCACCCCATGCATATGGTAGTTCGAAATGAAATGCCCATAGCTAGATGGAAGAGATGCCAAAATGAAGTCAGTGGCCAACTCTTGGCCTAATGGAAAACCAAGCTTTTCCAAAGTCTGACTGTAACCAACCATTTTGATCACATGGGGGCCTACAACTGCTCCCTCTGCCAGCTTGCATTCCACAAAGGACTTAGCGACATTGTACCTCTCAGTCCTAGCCTGAGTCTGGAACATGTCCTTAAGCGCAACGATCATATCGTACGCTTCCTGATCCTCAAACTGTTTTTGAAGATCAGGTTCCATGCATGCAAGCATAAGACAACTGACCTCAAGAGATTCATCACATGCTTTCTTGTAGGCATTCTTAAGGGTAGCAGTTGCATTATCAGCAGGTTCATCCGGGATTGGGGTATCCAGAACAGTTTCCTTTTTCTCAGCCCTGAGAACAATTCTCAGGTTACGGACCCAGTCCAAATAGTTTGTTCCATTTAGTTTATCCTTTTCAAGAATCGAACGCAAAGCAAAAGGTGATGAATTGTTCGGTGCCATTGATCTACAACAAAAAAATATGCAAAATACTAAGCCATGTAACCATGAAAGAGTAAAACATATTAAACAATTTAATAGCATATACTCCCACTTAAATCAACATCCCTCTATTGATACTAAGTGATTCAAGATCCACAATTAACAAGTCGACTAGTGAGCTTTAGCATCACTGCTAGAAGACAAGGTAAATCGGTAAGCAACCTTTGCTAATCATATCACATATGACTCTTGTTGTTGGGTGACATCTCTATGTCAAAACTAGGCGCCCAACCTTTATGCCCCAAGGTCCTTAACTGTTAAGATGACCTTGTTAAGCTCACCAACCCTTATGCGTGTAGGTATCCGATACAAACCCATCCAGCCAAGGAAAACCGTGGCACCCTAATTTCATAGACCCATCAACGATTGTACATGGCATAGGATGGTGCAAGGTTTGGTTGGGAGGGCATGGTTTAACTTAAACTTTGTGAGGGATCGTTCTACTTCTATCATCTAAGCATGCATAGTAGTAAAACGTATAAGAATAGCATTCACATAGATGTGATATAGTATGGCCATTTTTCTCATGGTGATCTCCATCGCCATAGAACCTGTCCACCATGATGATCTCCATCTTCATGCTCTATGCGAGCCATCCTCCAAGTGATGAGTTCTCCAAGAACTAATACAAGCTATTACTCCTAACATCTAGTAATCAAAATTACATGGTATTGGGATCATCACAAGTTGGCACGCAAGCCATTACAATAATTGACAACACATATGGCTCCAGCCGTGTTGCCCAACTCACGACACGCAGGTCATGAAAAATACATACATGCATCACATACATTTTTGGGCCATACTGATCACATAAATCCTGCAAAAACAAGTTGTGCATAGAATCGCATTCTACCGGATCATGTGAAATCGTACCACCTATGAACCTTAACGAGATACAAAAAGGGGGCTATGACTAAGGGGGGTCTAGCGGGTCTCCCCCTGCGGGGTTCGAAGGGGCAGCGCCCCTCGCGGTACCTTTTTGTGAAAAATGAGAGATCAAATCTATACAATTTTCTTTAAGGATTTTGATCGGCAAATCCAATTTACCATAAACTGACCATAGTTCCGATTCGACCAAACTCCTTTGATCACGGTACGTCGATTCAGATCTAATTCCCGATTCGATCAATCATATTGATCTTCGCGTGATTCAGAAGGATTTATGTGTCACTGTCTACCCCGATGGCGGAAACCGACCGGTAGGGGTAAGTCGTTCGACGACCTTAGAATCACGATCACGGAAAGTAAGATCATAGATCAATCCAGAAACACCGCCATACAAACGATCATATCATTCATATCAATCTACATATCACCATATGCAAACTTCCCGAACCTATGACTGAATAGCATCGGCTCTGATACCACTGAAGGGTTACGGGTAGGCTACACTAGCGTAAAATCAAAATTTTCTACCGCGTCAACCAGGAATACTATTGTCATAGATCACGGGATTACCGCTAGACGCGCAGGTGCGGAACTCGATGAAGCACGTTGCGGCAGTGTAGATGTTCTACGTCTCCTCCTCGTCCTCGTCCCACGAGCAGCTCCCCTTTGCGCGGCTCATCCAAGTGCTACAGATGCAGCACCTCCGAGGTATCCACACGTCCGGAGTGGAAGCCGTCACACGCCAGACTGCTAGGTCTGCGCGTGCAACACAGGCGGAAGATGAGTGGCGGCTGGGTGGAATGCTCTCTCTTTTTCAGCTCGCCTCACTCTCTCTTATATAGGCATCCCTGGTGGGCTTCTATATTAGCAGCCCATTAGCAGCCTAAGCCTGGTCTAATTCGGATCCAATCCTCATTAGGCTTGCAGCCCCTAAAGTGTGTGACCCTATAGGTTCATACACGTATAGACATGACGCGAGTACACTTACTCCGTCAATAGTTGGTAGCGGCCTCTAGCAAGACGTGCCAACTCCTAAACGCATATAAAGATCATTCGGACGAACCATCACAAGGTTGAGTACATGTCTTTCCCTTTGCCTCACGATATTTGGTCTAGCTCCAAGCTGACCTCTCTTTCTCGATACTGTGATTCGGAATCCCTTTACTAGGTTAACTCTTAACCATATGTAGCACGGCCATGCATTTCTGGATCCGATCACTCGAGGGGCCTAGAGATATCTCTCTCAAGTAGAGAGGGGCAAATCCCATCTTGATTGACCGATGCCTTGCAGCATGTATCAGGACAAACCCGAAAGCTACCTTTATAACTACCCAGTTACGGAGTAGTGTTTGATAGCCCCAAAGTAGGTCGATCCACATCTCAAGTACATGCGACAATCTCAGGTCTAAGGACAAAACGTACACGATGTGTAGAGAGAGCTGCAAGTATTATTGCTAGTCTCATGTTGGGTCAGTCCAACCCCATGTTCATAACATGTGTCCACATCATTGGTTTGACATCTCCATGTCAATGACTTGTGAAACATAGTCATCAACCAATCGATGTGCTAGTCTAATATTCACGTGTGTCCTCGCATGAACTCCGACTAGGGACAATTATTAGATAACCATACAAGTAAAGAGTTTCATAAACAATTCACATAATTGCCAATCAATACAAGTTGCCTGGTATATGGATATTCAAGGAACATTATAATAACTCATGGATACACATGAAATACAATCATCTCTATGATTGCCTCTAGGGCATATTTCCTTCAGTCTCCCACTTGCACTAGAGTCAATCTAGACAGTATCTAATACCTATTGCTCTTGTGTGCGCTTCATGCGTAGGCTGCGGGAGTGGCTTAGTCAAGGGATCAGCAACATTTGAGTCCGTATGTATTTTGCATAACATGACACTACCTTCATCAATGAACTCACGAATCAGATGGTAGCGCATGCGAATATGTTTGTTCTTCTGGTTCTGTCTAGGTTCTTTGGCTTGTGCAATAGCACCATTGTTGTCACAATAAACATCCAAGGGATTGGACGAGCCCTGAACCACACCAAGAGCGATCAGGAAATTCCTAATCCAAAGAGCTTCCTTTGCAGCCTCCGAGGCAGCAATATATTCAACTTCTGTTGAAGAGGAGGCCACTGTATCTTGCTTGGAACTTTTCCAGCTCACAGCACCACCATTCATGACAAACACATAACCTGATTGTGATTTCGAGTCATCTGAGTCATTAAGGTAACTCGCATCTGTGTAACCCTTTACACTGAGTTCAACCTCACCTCCATAAACTAGGAACATATCCTTAGTCCTTCTCAAGTACTTAAGGATATTCTTTACCGCTGTCCAGTGAATCTCACCTGGATCAGCCTGGTATCTGCTCGTAACACTTAGAGCATAGGAAACATCTGGGCGAGTACATGTCATTGCATACATGATGGGTCCAATAGCCGAAGCATATGGAACCCTACTCATGCGTTCTCGCTCATGAGTGGTCGAAGGACACTGAGTCTTGCTGAGTTTAATGCCGTGAGACATGGGCAAGAACCCCTTCTTAGCCTCTTCCATGCTGAACCGTTTCAACACTTTGTCAATGTACGTACTCTGGCTTAATCCAATTAGCCTCCTTGATCTATCTCTATAGATCTTGATACCCAGAATATATGCCGCTTCTCCCAAGTCCTTCATAGAAAAACTATTTTTCAATGAGGTCTTAACAGACTCGAGCATAGGAATGTCATTTCCAATCAATAATATGTCATCCACATATAAGATTAGAAACACAAGTGATTTCCCATTTTCTTTCTTATACACACAAGGTTCTTGTTCGTTTTTAGTGAAGCCAAACTCCTTTACAACTTCATCAAATCGAATGTTCCAACTCCGAGATGCTTGCTTCAGACCATAAATAGACTTTTGAAGTTTGCATACCTTTCCAGCATTGTTTGGATCGACAAAACCTTCGGGCTGCATCATATACACGTCCTCAGAAAGGATTCCATTTAAGAAAGCCGTCTTGACATCCATCTGCCATATCTCATAATCGAAATGTGTAGCAATGGCTAGAATGATCCGTATAGATTTAAGCATCGCTACGGGCGAGAAAGTCTCGTCGTAGTCAACTCCTTGAACTTGTCGAAAACCTTTTGCAACAAGTCGACCTTTATGGATGTGAACATTTCCATCCATATCAATCTTCTTCTTATAGATCCACTTGCACTCGATGGCTTTAAAACCATCAGGCAGGTCAACCAAGTTCCAAACTTGATTGTCTCCCATGGACTCTATCTCGGATCTCATGGCAATCAGCCATTTCTCAGAGTCTGGGTCCACCATCGCTTTTGCATAGGTCGCAGGCTCATCATTGTCTAACAATAATAACTCTCGCGCTTCGCGGAGCCTCGCCGACCTTCGTGGCTGTGGTGCTTCTATTGCCACGGGTTCCTCAACTTGTTCTGCTACAATAGCATCACTCGTAGAAGCATCCCCGACTGGCTCATCTTGAACTTCTTCAAGTCGCACCGACCTTCCACTCGTTCCCTTTGTGAGAAACTCTTTCTCTAGGAAAACACCGCTACGAGCGACAAACACTTTGCCCTCTTCTCGGTTGTAGAAGTAATACCCTAAGGTTTCCCTTGGGTATCCCACAAAAATGCACTTATCCGATTTGGGTGTTAGCTTGTCCGACTGAAGTCGCTTGACAAATGCATCACAACCCCAAATCTTTAGAAAAGACAAACTGGGATTCTTTCCAGTCCACATCTCATATGGTGTCTTAACTACGGATTTAGATGGTACCCTATTTAGTGTGAAAGCTGCTGTTTCTAGCGCGTAACCCCAAAATGATAATGGTAAATCCGACTAGCTCATCATCGATCGAACCATGTCCAACAAAGTTCGATTACGCCGTTCAGAGACCCCGTTTCTTTGAGGCGTTCCGGGCGGCGTGAGCTGTGGAACAATTCCGCAACTCTTAAGATGATTGCTAAACTCGTGACTCAAATATTCACCTCCGCGATCAGATCGCAAGGCCTTTATTTTCTTGCCACGTTGATTCTCTACCTCATTTTGAAACTCTTTGAACTTTTCAAAAGTTTCAGACTTATGCTTCATCAAGTAGACATAGCCATATCTACTGAAATCATCAGTGAAAGTAATGAAGTAGTGATATCCTCCTCTGGCTGTCGTGCTCATTGGTCCACATACATCAGTATGTATGAGTTCCAACAAGTTTGTCGCTCTCTCGGGAAACCCCGTAAAAGGCGTCTTGGTCATCTTTCCAAGTAAACAAGCTTGACATGTCTCGTATGATTCAAAATCAAACAAAGTTAGAAGACCATCACCATGGAGCTTCTTCATGCGCTTTTCACTTATATGCCCCAAACGACAATGCCATAGATAGGTAGGACTCAAATCATTTGGCCGAAGCCTTTTAGCACTAACATTGTAAACACATGCATTATCAAGATTTAAAATAAATAACCCATTCACAATGGGAGCATCGGCCACAAACATAGCATTCTTAGAGATTACACAACCATTGTTTGTACTCGCGAATGAATAACCATCCCTCATCAAACATGAAGGTGATAAAATGTTTCGACCCATACTAGGAATGTAATAACAATTATTCAACTCCATGATAAATCCTGACGGAAGGTGAAGTTGCATGACGCCGACGAACAATGCAGCAACCCTTGCTTTATTTCCGACGCGAAAATCCACTTCGCCTTTTTGCACTTCTCTAGTCCTTATTAGCCCCTGCATCGAGTTGCAAATATGAGCAACCGATCCGGTATCAAATACCCAAGAGTTAACATAAGAATCTGCGAGAAAAATGTCCACAACATTTACAACAAGTGTACCTGAGTGGGAAGTACTCTTACTTCCACTTTTCTTCAAAGAAGCCTGGTACTTGCTGTAGTTTCTCTTCCAGTGGCCATATTCGTGACAAAAGGAACACTCAGTGTCTCCTCCAGGACCAGCCTTTTGCTTGGGTGCAGGGTTTGGCTTAGGGATCGTATCCTTAGCCTTGCCCTTCTTCTTCTGCCAAGAAGTGCCCTTTTTCTTGAAGCTAGGCTTGTTCTGCACAGCCATCACATGGCTATGCCCTGCACACTTCTTAATGTCACATTCTGCTGTTTTCAGCATCCCACATAATTCATTAAGGCCCCTCTCCACCCCATGCATATGGTAGTTCGAAATGAAATGCCCATAGCTAGATGGAAGAGATGCCAAAATGAAGTCAGTGGCCAACTCTTGGCCTAATGGAAAACCAAGCTTTTCCAAAGTCTGACTGTAACCAACCATTTTGATCACATGGGGGCCTACAGCTGCTCCCTCTGCCAGCTTGCATTCCACAAAGGACTTAGCGACATTGTACCTCTCAGTCCTAGCCTGAGTCTGGAACATGTCCTTAAGCGCAACGATCATATCGTACGCTTCCTGATCCTCAAACTGTTTTTGAAGATCAGGTTCCATGCATGCAAGCATAAGACAACTGACCTCAAGAGATTCATCACATGCTTTCTTGTAGGCATTCTTAAGGGTAGCAGTTGCATTATCAGCAGGTTCATCCGGGATTGGGGTATCCAGAACAGTTTCCTTTTTCTCAGCCCTGAGAACAATTCTCAGGTTACGGACCCAGTCCAAATAGTTTGTTCCATTTAGTTTATCCTTTTCAAGAATCGAACGCAAAGCAAAAGGTGATGAATTGTTCGGTGCCATTGATCTACAACAAAAAAATATGCAAAATACTAAGCCATGTAACCATGAAAGAGTAAAACATATTAAACAATTTAATAGCATATACTCCCACTTAAATCAACATCCCTCTATTGATACTAAGTGATTCAAGATCCACAAAACAAGTCGACTAGTGAGCTTTAGCATCACTGCTAGAAGACAAGGTAAATCGGTAAGCAACCTTTGCTAATCATATCACATATGACTCTTGTTGTTGGGTGACATCTCTATGTCAAAACTAGGCGCCCAACCTTTATGCCCCAAGGTCCTTAACTGTTAAGATGACCTTGTTAAGCTCACCAACCCTTATGCGTGTAGGTATCCGATACAAACCCATCCAGCCAAGGAAAACCGTGGCACCCTAATTTCATAGACCCATCAACGATTGTACAGGGCATAGGATGGTGCAAGGTTTGGTTGGGAGGGCATGGTTTAACTTAAACTTTGTGAGGGATCGTTCTACTTCTATCATCTAAGCATGCATAGTAGTAAAACGTATAAGAATAGCATTCACATAGATGTGATATAGTATGGCCATTTTTCTCATGGTGATCTCCATCGCCATAGAACCTGTCCACCATGATGATCTCCATCTTCATGCTCTATGCGAGCCATCCTCCAAGTGATGAGTTCTCCAAGAACTAATACAAGCTATTACTCCTAACATCTAGTAATCAAAATTACATGGTATTGGGATCATCACAAGTTGGCACGCAAGCCATTACAATAATTGACAACACATATGGCTCCAGCCGTGTTGCCCAACTCACGACACGCAGGTCATGAAAAATACATACATGCATCACATACATTTTTGGGCCATACTGATCACATAAATCCTGCAAAAACAAGTTGTGCATAGAATCGCATTCTACCGGATCATGTGAAATCGTACCACCTATGAACCTTAACGAGATACAAAAAGGGGGCTATGACTAAGGGGGGTCTAGCGGGTCTCCCCCTGCGGGGTTCGAAGGGGCAGCGCCCCTCGCGGTACCTTTTTGTGAAAAATGAGAGATCAAATCTATACAATTTTCTTTAAGGATTTTGATCGGCAAATCCAATTTACCATAAACTGACCATAGTTCCGATTCGACCAAACTCCTTTGATCACGGTACGTCGATTCAGATCTAATTCCCGATTCGATCAATCATATTGATCTTCGCGTGATTCAGAAGGATTTATGTGTCACTGTCTACCCCGATGGCGGAAACCGACCGGTAGGGGTAAGTCGTTCGACGACCTTAGAATCACGATCACGGAAAGTAAGATCATAGATCAATCCAGAAACACCGCCATACAAACGATCATATCATTCATATCAATCTACATATCACCATATGCAAACTTCCCGAACCTATGACTGAATAGCATCGGCTCTGATACCACTGAAGGGTTACGGGTAGGCTACACTAGCGTAAAATCAAAATTTTCTACCGCGTCAACCAGGAATACTATTGTCATAGATCACGGGATTACCGCTAGACGCGCAGGTGCGGAACTCGATGAAGCACGTTGCGGCAGTGTAGATGTTCTACGTCTCCTCCTCGTCCTCGTCCCACGAGCAGCTCCCCTTTGCGCGGCTCATCCAAGTGCTACAGATGCAGCACCTCCGAGGTATCCACACGTCCGGAGTGGAAGCCGTCACACGCCAGACTGCTAGGTCTGCGCGTGCAACACAGGCGGAAGATGAGTGGCGGCTGGGTGGAATGCTCTCTCTTTTTCAGCTCGCCTCACTCTCTCTTATATAGGCATCCCTGGTGGGCTTCTACATTAGCAGCCCATTAGCAGCCTAAGCCTGGTCTAATTCGGATCCAATCCTCATTAGGCTTGCAGCCCCTAAAGTGTGTGACCCTATAGGTTCATACACGTATAGACATGACGCGAGTACACTTACTCCGTCAATAGTTGGTAGCGGCCTCTAGCAAGACGTGCCAACTCCTAAACGCATATAAAGATCATTCGGACGAACCATCACAAGGTTGAGTACATGTCTTTCCCTTTGCCTCACGATATTTGGTCTAGCTCCAAGCTGACCTCTCTTTCTCGATACTGTGATTCGGAATCCCTTTACTAGGTTAACTCTTAACCATATGTAGCACGGCCATGCATTTCTGGATCCGATCACTCGAGGGGCCTAGAGATATCTCTCTCAAGTAGAGAGGGGCAAATCCCATCTTGATTGACCGATGCCTTGCAGCATGTATCAGGACAAACCCGAAAGCTACCTTTATAACTACCCAGTTACGGAGTAGTGTTTGATAGCCCCAAAGTAGGTCGATCCACATCTCAAGTACATGCGACAATCTCAGGTCTAAGGACAAAACGTACACGATGTGTAGAGAGAGCTGCAAGTATTATTGCTAGTCTCATGTTGGGTCAGTCCAACCCCATGTTCATAACATGTGTCCACATCATTGGTTTGACATCTCCATGTCAATGACTTGTGAAACATAGTCATCAACCAATCGATGTGCTAGTCTAATATTCACGTGTGTCCTCGCATGAACTCCGACTAGGGACAATTATTAGATAACCATACAAGTAAAGAGTTTCACAAACAATTCACATAATTGCCAATCAATACAAGTTGCCTGGTATATGGATATTCAAGGAACATTATAATAACTCATGGATACACATGAAATACAATCATCTCTATGATTGCCTCTAGGGCATATTTCCTTCATCATCCTCTTCATCTTCACTTGCAGAGGAGTATTCTTCTTGTGCCACTAAGACAATCTTGGGTTGCTTCTTATAGGGGCCATTCTTCTTAATAAATGGCTTCTTCTTAGGTGCTTTGGATTTTTCTTTAAGAGTGAGCCTGCCACCATTGTCTTCTCTATTTTGATACGGACACTCGGCTACAAAGTGCAGCCTATCTCCACAGTTGTAGCAAGTTCTCAGTTTTGGGCCACTTTCTCTTCTTCCATTTGACCCGTTCTTGCGCTCGAGTTCCGACTTGGCTTTGGAAAGATCCTTCCAAAAGTTCCTTGCATAAAATGCCATGTACTCACCATGAGCATGTTTGACTTCATCGGGGCAGTCCATGGAGGCCCCCTCAAATGCTCTTTCATCCTCCTCTTGCTAAACAACATTGGCTTTTAGAGCTACATTGACACCCTTTTGCATTCCAATGGCCTGAGCATGGGCATCTTCAGCATTCTTTGCTGCCACTTTGAATGACGCCATTTCTTGCATGACCTCATTGGATGTCATTTGATGGTAGTTATGTCTACCTTGCAGGATCTTCAAGTCCGTTGGCTTGAAAGGCATTAAGGCACTCACATATTTCCTTTTTATCCATGCATCATAAATGTGAGTGGCTCCATGCTTTCTAAATATTGTTGCGATGCCCTTGAGTCTTCTATACATGTCTTCATGGTTTTCACCATCCAACATGTAGAATCCCTCAGCTTCATTACTAAGGGCATCATACCGGTTCCTTCTCATGCTTTCATTCCCAACAAAGAGATCCATAAGAGCATCCCAAGCTTCTTTAGCTGTGTTGAGATGTTCAATGTGTGGCATGTCCTTGAGACCCACACCAAGCTGTATCATTTGGAGAGCCGTGGCATTCAATTGGCTGTCCACAACTTCTCTTCTTGTCAGGTTGGTTTGATCTCCAATATGAAGACCCTCTTCAATAATCCTCCAAAGTTCAATAGAGGAGCTGCAAACATGAGACTTCATTAAGAATTGCCATTGATTAAAAGAGGATGCAGTGAGCTTGGGGTGATCACCCCTATTGTTTATATGAGGATGAGGGATAGGTGGGTCGGGGGAATATACGTGACGAACCTCACTATATTCCTCCTTACCACTTCCCTTCTTGGAGGTGGAACCATTAAGTTTTTCACCCTCCGCATCATCATCCTTGGATCCGGTGTTACCCTTTTCCTTAGATGATGGTGTGGCTGCCTCAGAAGAGGATGGAGATGGGGATATGGATGATGTGAGGCGAGCAATCATTTGATTCATCTCCTCCATCTTGGCCTCAAAGGATTTCAACAAGGTTGTTTCCAACGTCTTGAGATCATCCATTGTGACCTTATTCACAGCCTCATTCCCATCATCCTTGGTACCCATACTACTCTTAGGCGGTTAAGCCCTAATTGCCGGGGCTCTGATACAAATTGAAATGGATCGTATGTGCACCTAGAGGGGGGGGGTGAATAGGTGCTACTCAAAATTTTAATACTTTTTCAATTTTAGGCTTAGCACAAAGGGTAAATTCTCTAGATAAACTATTAGGTGGAATTTCCCTATATGCAAACCTATCTACTAGCGAGTAAAGAGAGAGTGGAAGAGGAACGGGTAAAACGTAGTGAAGCACGCAGAGACACAGGATTTGTTTGACCACAGTTCCTTCCTTGTTAAGGGAAGTACGTCTGCGTTGGAGGGGTGGGCGGTACTAAGATCACCACGCCACAATAGGCCTCACCCTGTTCTCCGATGGATCCCGCCACCAAAGGCCTGATCCACCTTTCCACTATAGGGACCCTTCGAGTCGGGTACCGGCGCCTTTACACAACTAGCAGGGCACAACTCCACAATCAAGTTGGAGGCCCCCGAAATGACAACAAGCTGCCACAAGAACAAAGTTATCAAATACAACGAACAAGATCTAGGTATTGACAAGAATACTAGATCAGGGATTTCTCCAAGTGAATGGAGAGGTGTTGATGCGCTTGATTCGTGATGATGATGATCCTCTCCTCCTTCAATTCCCCCAAAGATCAAAGCCTTCGGGTGGTTGAAGTGGGAGATCGAGAATGGGAGCTCTTGCACAATGTCTGGACAATTTCGAATGAATCAAGAGTTCTAAACGTTAGGGAAGAAGGGGTATTTATACCCCCTTCCAAAACCAGCCGTTGGAGACTTTGGGGGCCGGATTATCCGGCCCAAGTGAGGGCCGGATTATCCGGCCTGGGGAAAACTCCGCCCTAGACTCGGAATACCCGTCAGATAATCCGCCCCCTATCAGATCGTCACGCCGAGCTTGCCCTTGATCAACTTATGGGGGCCGGATTATCCGGTCCTATGTGAAGGCCGGATTATCTGGCCTGGGGAGGAAACACCGCCCCAGTTTGGATTTTCTGGGAGAAAATCCAACCGGACTCTGAGCGACGCGCCTTGGCATGCTTTGCTCAAAAACTAGGGGCCGGATTATCCGGCCCATGCGACAGCCGGATTATTTGTCCTGGGGAAGAAAAACCGCCCCAGTTTGGATTTTCCAGGAGAAAATCCGACCGGACTCCGAGCGACGTGCCTTGGCACCCTTCGAGCAATGAGGTAGGCCAGATTATCCGGCCCTTGGTGGGGCGGATAATCTGACCCCCCTCAAAGCTTCCTGCACACTTAGCACACATGAATAATCTCCACAGTATTATTATCTAACACACAAAACATAGGGAAACATGAAATGTTTTTTCATCTCCCCCCTCTATTTTTTGGTATGGTGATAAGGGTTTCTATTTAGGAATCAGGTATGTGGGGTGATGTCTACGCACTTCTATTCTTGTAGACAGTTGTTGGGCCTCCAAGTGCAGAGGTTTGTAGAACAACAGCAAGTTTTCCCTTAAGTGGATCACCCAAGGTTTATCGAACTCAGGGAGGAAGTGGTCAAAGGTATCCCCTCTCAAGCAACCCTGCAATCAAGATACACGAAGTCTCTTGTGTCCCCAACACACCCAATACACTTGTCAGGTGTATATGTGCACTAGTTCGGCGAAGAGATAGTAAAATACAAGTGGTATGGATATAAGACAATGGTGCTAGAAAATATATTGATGGCGTGGAAGAGACTAAAGGCAAACTAAAATAAAGATGGAAGCAAGCAAACATGTAACAGATCTAGTTGCAAACGGTGTTTCAATGCTTAGAAACAAGGCCTAGGGATCATACTTTCACTAGTGAACACTCTCATATAAATATATTATCTTCATGATACTACTCTTAACTACTCTCCGGTTGGACACTCTAATCGATGGTAGGGCTATAACAGCACACCTCAAAGTAAGCCTTTCCAATCTAGAAAACCCCACACTGTCACCTTGAGTACTAGATGAGTCCAACAAACACCACAATTTCATAAAGACATCCAACTCCAAATATAACTCATAATAAGTATTTATAATCTCTAGCCTAAGTGTCACCATGGTGAGCACGCTGTCACTTTCACACACATGGGGAGAGCAGAAATTCATTAAAGCACTTGAGTAGCAAGGTAGATCTATAGATTACAAGCTCATGATCACAATAAGATCATGCATAGAGAGAGAGATGAACACATAGCTATCGGTAGAACCCTTAGCCTCGAGAGAGAACTACTCCCTCCTCATCATGGGAATCAGCAATGGTGATGGAGATGGTGGTGGAGATCGATGGAGATGGCTCCGGGGACACTTCCCCGTCCCGGCAGGGTGCCGGAACAGAGACTTTCTGTCCCCCGAATCTCCTTTTCGGTGGCGGCGGCGCTGCAGAACTTTTCGTGGCTGGAGGTTTTTTGATTTAGGGTTTTTGCATTGGGAGGCATCTTAAAGGCGAACAGGCAAGGTCGGTGGGCGGCCAGGGGGCCCACGCCACCTGGTGGTGCGGCCAGGGCTAGCCCGCGCCACCACATGGTGTGGCCACCCTGTGGCCCCTCTCCGTCTCGTGTTCTGGCCCCGTGAGTCTTCCGGTAAAATAGGCACTTTGGCTTTTGTCCCGTCCAATTTCGAGAATATTCATTTTTTGACTTTCCTGGAACCAAAAACAGCAGAAAACAGACAGCTGGCACTGTGGCTCTTGTTAATAGGTTAGTCCAAGAAATCATATGAAAATTACTCTAAAATGTGGACAAAACACAAGAAAGTGGATAAAACCAAGCATGGAACATCAAAAATTATAGATACATTTGCAATGTATCATGGGGCCTGATGCTCATCTGGCGGGGGTAGGTCTCCGGTTAGCATGTTGGAGTATTATGCCTATCATTCTCATTATAGGAAGGGACAGCCTAATCCGTACCTTTGTTGTGGACAGCTTTCTCAGTAGGCGTCAGCTGATGCTTATTGCTTGTGTTGAATCAAGTAGGCTTTCTTTTATCCTTAATAATTAGGATAAGTTGTGTAGTGAGACGTACCAGGGGATCACTGATGCTGTCGGACAGGGGGCTGCAAGTGGGAGGAGTGTTGGTGTCCGGGTGTTTCTTCCTTCTGGTTTTATTGGCTCGAAGCGTTATATGGCGCAAAATTATTAGGATGCGATGGCTATTTGTCATTCTTATGATGCTCCTGATTTGTTTGTTACTTTTACCTACATTCCGAAGTGGGATGAGATTGCCGTTGCTCTTAGGTTTGAGCCTGGTCAGACTCCAGCATGATTTTTTTAAAGGAACAACAATTGCAGATTTTCTAGTGGTAAAGCAGAAGATCACTGGAGTTTCTCTCCAATGAAGAGCTCCTCCATGCCAGAGCTTCCTGCAAGGAGGTTCCTTTTTGTCCTACTCTCTCACGAGTCATCTCACCATATTTCCTTTTATTTCACCTTTTTGTTGTCTCTTTGTATTTGCATAAAAATTGCATCTACTCCCAATAATTTCCCTCTATTTGGTTTGGCATGGTATATTTTGCATCCAGGTTCAGACCGGCTAGACCGTGCCAATGGATGAGTTACGGAAATATTATTTGGAATTTTTTTCATTGCAGACATAATGCGTACATTCATCTTGCTTCTGATTAATAGGATATGTTGAGCCAAGAAGTGAGGATTTTATTATGTGCTCTTTTTCTTAAATCACTTTGCTGGTCCCGACTCCTTTAGGATTCTATTTCAGATTAAAGTAAGGAATGTCTATTTGATCAATTTGATTCTCAATTTATTTTCCCTTCTACTTTTGGGATCCAAGCTCATGTGTTGATAAATATTGATTGTCCATTGCAACATCACTGCTAGCTTACCTTAATAGCTCATGTATTGGATTAAGATTGTGTGGCTGATGGTCAAAATAGCTGGTATGTATCAGCCTAATGTATGAATTAATAAGAGATGGGATATAGATGTTAAATAAAGTAATGAGAAAAACACTAGCATAGGACCAGTTAGTATTGTTGTTAGTTGTGCTCTTATAATATCAGATCTTGCAGCATTAATAAAAATCTTGATGTAATGGTATATTATATTCTTTCTATAATCTTTTTTGAGGTCGTGATTTTGTTAAATTCCTATTTTTTGAGAAAAACGCAAAGGAGTCTCCTTTGCGTTTATTTCATTGAAAAGATAGGGTTCGATACACGCCTCCTAGGAGGTTTCAAGTCCATTACAAATTTGTTTTGTTAAATCCCTTAGATCTTGCTTCCTAAAACTTAGTTTATAATATTGGGCTTCCTAATAAATATTGTCATGTTTGATGTTTCTTAGCTCTGCATTTCCCCGATCCCTTTTTTAATTGTCCTACCATGGTGTTCCTGGTAGCTATAAGATGTTTTATGTATCGATGTGTGCATACCCATTTAGTACCTCGCTTCTAATTTTGCTTCTAAATTTAGAAGCAAAGCGGCAAGATAAAACATTAATATACTTGATTTTTAGATGTTTTATCATGCTTATAGATTCAGTAACTCTCTATAACATACTTGATATTTAGATGTTCTACCTCGCTTCTAAATTCACTTCAGTTCTTATATTGTGCTGAGGGCTTAACACTATGTAACCGTAACATTATTAGGCTATTTATTGTTTCTTGACCATTGCCTCCGCTTGCCGCCTCGCTCTTGTCTGTACACTTTAGCCTCGGCTCTTTGGTGACAAGCACCTCCATAAACACCGTATACGCCTGATGCTGCTACCAGATAATTGCATGGTATGATTCTTTTAAACTTTTCCTTTGTGCCTACAGTAGGAATAGTATGATTCTTTAACCAACCTGCATTTTTCCATAGTTGCCATGTTATCTGCTCTTCTTCACACCTCAGTTAAAGGATTCAGTAGCACTCATGTTATTTATCAAATCATTTCTTTCTGACTGGTGATAATACAACTTATTTTAGTGTCTGAGATGCTTAAAACCATTATCCTAAACTCATTACAGTTATTTTTGGTAATTTTGCAGGCACTGGTTAAAGCATAAAAATGCAACAGTCCCACAACTGAATGATGGGTCTCTCACTATTCATATTGATGGTAAGTAGACTAAGTCTGTGATTTCCAGTCATGTACTTTGCATGCATAGTACTATGACTTTGAATAGTAGTCAAGATAAAATATACTCAAAATCTTCAGATTCTGTATGTAAATGTTTTTAATAGAAGAACCTTTATTAAGCTATAATATGTGCTCACAATCTTCAGATGTTATATACTAATTGTTCAGATTCTATGATATACATTCCACTATTTTTTGTTTCCAAGGTATTTGTGTGTTTCCTTTTGCTGTGAGGTGTGTGCCATGTCCCTGCTTAGTTTCTCTATGGTGAGACAACTGTGATAAAAACCATTTTGTGATGTTGGGTTTTGGGATCTTCTTGCTAAACCATAAAAGTAGCAGGCATGGTAAAATCTACTTGTCCGTCAATGGGGAGCTGCCAAAAAATTGTCATCACCTTCCAACTACAATACCGCATTTTTATTTTCTCCCATTGATGAGCGCCACTGCGGCATTGTGTTCTTCGAAGGTCAAGGATAGTTACTCAGTTTAATCCTAACTTTTAGACAATAATATTATAGGCGACTTACCAAATCTTTGTTGCCAAATTTTCTGTTCCTAGGCCATCTTTGCTTCTATCGTTGATGCTCGCAGCGGAGGTGAAAACAAATAAATCCGCACGCTAGATGATTTTGGGATCACCCTCACCATGAAACAGGTATGTTATCTCATTAGTTTAGAAAAACAGAGAATGCCCATTACATTTACTGCCTTTATGATAATACGATACTTGCATTGGTTTCTAATATAGTATGTATATTTCGATTTAGAATTTTGCACGGGCAATACAAAATGATATTTGTTTTATATACAAATTATCATGGTTGTTTGTTTAGGCTCTCCCTCTTTGACGCTGAAAGGGAGAAGTAGGTGGGCGCTGTAGCCGAGCTTGCATGGAACATCTGTCAAATACGGTTGCAGCATCAACTCTGCTCGACCTTGCTGTGTTTGACCCTTTCGCAGGTAATCCCACTTCTCTCTTTGTTTCCTTGAACGGTATGATGTTGCAATCCAAGTTATGTACGCATGCACAGAGGATTATTACCTTTCTTTTAAAAATTGTTTGGCAACTGTGACAAGTTGACAACATCCTGGGCTGTAATGGTTTGCCAAAATTAATCCACAAACTTTCTCATTTTGTTTGTGCGGATTTGTTTTGCAGTACATACGTGTTCTATCTTCTTGCTTTATTGCTATGCTCTTTTTTTTGTGTGGTTTGTTCACTACGCGTAGGAGACCTATGAGTGTGGCCTCAAGTTGAAACAATGTGCTACACTATTTATTCCTTTGAGAGATAATACATGTTCCGATCATACATATTTATACTCTCCTCTTCCATCTGATGCTAACCCTCCCACTTACGCGTAGGAGACCTGATTCTTTCTTCTCTTCAGTAGTAAAACCTGATGATTTCTAGAAAAGGAATATTTTGGTTAAAGTGCATTTGGTTCATTATATTCCAAAGAAAGACTTAATAATCCGAAAAATGGTTCAAAAATATATTTTCTCAGTTTAACATTCTCGCCATTGTATCACAAATATAACAAAGATTCAGTTGGCTGCTTAGGTGTTTAGCGCCATCTTATGTTGTTGTAAACAGTACACTTCTGTCACAAAGCACCTGGTATTAGAACATAAGAGGTTATATAGAAGCATCCAAAATTACACAAGGTAGATAATTTCTATGCTGACAGAGATAATAAAATGAACTATACACATGTATTCACCAAATTTATAAGAGAAAGCATGAGCTATGCTAAGTTTTTATTGCTTAAAATTTTATTTAAAATTGTAGGAAAAAGACTTGATAAAACTTTAAAAGTAGTGTATTTATTTCCAAATGATAATGACACACCTCTATTTTCAGCATGGAAGGCATATATGACTGCTATCAACAATTTGCAGGAATTGGAAGGAACCTCAATGAGGGGATGCAGGTAGCGATAATGTAAATTAATCTCTAGCTTTTCTCATTACATCGATTAGAGCTTTCTTTTTTACACGTGGAATATAGGAGTGAGGACGGCTGCTCTGCTTCTTCGTACCGTAGTCGTAGGCGGTCTGTTCGATGTGTGGTTTAACCTTGCTGCTTGAAGGGTTCTTCCTGTGTTGCCGTCTTACTTTTAGGAATTAGAACAAGTGGACTTTTGTATCCTATTGTGTTATCTTTTGGTGAAAGAATGTGCTTTATAAATGAACAGAATACCAACGCCATGGCACAACATATAGCAGATCGTGTGCAAACAATGCAAAGCAGACGGCGCGCGACGCGCGAAATAGTCTAGTCATTGTTTATTACTAGGACTATTGAGGCGTTTTTGTACTTTCAAATACACCAAACTACTAATGGAGAAATGTTCCTTGTTTCAGTAACATGTTTGATTAGCTCAAAGGTGTGACTCAAAACTATGATGAAATCAATTTCCTTCTGAGACATATTATTTGTTTTGTGTAAAAGAAACATATTGCACATTATTTTAGAAAATTCAGTTTTTCCAGGTTAAATAAATGTATTCTGCAGAACTGTAATCTATGTTAGGTGGATAATATAATCTTAGAAGTTAACTTAGACCTTAGGATTGTCTTGGAATTTGATAAGTCGGGACTATAGACGTGTGTGTTCGTGTGCTCAAGTGTGTGAGCTAAATTGCTGGTTCAAATGTAGCTTTAGCACCATTTGTCAGTGATATGTGAGTTCTGTGCCCTCTCCTCCATAACTCTCCTTTCCCTCCCTGTCTCTTTGATAATTCCTTGGCTTCCTTTGTCAGACATATTGGTGATTTTAAGTTTGCAGCATTGCAGATCACAGTTTAGCGTTAATATTTAATCCTTATTTGCACTCACCTCATACATATCTAATGGATGTTAAATAAGTATTTGTTAGAATGAATTCATTATAGCTTTAATTGGTTCACTTGAATTAGGGGCTCTACATCTCCCTTATTTGGCATTATAAATTTCCAAAGTAATTTTGATATGTCATGTTTTATGTATTTCGATTTTATTGATATATATATATATATATATTATATATATATATAATTCTAAATTGTAAGCCGGGCTAGCTGCGAGTATTCTCAAGCTATCTTCCGGTGGTCTACCTCTACTTTGTGGCCTCGCTGCGTCCTTGCTTGGTGCATGCGACCTCTGTGCAAGCATCGCAGCCGTCTCGAAGGATCCATATCTCAGATCCACACGTAGAGAGAGAGAGAAATAAAGCATCTCAGCTGAGAGACCTATACGAGCTATAATTTTCTTATGAACTTAGGAAGGTCAATGCCCATTTTGTTACATGTTCAAGTACCGTATGTACATAATCCACTTTAGCGGTAAGGGAAAATTTTAGTCTAGCACATATCTTATCAGTAAGGCTCATATGTTGATTTTTTTTTTCAAGACATTTTTGTGTCGAGCAGTGTGCCACATTTCTAAATATATAGCTGATGAGATTAGCATTTAATCCTGCAGGTTTGTGATATCGATATATTTCCATACCTATTTTATTTCCTGCTATGATGCTTTTTCTTTTGCTATTTTATTTATACAGCAATTCCTTTATCGGTATATTTTCATTGGCTCAACCATTAGTTGAATATCTTTCTGTATTTTCAAACTACTAAGAAAAAGTGTATGCGAATTAGATTTAAGCTCATGCAGCGTGCTAAGCAAGAAATATATAATACGCGGCTTACTTTATATGCACATATCTTACATTCTTACAACATGCATGGTCTCAGCTGCCTATTTATTTACACAGATCATGATCTTACATAAAAAGCATTTTGCTTCTGGATCCTGAAAATGTGTTCATGTGAAGTACTTCCCTCTTGACAATACGAATAATGCGCCCTTCTCCAGGCCTTCGGGAAAGCAACAACCCATTAAGGGCCTTAGCATTCAACCGGTTTGAGCCGCCGTGGAAGATCAAACGCTCCTGATTAGTTATACAATTATTCCATGATTGTTTAGTGTATTGTTAATCTCACATACTATGATGGAAACTGGAACATACATGCAACCTACTCTGGATAGAGGATGTAGCCTGTTATTGCGAAACAACATAATATTGTTCTGATTTAGTCCAAATTGAAAATTAGCGACCCTACCTGTTGTGGTAGATATTCATTATAGAGTTGTCCTAGAATATGTTTTGTATCTTGTGCCAATATTTTTGTTTTCTCTTAGTCTTACAGAAAGCATTGACATGTGTTGTTCAATGGAAGACTTGAAAATAGTGAGTGAAATTTGGGACATATTACAACGTATGAAATGATTATCTAGCTATTGCTGAACAGATCTCCCACAACCGAAATAATCTTTGTGTGGCAATAGATGTGAATGTCCATTCCTATACTTTGAAATACCACTTCCCTCTCCTTTTGTTTTCTGGGTAGAAGTTCGAGCTTTGGTGTTATTTCAGTTTTCCTTGATACTCAATATGTAGATGAGCAATCCAGACAGGGCTTTGCATTACATGTAGATAGCACGTTTTGTTATTTTTCATTCCCTTAGCGAGTACATTTTATATGGAATAACTGCTTAATGTGTCTTCCAAGCATACAAATTGACACCTGAATTCATGGCACCTTCAAACAAGAACACGAGCGATATTAGAGATCTGTAGAATACTTTGTTCTTCTTTAAGAAATGTATTGACGAAAGAATTTAGTGTTGTGACCACTTACGTAATGCTATTTTCAGATCTGGATCTGGAATCATCTATCAAGAATAATTTTAGATGAAATTACCGATGTACGTGTCTTCCAATAAGAGACGGTAAGAGATATTGATAGATGAATTCATGATTATTTGTTTTACAATCGGTTTCCGGTGCAGATCCTTTTTATGCAGTGAAAAGGAAAAAAGAACCTTTTTGGACTGTTCAGATCACTAAGCAAAGTAGTCATAATGTGTTAGCACAGCCCCTGTCGCTGAGTACTTTCCGACGACAAAGTTCCGGCGAGACACGCACGCACCAAAAACAACCGCCTGTAGCTAACCTGGCTAGTTACATAGCTGGCTAGCGAAATCGATCAATACACCACAATACGCACGCACACACGCGGAAAGCGATTTGATAGCAACAGGTACATCTCGTACCTGGTGTTGTCTTGTATTGATTCAACTCACGATCTGGTGCAAGACTACACAGCCTTGGGTGTACTTATATACACGCATAGGCCTGAGTACTAGCCCTAGTCGGTTTACTAAGTTAAACCTACATGGACGTTGCATCCTAGCCGGACACAACACTAGCACCGGAACATATACGTATACGCATGCAAGTATACCACACGTATACGACGCCTTGCCGGTATCGGACACGTGATTACCCAACAATCACCCTCTAATCACGATGTCTTCTTCACCATCGACCTGGGTCCCAAATGCGCCAGCTACTTTTCGCGGGCGTCGTCCACGGCATTGCTTTCGCCGCTCCCTTTCTCAGCACCCATGTCACCGGCTTTGCTTTCGTCGGCTTCTCCATGGCTTCACGCCGACAACCCTTTTTGTCCGCGCCCTTCTTCATGCCTTCACGCCGACTGTCCTTTTTGTCCGCGCCTTGAGATATTAAACTTGGTTCGATGAAGTACTTTCTCATCGATGCCTCGCATATTTGATCTTCTGCTTGCCGGTACTCTTGGATGCAATAGAACAAATATGTAGGAGCTAGCTCATGTTGGTTGACTAGCAAAGCTAGCTCGTGACTAGCAATTCTGACTTCTACCTGCTCCTGACCAACGCCGTCTTCTGGCTCATCCGGAGTATCAATGCATAGGTTGCCTACCTGTAGCGATTCGTCTTTTCTTTTTGAATCTCTTTCTGGCATGTTTTCTTCTAGCTTCTCTATATCACGTGAAAAGCTTCTTGATGGATCTGCACCCCCTATTGTTGGGTCTCCTCCATCTGTCTGACCATCAGTCCACACTCTTGGACCATCGCCTTCTAGCCTTGCTGGCCTGTTTGCTGGGCTCGCTTCAACTCTCCCTCCTCCTCTAATTGCTGGGCAAACAAGTGCAGGTATCGCTGCACATGCATACCCTTCCAGCTCCGTGTCTTCTGACCACGGACTAGCCTTATCTTCAGACTCTTTTTCTTCTAGGAGAATCCCTAGTGCTTCTGGCCCGGTGTCCACGCCCAGAGCACCTCCTAGGCCTTCAACGCCTTCTGGGACCGAACTTGCTGACAAGGATAAGCTTGGTTGATCCATATTTTCTTCATACTCAAGATCCCACGTGACGTGAAAAGTTGGATATCCTGGTTCGTTGGAGCCCCAATTCCATGACTCACCTTCCTCAAAGATTACGTCGCCCCTAACAACCACCTTATTGGTATAAGGATTGCACAAGCGATATTCCTTTGAGATTTCATAGCCCGTCATGATCATTGGAGTCCTCTGCTCCGCCAATTTACTCTTATGGTCGGACTCCGTCTTGACATGCGCCACGCACCCAAAAGTGCGAAGGTGATCAACCGAGGGTTTCCATCCGTACCATGCTTCGTACGGTGTTATACCAACGCCACTCTCAGTTGGCTCCATGTTCAGCAAATACACAACCGTATTGACTGCCTCACCCCAGAATTTTCCTGGCAAACCTTTACTCTTCATCATGCTCCGTGCCATGGTCAACACAGTTTGATGCAGCTCACCCCCTTGATCAATGCGTAGGGCTCTTATCTTCGCCTCCACCTTGAACTCTCCGGCTTCCTTGATCTTCTCGAATGCTTGTTGAGCTTGATCCTTACTTTTCAGCAACACAATCCACATGTATTTACTATGATCATCCACCACAAGCATGAAGAACTTATTGCCGGACGGAGTTGTGGGTGAAATTCCAACGCATAGATCACCATGAACTAATCCCGAGGCTTCACTTGCCTCAAACGTGGCTTTCACATTGTAACGGGGCACTCCGTTCCTCGTGATCCACACACGGTAGATCGTGATCCACTTGCGCCACAATCTCCGTAGCCGGTGATGGAGGATCCTCCTCATCCTTCAGCTCAGTTACTTCGAGCATCAGCATCATCGGTCCATCATCTCCTTCCTGGGCGATGAGAGCCCTCTCCTTCAGCGGTTTCTTGCAATCCTTCTTGAAGTGACCGAGCTTGCCGCAGTTATGACATCTTACTTTCTTAATGTCAAACTTCCTCCGCGGCGGAGCGTCGTCCTCGTCCTCCCCTGTGATATACTTTTTCGCTGGGCGAGAAGCTTCTTTATCACTCCTGCTTTCGGATCCTTGATCGCCCTTTTCTTTGGCGACCACCGCCTGCCATTGGGAACGGGTAAGCATCACGTGCTCTTCCGGTACCGCATCACCGTAGGTGATCTTCATCCGCTCGTCATGAGCCTTCAATCGTCCAACCAGATCATCCGTCGTGAGAGTCTTGAGATCAACGCACTGCTCGATCGCCGATACAACGGACAAGTAACGCGGCGGCGCCGCGCGAAGGAAACGCCGAACGACTGAGATCTCTTCGAGCTTCTCGCCGAGCGCGCGAATCCCATTGACCAAAGTGGCTACCCTCGAGGCAAACGCGTCCAGCGTCTCGTCTCCTCCCATCTCCAGATTCTCGTACTTCTTCTGCAAGGTTTGTAGGGTTGCCTCACGGACACGCTCGTGCCCAAGATTTAGCGTCTTGAGCGCCTCCCATGCCTCCTTTGCAGATTTCTTCGAGATCAGGTGCTGCATCACGTCCGCCGGCATCACCAAGCCGATGGCCGTGAGTGCCTTCCGGTCCTTGCGGTACTTCGACGCGTCCTTCTTGAACTCGTCGCCGCCGGGATCGACAGCCTCCCATAGATCGTTGGACTCCAGCGCCCACTCCATCTGGGTCGCCCACATTGTGTAGTTGTCGCGGTTGTACCGCGGGTACTGCGTCATCACCTGCGCAGCAAATCCTTTAGCCGCACCGGAATACTCGCCCACATCCATCGTCACTGTGACCTCCCGTTACGAGGAGATCCTTCACGAGGCTCTGATACCAATTGTTAGCACAACCCCTGTCGCTGAGTACTTTCCGACGACAAAGTTCCGGCGAGACACGCACGCACCAAAAACAACCGCCTGTAGCTAACCTGGCTAGTTACGTAGCTGGCTAGCGAAATCGATCAATACACCACAATACGCACGCACACACGTGGAAAGCGATTTGATAGCAACAGGTACATCTCGTACCTGGTGTTGTCTATTGATTCAACTCACGATCTGGTGCAAGACTACACAGCTTTGGGTGTACTTATATACACGCATAGGCCTGAGTACTAGTCCTAGTCGGTTTACTAAGTTAAACCTACATGGACGTTGCATCCTAGCCGGACACAACACTAGCACCGGAACATATACGTATACGCATGCAAGTATACCACACGTATACGACGCCTTGCCGGTATCGGACACGTGATTACCCAACATAATGCAGTGGAAATAGGAGCACGATCTCATGGAGAATATTTATTGCATTTTTCCATATGTTCGAAGTTCAACATAAAGGGTCAAGTACAAATAGAAAAAAGAGATCATTATTTGTTAGCTATTGTAACCCAACTTAATACACTTCAATCAGAACCATGCATCGACTTCTTTATCCTAATTTCATGTCTAAAGTAAGTTACAAGATTTTAGGCTGTTGCAAGAATTTTCCCCTGATGTTGTTTCCCCTATTTTTCCTTGCATGTTGGAAAGTAGGAATATTGTTATCGAAGAGAAAGTTTACATAATTCCTATCATATGTGAGATCTACTATATTTAAATAATTGTTTGTTCCTTTTGACATTTTTGTCTCTGTTTATATGTGTGGTTCAATATGTTTTGTGCTCTCTATGGTTTTCTCGTGTCTAAGAACCGATTTGGGGTGCTCATCTTTCAATCTGATGGATTCAACCAGTGAGGGGTGTGATTTCAAGAGTGTAAGGTAACGTCAATATTAAATATTTTGGGTACATATTCATTGCATATGAGTTTGCTCATATGTTTGCTATGTTATTGTTGGAGCCGTGTAATGTATCCAGGACCAAGTCCTCTCCACTGTGTGGTTCAGCTTGAAAGCAAGTGTTACGAGTTCTCGTCCGTGTTCTGCAATCTAAAAAGTTGCAGTCATCCATTTATTTAGTAGCATGGTCCAATGAGCCTACTATATGGTCTTCATAAGTTAGCCATTTCAACATCTCTTGACATTTATCAAGTAACACGCCGGTTTGTGGCATTGAACTTGTACATTGCTTGCTGATTTGGTCTATTGGTTGTTGTATTATTTGTAAGCTTGCTAGCTCTATGTTTTTATTAGTGCATGAACCAGTGTCTCTCACATCATTTTGTGGCAATGACGCATTGGATTCAGACCATCAGTTACTCCACTAATATGTAGTGAACCAAAGGAGCACTACTACTTCCAATACCTTACTTTCAAGATGTCACACTCATACTCATGTCAGTGTATGACACTTACTGAAGAGTTCAACTTCACAAACTACACATCGGCAGATCCATGCCCGGAGTGTGCTACCTTTTTACATCTACATGTGCCATCAAGAAGGAACACTGGAAATCACAGCCACTAAGAAGGAACACTAGAAACACTAAAAGAACACAATCATGTTAGGTCTAGCTGCATCACAAAACAAAAAGCGCGCACTGGCCACGTTGTGTAGAACGCCATATAGGCGGTGCGGCAAAGCGCGCATATTCGTCTAGTATATATTAATATTGACTTGCTCATAATTTTCTTGATGCTTTTGTTTGTTTCATTGGTTAAATATAAATATATGGCATCACTTCTATCTGTCACTTAGGGCAGGCAGTGCGGTCCATATAATTCCTACACCAATAGAAAATATTCCCATCCAAACCGTCGCCTCCTTCTGAAGTTAAACCCCGTTGTTTGCTCGCTAACTGGTTAGTAGTCTTCTGCTCATCCTCCTCTCGATCAATCGAATGTCAGTTAACAACAGCAAGTTCAGAAATCTTCAGAGTTTCAGTTTCGTCAGAAAAGTTCAGATAGGAATTACACTGTCAGTTTCGACAGTTAGAACTTTATTCAGTTAGGAATAAGCTGAGCTGCGACTCAGTCTTTAATTCTGTTTTAGATAGATTAGATCGACGCCCAGGTCCTCCGTGGGATGGCACGGATTCAGCGGTCGTGGCGTTGATATAGGGAGCGTGCAGGTGGCGTTGGGATGGCAGCGCTATGTACCTGTTCGTGTCCTGTTTTCTCGGGTTCAGTTAGCATGTAACGACTGGAATAAAAGGAGAAAGAAAGATCAGAAAAGCTGTACGTTGAACACAACACAAAACACTCGTGTCCATCTCTCTGTGATCGTTTTGCAATTTCCTCCATTGTTGTGTGAGCTTTGAGCAGATGGGACTGACAAGTGGTATCAGAGCCCAGGGCTTTGGTGTCAATGGCGCCCGGCGGCGGGTCAGGGGAGAAGAAGAAGGGCGACGGCATCGACAGAGGCAGCAGTTCGCCGCGTGCTAGGATCGGGGATCCAACCGCAGCCAGCCAAGGGCGCGCTGGCGGTGGCACGGCAACTCTCGCCGATGGCGTCGAGCACCTCCAATATCCCACCACTGACGAGCACCAACTACTCAACATGGAGCCTCCTGATGGAGGTGAGCCTGCAGGCACGTGGCCTGTGGGGCGCCATCGAGGGCTCGGAGGATCTCGACGACGAGTACGGCTACCGCAACGATCGGAGCGTCGTGGAGCTGATTTACAAATCAGTTCCACCGGAGATGCTGCCGGTGTTGAGGAAGCACAAGACGGCCCAGACCACCTGGGAGGCGATCCGTAAGCTACGTGATGGATTGGACAAGGCACGCGAGGCCAAGGCCCAGACCTTGCGCTCGGAGTATGATCAACTCCGGCATAAACCTGGTGAGTCCGTTGACGATCTGGCCATGCGCCTTACAAGACTGACGGCGAGGCTCGGAAAACTCAGGGAGCCAGTCTCCGACAAGATGGTGATGCAGAAGTGGCTCCGCATCGCCCCCAAATGCTTCTCACAGCTCGCCCTCTCCATCGACAACCTGGTCGATCTGAACACCACGTCGATCGAGGAGATCGTCGGCCGCTTCAAGGCAGAGGAGGAGCGCTACGAGCAGGACGCCGAGGAAGAGGGAGGCACGAGGCTTCTCCTCACCGAGGAGGAGTGGCGGGCTCGCGCTGGACATGGCTCACCTGGGGGCGGCTCTAGTGGTGGCCAGAAACCACGCGGCAAGGGCTATGCCGATCGTGGCAAGGGAAAGGGCGCGCCGCGCCGTGACGACAACTGTCGCTACTGCAGCAAGGCAGGCCACTGGGCCCGCAAATATCGCAAGAAGCAGCGCGACGAGGGCGGCGCCGCTGGTGAGGCACACGTGGCCGAGGTGGCTGATGCCGATCCTGCACTCCTCATGGCACTGGTGATGCCAACGGAGCACGGCGCCACCGACGATGAGATGGTCGTGCACCTCAACGAGGAGCGGGCCAAGGCCTGCCTCAGTGCAGAGGACGAGGAGGGTGACCCCAAGTGGCACCTGGACACGGGCGCGTCAAATCACATGCCCGGCAACGCCACTGTCTTCACCGAGCTCGATCACCACGTCTCTGGCACAGTGCGCTTCGGGGTCGGCTCGGTGGTGGAGATCAAGGGGCGCGGGACCGTGGTCTTCGTCGCGCATGGCGGGCATCACCGCGTCCTCTCCCACGTCTACTTCATTCCACGGTTGCGCACGTCCATCGTCTCCGTCGGGCAGCTCGACGAGGTGGGCTGCTCCACCCACGTGCAGGGAGGCTTCATGGTGGTGCGCGACCTCCAGGACAACCTCATCGTCAAGGTGGCAAGGACTGGCAACCGTCTGTACACCGTCACGCTGCAGATCACGCGCCCGGTGTGCCTGGCTGCATCGGTCGACGAGGACGCATGGAAGTGGCACGCACGGTACGGACACTTGAACTTCGACGCGCTGCGCAAGCTGGCCCAGGGCGACCTGGTGCGCGGCATGCCTGCGATCGAGCACGTCAGTCAGGTGTGTGACGGGTGTCTGATCGGCAAGCAGCGGCGTGCACCGTTCCCGGCGGAAGCGCACTACAGGGCCAGCGAGCGGTTGGACCTAGTACACGGCGATCTCTGTGGCCCGATCTCGCCGCCCACTCATGGTGGCAAGAGGTATTTTCTGCTCCTTGTTGATGACACGACTTTCTGCATGTGGCTTGTCTTGTTGAGCAGGAAGGACGAAGCTCCGACGGCAATCAAGCGGTGGCAGGCTGGTGTCAAGGTCGAGACGAGCGTGAAGCTGCGCGTTCTCTGCACAGACCGTGGTGGTGAATTCACATCCACGGAGTTCGGGGAATACTGTGCGGACCGCGGCGTGCGCCGGCACCTCACCGCGCCATACTCGCCGCAACAGAACGGCGTCGTCGAGCACCGAAACCAGTCCGTGGTGGGGACGGCGTGCTGCTTACTCAAGTCCAAGGGCATTCCCAATGAATTTTGGGGGGAGGCGGTGACCACGACCGTGCACTTGGTGAACTCAAGATACACTTGGGTTTATTTCTTCAAGTTGAAGAGTGAAACTCAACAAACTGTCATCGACTTCGCCAACGAGGTTCAACGTCAACCCAACGTCCCCATTCTGGCTATAAGGAGTGATAACGGCTCGGAGTTCAAGAACTACACCTTAAATGAGTTCCTAAGTGAAGAGGGGATAAGACATCAATATTCCGCTGCGTACACCCCTCAACAAAATGGTGTAGCCGAGAGGAAGAATCGAACTCTAATGGACATGGCAAGATCAATGTTGGCCGAATTCAAATCTCCATATAATTTCTGGGCAGAAGCAATCTCTACTGCTTGTCATTCATCCAACCGTTTATACCTCCGCAAGATTTTGGACAAGACTCCGTATGAAATACTTACCGGTAACAAGCCAAACATCTCATACTTTCGGGTATTCGGGTGTAAGTGTTTCTTTCTTATTAAAGGAGTTCATTTATCTAAGTTTGAATCTAAGGCTCTAGAAGGTATTTTTGTTGGTTATGGTGCCGAATCCCACACTTATAGAGTCTACAATAAGCTCTCCGGAACTGTTGTAGAATCTTGTAGTGTGGTGTTCGAGGAAAATGACGGTTCCCGTGCGGAGCAAGTTGGTGTTTGTGATGCAGATGTTGAAATACCCCAAGATTCCATAAGAAGAATGGGCGTGGGATTCTTCCGCCCCATTGAGGAACCCCTTGTGGCGGACCGGGAAGGACAATGCTCTACTCATATAGAGCCCTCATCTACACATACGCAACATACTTCAACCACGGGGGCAACTTCTACACCATCTCCATTAACTGCTGAAGGTCAAGATGCTCCAGAAAGCTCCATGCCGGATTTTATGGTGGATACCGGATTATCCGGCCATCCCGCTCCAGCTGTTATGCAGCTCCTAGTGGTGAAGATATCAATACAAGCTCCAGGCCGGATTTTCCGGCTGACCCCGGATTATCCGGCTCCTCGCCAGTTCAAGCAAGTCCCAGGCTTCCTGATGAAGCTGCTGCAAGTTCTCCCAGGCCGGATTATCCGGCCTCTTCATCGGCCGGATTATCCGGCCCTGACTCTCCAGTTCTGCAACCTCCTGTTATGGCTTCGGATTCACCTCAAGGGCATGCATCTCCACCACCTGCTACTGATGTTCCAACTACTGATAAAGGCGGAGAAAATGCTTCCAATGAAGACTCAAGTGATGAATCTCCTCCACCAAGAGACAACAAACTTATTGAACTTCGCCGCAAGGCTCGGGCTGATCGTAACCTTGAGTTGCGGGGTCACACTCTCGACAAGGTTGTTGGTGATCTTCGATGAAGGGTGTCTACAAGAAGAGAATTGGCTAGTTTTGGTGAGCATCAAGCTCATATCTCCATGGTGGAACCTAAGAAGGTCTTTGAAGCTCTTGAAGACCCAGACTGGGTTGTTGCTATGCATGAAGAATTGAATAATTTAGAGCGCAACAAAGTCTGGAAACTAGTGGAGAAACCCAAAGAGTGCCGCAATGTTATCGGCACCAAGTGGATTTTCAAGAACAAGCAAGATGAGAATGGCATTGTTGTGAGGAACAAGGCAAGACTTGTGGCACAAGGTTACTCCCAAGTTGAGGGCATCGACTTCGGCGAGACCTATGCTCCTGTGGCTCGCCTTGAGTCCATCTGTATCCTACTTGCTTATGCTGCTCATAACAATTTCAAGTTGCAGGAAATGGACGTCAAGAGTGCCTTCCTTAACGGTCCTCTACATGAGTTGGTATACGTAAAGCAACCCCCGGGGTTTGAGGATCCTAACTTCCCGAACCATTTCTACAAACTCGATAAGGCACTCTATGGCCTTAAACAAGCCCCACGTGCGTGGTATGAGCACCTTAACGAGCTTTTGTTAGATCGTGGCTTCGAAGTTGGGCAAATCGACCCCACTATTTTTACTAAGAAGGTTAAGGGGGAGCTCTTCGTATGCCAACTATATGTAGACGATATCATTTTTGGTTCTACTAACAAAGCTTTTAAAGATGAATTTTCAAAGCTTATGACTGACAGGTTTGAGATGTCTATGATGGGGGAATTACGGTTCTTTCTTGGATTCGAGATCAAGCAACTTAGAGAAGGAACCTTTATTAATCAAGCAAAGTACATCCAAGACATGCTCAAGAGTTTCAAGATGACGGATCTAAATGGTGCCGCTACTCCGATGCAAACAAAGTGTCATCTCGAACTCAACCCTCATGGTAAAGATGTGGACCAAAAGGTATACCGGTCCATGATCGGCTCTCTTCTTTACCTCTACGCATCTAGACCCGATATTGTGTTGAGTGTGGGAGTGTGTGCAAGGTATCAATCAGCTCCTAAAGAAACCACTTAGTGGTGGTCAAGAGGATCTTTCGATATTTGGTTCATTCCCCCAACTTTGGTCTCTGGTATCCCAAGGGCTCCAATTTCTCGTTATGTGGTTATACTGACTCAGATTGGGCTGGTGATAAGGATGATCGGAAATCCACTTCTGGAGCTTGCTAATTCTTGGGAAGATCTCTTGTATGTTGGTCCTCCAAGAAGCAGAATTGTATATCTCTCTCCACCGCCGAAGCTGAATATGTTGCTGCTGCCAGCGCTTGTACTCAATTATTGTGGATGAGGCAAACTTTAAAGGAATACGGTGTCAATTGTGACAAAGTGCCTCTTTTATGTGATAATGAAAGTGCTATCAGAATTGCGTACAATCCAGTTCAACACACAAGGATGAAGCATATTGAGATTCGGAATCATTTTATTCGTGACCATGTTGCTCGAGGCGATATTGATATATCTTTTGTGAGCACGGAGAACCAACTGTCGGATATCTTTACAAAGCCACTTGATGAAGCAAGATTCTGCTATTTGAGGAATGAGCTAAATATCATTGATTCCGGGATTTTTTCTTGATTACCCATGCACTCACTCGTACGTCTCAATCCTTGTTTGGTCTAGGTGTGGGCATGGATATAGGGGGAGTGTGGTCCTAACTTATGTTGGAGATATGCCCAAGAGGCAATAATAAAGTGGTTATTATTATATCTTTATGTTTATGATAAATGTTTACATCCCATGCTATAATTGTATTATTAGGAAACACTAATACATGTGTGTTTTGTAAACATAAAAGAGTCCCTAGTAAGCCTCTTGTTGAACTAGCTTGTTGATTAATTGATGATCATGGTTTCCTGATCATGGACATTGGATGTGATTAATAACAAGGTTATATCATTAGGAGAATGATGTAATGGACACACACCCATAGTAAGCGTAGCATAAAGATCAAGTCATTAAGTTCGTATTGCTATAAGCTTTCAGATGCATAGTAACCTAATCCTTCGACCATGAGGTTATGTTAATCACCATCACCGGATGGATACTTTGATGACATCAAACACCGCTTCGTAACTGGGTGGTTATAAAGGTGTCATTGGGTATTCTGAAAGTATGTGTTGAAGCGCATGAGTCAAGATTGGGATTTGTCCATCCATATGACGGATAGATATGCTCTGGGCCCTCTCGGTGGAATGTCATCTAGTTAGCTTGCAAGCATGTGACTAGGTCACAAGGGATGACATATCACGGAACGAGTAAAGAGTACTTATCAGTAACGAGGTAGAACTAGGTATAGAGATACCGACGATCAAACCTCGGATAAGTAAAGTATCGTGTGACAAAGGGAATTGGTCTCGTATGTAAATGGTTCTATCGATCACGAAGTCATCGTTGAGTATGTGGGAGCCATTATGGATCTCCAGGTCCCGCTGATGGTTATTGATAGGAGATGTGTCTCTGTCATGTCTACATATTCACGAACCGTAGGGTGACACACTTAAGGTTTGAAGTTGTTTTAAGTAGATATGGAATGTGCGTTGGAGACCGAATGTTGTTCGGAGTCTCGGATTGGATCCGGGACATCACGAGGAGATCCGGAATTGTCCGGAGAATAAGATTCATATATAGGGGATCATTTTCTGAGTTAGGAAATGTTCCGGAGTATTTGTATGAGGATTCTAGAAGGTTTCGGAATGTTCCGGAAGGTTCTAGAAGATTTCTTGGAGTTTGCTTGAAAATCAAGATAGGGATCAAGGAGTCCTGGTGGGTCAAGACAAGGAGTCGTGGGGGAGGAGGACTCCTCCCCCCTCCCCAATCCGCCGGCCTAGGAGGTGGGGAGTCCTACTAGGACTCCCCCTCCCCAAGGCGCCCTCCCCCTTTAAATAGAAGGGAAGGCGCGCCACCTCCAAGCTCTCTCCCATAACTCCAATCTCTGCCGCCTCTCTCCTCCTCCTTTCTTCTGCACAGGCATAGGCGAAGCCCTGCAGAATTCTCTACTCCACCACCACCACCACGCCGTCGTGCTGCTGGGATTCCGTGGAGAAGATCTACTACGTCTGCTGCTCGCTGGAACGAGGAGAGGAAGGTCTGCTTCGACTCCGCACGTGTGACCGACTGCGGAAGCGCTGCCGAAACGCGACGCCGGAAGGATCGTCCACTTGACCGACTGCGGAAGCGCTGCCGAAACGCGACGCCGGAAGGATCGTCCACACGATCTTGAGATCGGCAAGTGATCGACTTCATCAACCACGAGATCTAATCTCGTTAACGCTTTCGGATCTACGAGGGTTAGTTCCTATCTATCTCGTTGCACATGTCTAGTAGATTAGATCTTGGCTTTTATCTAGATTAGATCTGGGTTTTGTTCGTTCTTGCGGTAGAAATTTTTTGTTTTCCATGCTACGAACCCATCAGTGGTATCAGAGCCGTATCTATGCGTAGATCTGTTGCACGAGTAGAACACAATGATTTTGTGGGCGTTAGTGCTCGTGCCGTCTTTTGCTTTGTGTACTTTGCATCTTGCGGCATGGTGGGATGAAGCGGCTCGGGCTAACCTTACATGTCATCGCACATGAGACTTGCTCCACGCTTGACGTGTAACTTGCTTTGCACAAGTGGCTTTGCGGGTGTCTGTCTCTCCCACCATAGTATAGATCCAATCTACACTGTGCACTTGATAGCACTTGTATCAACGTTGTGGTTCATGTTCGTAGGTAAGATCCGTTCTTATTCGAAAGCCCAAGCCACGTAAAACATGCAAAGAAGATTAGAGGTGTCTAACTTATTTTTGCAGGGGTTTTGTGATGTGATATGGCCATCATGTGATTATGATTATATTTGATGTATGCAATGATCCTTGTTGTAATATGGCAACCGGCAGGAGCCTAATGGTTGTCTTTTAATTCTGTTAAGACCTGCGTGTCTATTCATCTTGTAATAGCTTTATTCCAAGTAGTTGTAATAGTTACTAGTGATGATGGACAACCATGAAGCGGCGCCACTGACCTTGACGCAATGCTGGTGATGATGGAGATCATGTTCGTGCTTTGGAGATGGAGATCAAAGGCGCAAGAAGAAAGGGCCATATCATATCACACTTATTATGAATTGCCTGTGATGTTAATCCTTTATGCATCTTTTATTGCTTAGATTGCGACGGTAGCATTATAAGATGATCCCTCTCACTAAATATCAAGTAATAAAGTGTTCACCCTTAGTTGGCACCGTTGCTAAGACTCGTCATTTCGAAGCATCTCGTGATGATCGGGTGTGATAGACTCTACGTGTGCATACAACGGGTGCAAGCCAGATTTGCACATGCGGAAACTAAGGTTAACCTTGACGAGCCTAGCATGTACAGACATGGTCTCGGAACACGGAATACCGAAAGGTAAAGCATGAGTCATATGGATGATATGATGAACATGTTGATTGTTCGCCTTTAAAGCTACATCATCTCACGTGATGATCGGACTTGGTGTAGTGGATTTGGTTCGTGTAATCACTAAAACAACTCGAGGGATGTTGTTTTGAGTGGAAGTTCGTTTGTAATTTGGACTAGTCAAACTCAATTTATCATAAACACAATCAAAGTGAATTTGCATAGTTTGTTGTAGTCATTGGCATCCGTTCACCACCTTACGCTTAGTTATAGTTGAGATAGTAGAACTATAGAAATTCTAGATATTTGCTTTACGAACTGGTATCGTATTGTTTTGAGTGTCAATCTAAAGTTTAAAAGTCCTATTGCAAACTTTCAGCAAACTCCGTTTACTCTATGAAGTTTAATAAATAGTATTAAATCAAGAGTAACAATTCCAGTGTTAGTATCTAATGTATCATGTTTGCCTCGATGATTCTTGATACTCAAAAGATTGTTTTTAATATCAAGTTTATCTAAGAACTGAAAGCAATGTTTCAGAAACCATCATATGTGAAAGGTATTGCGATATCTAAAACAATGTGTTGGTTACAACATGATAGAGTATACGTCCTCATATTTGATGAGAATTTATGAAGGTTGGAGACGCTAGTCGTCCTAATCCTCCAAAAGGTTTTGAAAAAGAAACATTATACTCGCAATTCACCTTTATAAGCTATAGGAGCTTGATCATGAAAGTTGTCATGATAAGGATGAATAGAAGATGTAAGTAAAATGTTTACTACACTTAAAGATTACTAAAGAATGGAATTTTGAAAGAATGCCAAACATTTGATGATGGTGATCCACCTCAAAGTGCAAGTCCAAAGGTATTAGTAGTTGACTATATACGCTTTGTACCATGTGTCATGTTGATAACACCACTATTGATGTTGATAAATTCTTTTAAAAGAAAAGGAATTGATGAAAGAGAATCTATAAAATATTTTGCAAAAAATAAAAGGTTGGAGATGTCCAACTTAGGCATATAGAAGATATACATGTTATGGTTGTATTCCTTGCTTGTTAAACAATGTGGTTCTTAGGTATTAAAAACCGGTATTGGATACCGAATTGGTTGGTATGAAGTGTCATACAGGATAACACAATTCATGAACTACAATGGCCTAAGTAACTAGCAAGAGAAAATGTGATGATGTTCATCGAAAACAAACAAAGGGTTGTTGTGTTGCTCGTTAACATCAAAGCTTGCCTTCAAGATTTGTTTCAATAATTGTTATTTTGATCAGGTATTATGACGACAAAAGGTTGTTCAAATAATTACCATATTCCATAATAGATGGATGATATACAAGTCTAGTGGGAGAAATAACGACCATAAAACTAATGCTAAAATGTCGCAAGACAAATGATTGAAAAATCACTTGCGAAGTGACATCGCCGTTTAAATTATATTGAAAGGGATACATGAAGAAACTCCATGTTGATGGATTTTTGGAGTATTTGATTTGGATCAAATGACGCTTGTGATACTTTCCTGGAGATAATTAAAACTCCGTTCGTAGGCCAAAAGAGGAACGGACGACTAACTGATTGGAATTTGTGCATATTGATATATATAGTCCATTATGTGTAGTCGTGGGCGATGGATTTCAACTTCATATGCTTTCTCTGAAGATTTGAGTGAGTATATGTATATACTTACTCAATAAGGAAGAAGTATGAAACATTTGAAAAATGTTCAAAGACTTTCAAGATGAAGTGGAAAATCATTGTAACAAGAAAATAAAAGAGTTTATGATTGGATCATAAAGAAAGATGTTTGAGTTACAAGTTTAGCAAAACACCTAAGATTTGAGGAATCGTTCCATGGATTTGCATTTCCCAAAACACCGTAGGAGTATGGAGTGTTCAAGATATGTAATGAAACCTTGTTTGACATGGTAAGATCAAAGGTGTCATTTATAAAACTGCCATTATATATTAAAGCTTTAGTGACTACCGCTTTTACACTGAAAAGAGCTCCATCGTGATCCGTTGAAATCACACCATATAAGTCATGGTTTGGGATAAAACCCGAATTGTCTTTTCTTAAATTTTGGTATGTTATGCATAAGTAAAATGTTTACAACCAAAGTCGGATAAGCACGTCTTTGTAGGTTATCCCAAAGAATTTGTTGGGAATTTCTCCATAACACTGAGGACAAAAGAGTTTGTTACTTGGAACGTCAAGTTTCTTGAGAAGGAATTTTTTGTGAAAAGTTAAGTGGGAGGACAATAGAACTTTGATAAGGTTGTTCAACCTTAGCTATATGTGCTAAGTAGCGCAACGCCGGAAAGTGTCCCGGTGACGGCCACAATGCTCATGGCTCTCGTGATTACAAAAGGTGTGATCTCGGAGATTAGAGTTCCTATAGAACCATGTGGGTCGGTAAGAATCAAATAGTAAGATTTGATAAGCAAGTCGTTATTGTTTTGACAATGATGAACCGACTACATGCAAAGAAGCGATGATGGGCCCTGACTCCATAAAATGACTAGAAGTCATGGAATCCGTGATAGCATCCATACACGAGAAATCAAGTTTCTGAACTTTGAAGACCCTCCGGAAAGGTGTGAAGCCTATCGGTCGTGTTTGGACCTATAAAGAAATAGACATGGATGTTTCAAATCTATGAAATAGTCGACATGTCGGAAAGAGTTTACGACAATGTTCAAGGAATTGACTATGATAAGATTTGATCTTTCATAGTGATATTTAGTCTGGACGGATTAATGTAGCAACCACTACATATATTTTGGTATATGGTAGTTGAACAAACAAAACAAGTTCTTCTAATAGAATGGTTACCTAGGACGTGTAAATGACACGATCCAAAGGGTTTTGTTAATTCAAAGGATGCTAAAAGAGTATGCAAAACTTCAATGGTTGAAGTAAGCATAGCAGAGTTGGAATCTTCACCATGACGAAACTGTTAAAAGAGTTTAAATTCATCGGAGATGATGAAGATGCTTGCATTTGCAAGAAATTAAGTGGGAGCGCTGAGACATATTTCTAATACATTATGTAGAGGACATATTGTTGATTGGAAATGATGTATCTTGTATTGACACAAGTTAAGAATTTCATTTTGATGAAAGACTTAGGCATAACCCAAGAATTTGGCATCAATGTCTATATGGATAGATTGAGGCGCTAATATGGTTTTGCCAAATGTACATAGATAAGACGTTGAATGAGTTCAATATGGAAACAACAAGAAATGTTCTTGACGCACGGAAAGGACTGAATCAAGATTCGAGTGTGTTGACACGAGATTCAAGTGTTTTCACACTTGGTGAAATCACAAGAATATTTTGATCAATAATTCTTTGAGATGTACACATCCAGATATGTCCTATGCTCTAAATGTTATGAGCATATACCAGAATGATTCATAAGATGATCATTGGACAATAGTAAAGATATTCTTATGAGCTTTGGAAGAACTAAGAATATACCATGTATAAGTGACAAATAGTTAAAGGTAGTTCATTGTAAAGCATTACATTGATACTAATTTTGTCACAAGATACGAATTAAATTTATCTCAATTTAAACTATGGGTGGCACAATGTAATGGAAAGGAAGTTCCATAACGGATTTGGTTGAGTACCAAAGTTAAAACATTGTAACAGATACTACAACAAAAGGCTAAGTATATGACTACTACTGTAGCAGTAAATGAGGGCATTTACATCAAGTAGTTTGTTATCAAACTAGGTGTGGTTCCTAGCGGGCTAATACTATGAAGATATATTGTGTGACAATAATATCAACATATTTTGAGCCGAAGGAACTAAAGGTCTCACCAAAGGACCAAATTTATACAATGCCATCTCATTGGAGAATGAGTAATGCGTAGAGACGCCAGGACATGCAAATACACACGGACCTAGAGGTGTCAGATCCGAAGATTATGTTTACCACTAGCAATAGTGTCTATACAACACCAGAAAGCCATAGGTGTTGAAATGCACAAGTTTTTAACTAGATTATTGACTCTAGTGCAAGTGGGAGACTATTGGAGATATGCCCAAGAGGCAATAATAAAGTGGTTATTATTATATCTTTATGTTTATGATAAATGTTTACATCCCATGCTATAATTGTATTATTAGGAAACACTAATACATGTGTGTTTTGTAAACATAAAAGAGTCCCTAGTAAGCCTCTTGTTGAACTAGCTTATTGATTAATTGATGATCATGGTTTCCTGATCATGGACATTGGATGTGATTAATAACAAGGTTATATCATTAGGAGAATGATGTAATAGACACACACCCATAGTAAGCGTAGCATAAACATCAAGTCATTAAGTTCGTATTGCTATAAGCTTTCAGATGCATAGTAACCTAATCCTTCGACCATGAGGTTATGTTAATCACCATCACCAGATGGATACTTTGATGACATCAAACACCGCTTCGTAACTGGGTGGTTATAAAGGTGTCATTGGGTATTCTGAAAGTATGTGTTGAAGCGCATGAGTCAAGATTGGGATTTGTCCATCCATATGACAGATAGATATGCTCTGGGCCCTCTCGGTGGAATGTCATCTAGTTAGCTTGCAAGCATGTGACTAGGTCACAAGGGATGACATATCACGGAACGAGTAAAGAGTACTTATCAGTAACGAGGTAGAACTAGGTATAGAGATACCGACGATCAAACCTCGGATAAGTAAAGTATCGTGTGACAAAGGGAATTGGTCTCGTATGTAAATGGTTCTATCGATCACGAAGTCATCGTTGATTATGTGGGAGCCATTATGGATCTCCAGGTCCCGCTGATGGTTATTGATAGGAGATGTGTCTCTGTCATGTCTACATATTCACGAACCGTAGGGTGACACACTTAAGGTTCGAAGTTGTTTTAAGTAGATATGGAATGTGCGTTGGAGACCGAATGTTGTTCGGAGTCTCGGATTGGATCCGGGACATCATGAGGAGATCCGGAATTGTCCGGAGAATAAGATTCATATATAGGGGATCATTTTCTGAGTTAGGAAATGTTCCGGAGTATTTGTATGAGGATTCTAGAAGGTTTCGGAATGTTCCGGAAGGTTCTAGAAGATTTCTTGGAGTTTGCTTGAAAATCAAGATAGGGATCAAGGAGTCCTGGTGGGTCAAGACAAGGAGTCGTGGGGGAGGAGGACTCCTCCCCCCTCCCCAATCCGCCGGCCTAGGAGGTGGGGAGTCCTACTAGGACTCCCCCTTCCCAAGGCGCCCTCCCCCCTTTAAATAGAGGGGCAGGGGCGCCACCTCCAAGCTCTCTCCCATAACTCCAATCTCGGCCGCCTCTCTCCTCCTCCTTTCTCCTGCACAGGCATAGGCGAAGCCCTGCAGAATTCTCTACTCCACCACCACCACGACGCCGTCGTGCTACTGGGATTCCGTGGAGAAGATCTACTACCTCCGCTGCTCGCTGGAACGAGGAGAGGAAGGTCTGCTTCGACTCCACACGTGTGACCGACTGCGGAAGCGCTGCCGAAACGTGGCGCCGGAAGGATCGTCCACTTGACCGACTGCGGAAGCGCTGCCGGAACGCGACGCCAGAAGGATCATCCACACGATCTTGAGATCGGCAAGTGATCGACTACATCAACCACGAGATCTAATCTCGTTAACGCTTTCGGATCTATGAGGGTTAGTTCCTATCTATCTCGTTGCACATGTCTAGTAGATTAGATCTTGGCTTTTATCTAGATTAGATCTGGGTTTTGTTCGTTCTTGCGGTAGAATTTTTTTGTTTTCCATGCTACGAACCCATCAACTTATTGGGCTAACCCTCCCCCCATAATGCCAATAGCAAGTTATATCATTTCTCTTAATATCATGTTGTGATATGTGAGCTTATTGATGAGTATTGGTCATGAACCCAAGATATATCTTCGCGGTGTCACACCATACACTCCAACAAGGTGGCTTCGGCTTCGGCCACCGCCCTCTCCCTTGTAGAGAATTGGATCTTTTTGGATGTTATTTGCTCTCTCATGTTCTTATGGGAATCACACTCAATCTTGGCTTTTATTTGAATTGGATTTTGCAATTTTGAGTGTCTAGTACCATCTTAGTTTGGCTTTCTCAATCCTAAGCCTTCCCTACCCCTAAGCCATCTATTCTTGCACACAAGTCCCTTGTACACCTTGTGGGGGTGTACACTAAGGAACTTGAGGATGAGGATGAGAAAGAGCATGCAGAAGAGGACGAGGATGAGGACGAGGACTATGGTGAGTGATCCCATGGGGCGCTAGCATCACTCTTCTCCCTTTTTGGTGTCTCGATGCCAAAGGGGGAGAAGTAGTTCTATTAGGTTGTCCGTGGATTTGCATGGGTCGGGCATAAGCACTTGCACTTTTTATTCGTTATTTCTTGCTTATGCCCATTTAGCGTGAACTTTTAGATTCGTGGTTTGTGTTTTGTGGTTGAGACTTTATGTGGTTTTCTGGATGATACCTATGGACTTCATATCATGGATTATGCTCATGGCTTTATCTATTCATATCCTATTGCTGGAGGTTTAGCACGGAAAGCGCGCGCTCATAATGGTTATCCAATAATAATTGTGATTTTTGTCAAGGATGCCTATTCTCTACTTCGGTGGTATGTGCCTTTGCCCTTATGTCTATGGAATAGATTCACCTATTTGTGTGCATTTGTATTCCAATGCAAAACTCTATTATGCACACATTGAGGGGGAGTCCCTTTCATAGTTATCGCTGTTTGTCTTGTGTCTTTCTCCTGCAAATACTGGTATTGTCATCTAACACCAAAAAGAGGGAGATTGAAAGAAAATTTCATGTTTTCCTTTGTTTTGCGTGTTAGATAACAATACTATGGAGACTTTTCATGTGTGCTAAGTGTGCAGGAAGTTTTGAGGGGGCCGGATAATCCGCCCCTCCAAGGGCCGGATAATCCGGCCTACCTCATCTCTCAAGGAAGCCAAGGCGCGTCGCTCTGTGTCCTGTTGGATTTTCTCCCAAAAAATCTGAACTGGGGCGGCTTTAACTCCCCAGGCCGGATAATCCAGGTTTCGCAAGGGCCGGATAATCTGGCCCCCAGTTTTCCAGCAAAAGGAGCCAAGGCGCGTCGCTCGGTATCCGGTCGGATTTTCTCCCGGAAAATCCGAACTGGGGCGGTTTTTCTTCCTCAGGCCGGATAATCCGGCCTTCGCATTGGGCCGGATAATCCGGCCCCCAGAAGTTGATCAAGGTCAAGCTCGGCGCGTCTCACTGTGAGGGGGCGGATTATCTGCCGGATATTCCGAGTCTGGGGCGGTGTTTCCCGAGACCGGATAATCCGGCCCCCAAAGTGTCCAACGGCTGGTTTTTGGAAGGGGGTATAAGTACCCCTTCTTCCCCAACGTCCAGAACTCTTGATTCACTCGAATTTGACCAGACCTTGTGCAAGAGCTCTAAATCTCGATCTCCCACTTCAACCACCCGAAGGTCTTGATCTTTGGTGGAATTGAAGGAGGAGAAGTTCATCATCAACATCAAGAATCAAGCGCTTCAACTCCTCTCCATTCACTTGGAGAAATCCCTGATCTAGTATTCTTGTTAATACCTAGATCTTGTTATTGTATTTGACAACTTTGTTCTTGTGGCAGCTTGTTGTCATTTCGGGAGCCTCCAAGTTGTTGTGGAGTTGTTGCCCCACTAGTTGTGTAAAGGCGCCGGTGCCCGCCTCGAAGGGTACCTATAGTGGAAGGAGGATCGGGCCTGTCGTGGCGAGATCCATCGGAGAACAGGGTGAGTCCTTTTGTGGCGTGGTGGTCTTAGTACCGCCCACCCCTCCAACGCAGACGTACTTCCCTTAACAAGGAAGGAACTGCGGTCAAACAAATCCTGTGTCTCCGCGTGCTTCACTTCGGTTCACTCGATCCTCTTCCACTCGCTCTTTACTCGCTAGTAGATAGGTTTGCATATAGGGAAATTCCACACATTAGTTTATCTAGATAATTTAACTTTGTGCTAAGCCTAAAATTGAAAAAGAATTAAAAATTGGTGTAGCACCTATTCACCCCCCCCTCTAGGTGCCCATACGATCCATTTCAAACTGTCCATAACCGCGGACGCGACTATTCTAATAGTTTGACACTCTGCAGAGGTGGTACACTTTCACCACAAGATTTGATACATCTGTCAGGGATAACCCTGAATCATCATACTTAGTATGCAGATAATCAAACATAACTTTTCCTTTACACACCCTAGTATAAGCACCTCTCCTATGAGCATGGCCTCCCAACCATGACCATCTGTCATCTTGGGCAATGCATAGGTGGACAACATTGAGAGGTAGCCTCAGCTCAAACCTCTCCCGCGAGGGAACTGATACTAATGCATATAAATTTCCAGCTAAGCCTTACCCAATTCAGGTAGTGTGGTTGTACGGATCCAACCATCAGTTTTATAAAAGGGTTAAGGCTCATGCCTCAACATTTTCATCATCATAAACCATTTGTGTTTCTCAACACATGTCAAAACATTTCAATAGAATGACTCCTCATTCCAAGGTTTTCATAACTTATTTTCAACAAATATTCCCCTCTAAAGTGACTCAAGTTTTTGATCTACTTTAAACTACTAAGTTAAGAGTGTTCACTAAGGTTGAAAAGATGGGTTCAATCTCATGCCATAGAATGACATCTAAAGGGTTTCTAAATAGGTCAAGTTTTATACTTTTTATGCTACCTTCAAAACACGTAAAGAACTTGGTGTAAGGTAAAGGAACTAAGGCTTGTAAATAAAACTTGGGGTACTAATAGTAAAAGTATGGTGACTAAAGCATCTTTGCTAAACCATCTAGTTTACTCCTAGCTTTCTAAGCATTATACTTGCAAGGGTTAGCTTGCATTGTTCATGGTGGCTTGCCTTGTGAAGTGCAGTGGTTGAAGTTTTCTTCTTCTTCTTCTTGGTAGAACTCCTCCTCCTCGAAAGATGGGTTGGTACTATCGTCTATAAATATATACGGAGTACACAATCACCAAACAATACTTAACTAGTCTAATTAGTATTCTAAAACACACATTTGATGATCTATTATCATCCCAAGCATCACAAGTTTAATTCACTAGTTTCATTCTTTTTAATTTAGAAAAGTAATTTCTACTCATTGAAAAATTAACTAAGATTTAATATTCCCCACTTAAAATATGGGATCATGTTGACACATGTCATCACCACATATTCTAACATGTGGGAATGAGATTTAAAGGTTGGATCATAATTACTTTGGTTTAAGTTCATTATTTAATGATTTAAAGTGACTAGGAATGGTTATATAGCATTATTTTGATACTAGTCCAAAGTCCATGCATGTAAACCTTAATATTATTACATATTCAGCTAGGTATGGTGAAATGTGATTTTTGAAAGTTGGAATCAACTCAAAATATATCTTGGTCGATTTTATAAAAATGTTGCAAGTTGCAAATGCTTCTGTTTTGTTATTTTTATTAGGAGAGATCTATAACTCTAATTGAATTAAATCCAATGGGCTTGGATAAATCATTTCAATACCTTCCAGGCAAAATTGGTTTCATGCAATTTGGATTTGTCAAACTCTCAGAATTGATTTTTAAAATAGTGGACAGAAATAAGATTAACTCTAAAAAGGAAAATCTAATTTTGAACGGCTGGGCTAGCGCGGGAACGAACATGGGCCGGCCCAGTGGCGCTCCGCGGTGTGGGGCTCAGCTAACAGGGGGGTCCCGCTGGTCAGTGGCTCTTAACACGCGAAACGGTACGCCCGCTGTGGACCGTAGGATTAGAAGTGGGATCTACGGCTGAGGTTCGTCGTCGACGATGAACAGGTCGCCGACGAGCTCGAACCCTAGCGGCTCGGTGGGGTTCTACCAGGACATACCATGGCTCCAGCGACGATGGCTAGGCGGGCAAACGAACTGGTGGCCGACGGCGAGGCGAGGCGCGGTTGCGGTGGAGCTTGGGGTGCCCTAAATCGCAGGCACCCTTCTCCTCCTGCTGCGGCGGCTTCGGCTCCAATTCCGGCGAGGCAGAGCTCGAGCAGCGTCAGCGAGAGGTGGGTGAGGTTCAGTGAGAGGTGGGGAGTGAGTGAGTATGGAGAAATGAGGCTGGGGTGGCCGGCTTATATAGGCTCGACGGTGAGACCGAGCGGTGTGGGCAGGCGACTCCGGCGAGGGCGACACAAGGGGCTAGCAGCGTGGCTCGAGGTAGGGGACGGTGGCCTGTCTCCTGGCGGTGCTCTGAGGCTTAAAGGCGCGACAAGGCAAGCTCTGTGCTGGTCGGGAGCGTCACGCGCTCTAGGCGGCAGAGGCGGCGGGTTCGATTGCGAGCGGTGGCTGTGGCCCGTTGGGCGGCCAACGGGGATGTCTCGGGTGTTCCTAGGTCATGGCGAAGCGGTGGGCGCGGGCTGCGGTCGAGGGGCGGTCTGTGCATGCGGGGACGGGGCGCGCTCTACGGGCTGCGTCGGCATGGTCGACAGGCTCCGGGCGCGGCTGTTTCTGGCCGTTCTGGTCTCTGTCTCTGGGCTGGGGCTGGTTGGACGGTGGCGGTGGACCACTGGCTAGCATGTAGACATCGCGAGAGAGGGGGAAGCGGTCTGCTGCTGCGAGGGCCAAGTTGGCCGGCAAGGTGCTCTTGGCATGGCCTTGCAGTGCAGCTAGGAGGTAGGGGATGTGTTGGTGTTGGTCTGGTTAGACTTGGAGGAGACAAGGGTGATCAAAGCACTTCAATTTGCTAGACAAGATCAACCCCAAAACAGTAATAGTTAGGCCACTTTGATCTTGCCCACAAGGTGTTTGACAAAATGGACGAAAGAGAAAAACTTTTGAATTTTGAGTTCAATTTTTTTGAGTGTTCTAAACTAATGCTAAGCAGTCTCTAGTTGCAAGGGTTTTGAAAGTTGAGCTTGTTTGAGTGGTTTTTGAAATAATGGGATCTTCCCATATGAATTAGATTCAATTTTAAACTGTCATTTAAAATTAGCATTTGAAAGTTTTAGCAGATCACAAAGTGGGCCTTGGTACCTCATTATGTGTACTATAAAGGGGGGTAAAGATCCACACATGTTTCTGTTAAGTTTTGAGTACTAGGAATAGCCAAAGTAGGCATGGGAGTTAATTTTGCCAAAATGACCATTCACTTAAATTATTCATTTTGAGTTGTTCTTCTTTGGAAAAAGTTTGGAAATGATGTAGATGATGTTTAAATCACCTAAGAAACATTTTACAACAAAAGAATCACAGAACCATGGCAATTCAAATCAATTCCTAATTTAAATGCTCAAACACATGAATGCTTTCATTTTTACTTTGGAAAAGTTTTTGTTAACCCTAAACTTCGATGATTTGGATCTTGATAAGCTTGGATTGAAGTTTTGGGATGTTACAAACCTTCCCCCCTTAAACAAAATCTCGTCCCGAGATTTACAAAGAAAACTAGCAACTAAAGAGATTTGGGAACTCTGTCCTAATGTAATCTTCGCGCTCCCAAATGGCTTCCTCTTTGGTATGCTTGCTCCACTGAATCTTGAGAAACTTGATGCTCCTGGTCCTGGTGGTTCTGTAGGCTTCTTCTAAGATACGGATGGGCACTTCCCGATAGGTCAGGTCATTGTTGATTTCTACAGCTTTGTGATCGATGTTCTTGAAAATTTCAGTCTTCTCGGGCACTTCCAGACATTTGCGAAGTAACGAGATATGGAACACATTATGGATGGCTGACATCTCTTCAGGCAGTTCTAGTTGATACGATACTTCTCCTTGACAGTTCAGAATCTTGAATGGCCCTATATATCTGGGGGCTAACTTTCCTTTCAGACTAAAGCGTTGAGTTCCCTTCAATGGGGAAACCTTGAGATATACAAAATCTCCGAAATTGAAAGTCAGGTCTCTCCTTCTCTTGTCAGCATAACTCTTTTGTCTGGATTGGGTGGTCTTGAGGTGCTCACGGACTTTGTGAACCTTATTTTCCGCTTCCCGGAGAATGTCGGGTCCAAAGATCTGACTCTCTCCTACTTGAGACCAATTTAAAGGGGTACGGTACTTTCTTCCGTATAGGAATTCAAATGGTGCCATCTGCAAACTCGCTTGATAACTGTTGTTATATGAGAATTCTGCGAAAGGCAGGCAGTCTTCCCATTTTGATCCGTATTCCAACACACAAGCTCTAAGCATATCCTCTAGGATCTGGTTGACTCTCTCAGTCTGTCCATCAGTTTGCGGGTGATACGCGGTACTGAAGTTCAACTTGGTTCCTAATCCTTCCTGAACTTTCTACCAAAATCTCGAGGTAAACTGAGTTCCTCGATCTGATACTATGGTTTTGGGGGTTCCATGTAGACTAACAATTCTAGCGATGTACACCTCTGCTAGCTTCGCACTCTGGTAGGTAGTCTTGACAGGTATAAAGTGAGCTACCTTGGACAGTCTATCAAATATGACCCAGATTGAGTCATTTCCCCTACTAGAAGTAGGCAAATCGGTGATAAAATCCATTCCGACGGAATCCCATTTCCATTTCGGAATCTGCAATGGTTGCAACAATCCTGCAGGTCTCTGATGTTCTGCTTTGACTCTTTGACAGATGTCACATTTGCCGATGTAGCTTCCGATTTCTCTCTTCATCTTGTGCCACCAAAATTGCTCTTTCAAATCCTGATACATCTTCCTCCGGGGTGGATAGAATAGAGAGTATCATGAGCTTCCTTCATGATAACCTGCTTCAGCTCCGAATCTGCTGGCACACAGATACGTCCTTTGTACCACAGTACACCTTCTTCGTCTTTGGTGAATCCATGTACCTTTCATGTACCAATACGACGTTTGATTCTGTCGATACTTTCATTCTCCTTCTGGGCTTCCTTGATTTGGCTAATCAAAGTGGGTTGAAGTTCAATGCTAGCTAAGAATCCTTTGCTAAATAATTCAGTCCTGAACTGCTCCAACTCTTCGTACAAACTTGGTTGCTTCTCCTTGATCATGGTGTTTAGCCTACACGGCAATCTGCTAAGAGCATCCGCTACCACATTGGCTTTGCTGGGGTGATAGTGAATGTCAAGGTCATAATCCTTGATTAACTCTATCCATCTCCTTTGCCTCATATTCAGCTCCTTCTGAGTGAAGATATACTTTAAGCTCTTGTGATCTGAGTAAATCTCACAGGGATTACCCATCAGATAATGACGCCATGTCTTCAATGCCAAAACTACGGCTGCTAGTTCAAGATCATGGGTCGGATAGTTCTGCTCATGCTGCTTCAGTTGTCGAGACAGATACGCGATGACTTTGCCTTCTTGCATCAATACACATCTGAGAACAATCTTGGATGCATCACAGTATACATCAAACGGCTTCTTGATGTCTAGCATGATCAATATTGGGGCTGATATCAATCTCTTCTTCAGCTCCTGGAAACTGGCTTCACATTTGTCTGTCCATTCAAACTTCCCTTCTTTAACAATTGGGTCATGGGTCTGGCGATACTCGAGAATCCTTCCACGAACTTGTGGTAGTATCCCGCTAATCCGAGAAATGCACGGACTTGGGTTTGAGTGGTTGGGGCTTCCCATACTTCGACATCTTTAATCTTGGCGGGATCAACAGAGACTCCTCCGGCAGACACAATATGTCCTAGGAATCCTACTTCTTTCAGCCAAAACTCACACTTGCTGAACTTGGCATACAACTGATGCTCTCTCAGGGTTTCTAGGATAACTCTCAGATGTTGCTCATGCTCTTCTTCTAATTTGGAGTAGATAAGAATGTCGTCGATAAACACAACTACAAACTTATCTAGGAAATTCATAAAGATCTTATTCATGAGATTCATGAAATAAGCAGGGGCATAGGTTAATCCAAAAGACATAACCGTATACTCGTATAAACCATAGCGAGTAGTAAAGGCGGTCTTCGGAATATCTGTTGCACGAATCTTAAGTTGGTGATAACTAGTCCTAAGATCAATCTTTGAGAATACCTGAGCTCCGGTCAACTGATCAAATAGATCCTCTATCTTGGCAAGGGGTACTTGTTCTTGATGGTGACATCATTCAACTTTCTGTAATCTGTGCACAAACGATTGCCTCCATCTTTCTTGTCAACGAATAACACTGGTGATCTCCATGGTGATGCGCTTGGTTGAATCAAGCCTTTGGCCAACATAGCATCCAACTGTTTCTTCAGTTCCACTAACTCTGAGGGGTTCATGCTATAGGGTCTCTGGGCTATGGGTCCGGTTCCGGGGATTAGTTCGATAATGAACTCAATATCCCTATCTGGGGGCATACCTGGCAATTCATCTGGGAATACGTCGGGGTATTCACAGACTACTCTAACTTGGTCTATGGTGGACAGGGCTACACTCTTGTTGCACTTGAATTGACGGGGTAAGGTTTCAGAGATATGTTCTACTGTTACTCCAGAACTACTGGTCATGGTGATGGTTTTCTTAGCACAATCTATCAATCCTTTATGCCTTGACATCCAGTCCATACCTAGTACTACTTCCAAACCTTTGGTTCCAAGTACAATTAGGTTGGCATAAAAATCTATCCCATGTATTCTGATAGGCACAACCTTGCAAATTTTTCTAGCTTTGGTTGTTGAACCGGGGATTTGAACTATCATGACATGCTTCAGGTTGGTTGGGTGAATCTTACTAGTGCATGCAAATTCTTCAGTGACAAATGAATGCGATGCTCCAGAATCAAACAATAATCTTGCTAAAACTGAGTTACAGAAAACATACCCAGCACTACATCTGGCGCTTCCTGGGTTTCTTCTGTGTTCATGTGGAAAAGACGGCCGTTGCGGTTGTGAGGGTTCCCTGGAGCAAATCTTCTCCATGGTTGAACACGACGCTGCTGCTGAGCTGGGGCATTCACATTGGCATTGGCTGCAGTCTTCTTTGGACACTCATTGGAGTAGTGACCCTTCACTCCACACTCAAAACAAGTGATCTGGGACTTGTCCTTGACTGCGACAGGCACAACATTGCTGCCAGTTCTTGGTGTGGTATTGTTGTTGTTGGTCTTGGGAGGTGCACGGTTGAAATTGTTGGCATTGCCGAAGTTGTGATTGTTTCCTCCGGACTTCACATTGCCTCCGCTACGGTTGGGGTAGCTTGGGCGAGCTGTTGGGGGTCGGTTGTTCCTTGGTGCATATCCTGATGAAGGGTTGAGACGGTACTTCTGGTGACTGCTGGTTCCAGACTGCTGCATCATACGACGCTTGCGGTTGTCATTTTCCTGGTTAATCTTCCCTTCCATCTGAATGGCAGAGTCGAGTAGCTCTTCGAGATCCTGGAAACGGATGTTGACGAGGATTGTCTGCATCTCATCATGAAGTCTGTTCAGGAATCTCTCCTTCTTCTTGGCCTCCGTGTTGATCTCATCAGGTGCATCTCTAGCAAGTGACAGGAATTTGTCATAGTACTCCACCACAGTCATTCTCCCTTGCTTCAATTCACGGAACTCATCTCTCATTCTGTTGACTAGGCCTTGCGGCACGTGGGTGCGGCCGAACTTGACTTTGAATGCTTCCATGTCATAACTTGACCATGGTTCATCAGTCGGATACTGTTCCACCAAGCTCTTGCATCTCCCGCCAGATAGTGGGTGGCAAAGAGAACTTTCTCATTTTCATCCACTCTTGCAACTTCTAAGTTATTTTCCATGGTCTGTAACCAGTCATCAGCATCTAATGGGTTTTCAGAAGTGCTAAAGATTGGGGGATTGGTATTCTGGAAGTTCTTCAGCTTGGATCCTTGATGATCCTGATTTCCATGCCCTTGGTCGTTGAGAGCCATCTGGGCGATCTGTTGAAGTGTTGCTAAGTTGGCTTGGCGCTCCGCCCTGCTTGCTTCACGGTCTGCGATGAGATCCTGCAAGATCTGCAGCATTGGGTCTTGCGACGAGCTGCTCCCTCCTTGGTTTCCACGAGTCATCTGAAGATTGAGATGGATATAGGGGTAAGAGGGAAATTCTAAGGTTCATGGTTTTGGTTTCAAATCTAAAACTTTGAGTCAGACTCAGGTTTTTCAACTAACTTCATTTCATTCATGCAAGCAACACATGATACAAACACACACCACAACAATCAAAGGAAAATAGATGGTTTGAAGAACCATTCTGCAAGCTACGATACAGTGGGACCGATACATCTCATGCTACGATAGTGCTCTAGTGCATCTACTCATCGTCGATGAAGTCGGAGTCCTCATCATTAGTGTAGAAGTCCACGACATCTTCCTCCAGAAAGTCATCATCATTTCTGAGGTAAGAATCCATGTCTCCCTGGATGTCTTCACCCTCATCTTCTTCTTCCTTTGCTGCAAGCTGAGCTTCCTGCTCCTTGACGGTCTTCTCGAGATCGGCCACCTTCTTGCGAAGACGGGCGATAGTGCGATCCTTCTTTGCGCGCTAGCGGCGAAGAGATTGGCAATCCTGGACGAGCAGTGCGAAAGTCTGGGCCTTCTGGTCGGCAATGGCACGGTTCTGGTTGGCTAACTCTCTGGCATTGTCCAGTTCCTGCTGTCTGTCATGAAGCAAGAAGTCAAGATTCTCCACTTGACGCCTCAACTCTGGGTGACTTGGCATCTCCATCGGCATGCCCATGAAGTCACGTCTTGCATAGTGAGCAAAACGGGTTCCTTGGATCTTGTTGACGCTGAGGGCACATAGACGTGCGAGAGCTTCATGCATTGCCCTGGCTAATCCATCTAGCCAATTGTTCTCTCTCACGGAGAACTGAATTCTCCCAGAAGTTGGTGCCTCGATGCTTCCTCTAAGTTCTGCGGTGACTAGCCACTATAAGTCTCCTCCTGGGGGTCCTAGAAGTTGAGCTCCAAGAAACTCCGGATGTGGGCGTCCCAGTAACTCCGACAGTGAATCCAGATCCCTCTCAAAGATCAGCTGACCTCCGTTTCCCAACTGGTAGAACTTGCTGAACTGAGACTCCATCTACAAGAATTTAGGATGAGGAAGTTAGTGAAGTGATCAAGTGTGTCAAATTTTAAGTAGTAGTGTAAGAATTTTGAGGAACATGAATTTTTGAGGAAGAGTGAACCCACAAGGATAAGAGAAGAGATAGTTTTTCGTAAATACTTCCTTTGGTTTTGAAACTAAGTTTTTGTTCATACATCCATTCTAACTAGGGTCTCCTATGGTCAACCTGGCTCTGATACCAACTTGTCAACACCCGGATTTTTAATCCCAGATGCCCGTTATGCCATACCTCGCAATCCTAGGATTACCATTTTTGCGAGACATAACAGATTGGATATCACAGTACATCATCCATTACAAACCATACATAAGGTCTTACACAAATAAGGATCTCATGATCCAGTCTTAATACAACAAGCAGCGGAAATAAAAGATAAGCGTAGCGGTGGGGTCCATCTTTAGGGGCACAGGCAATGCTGACGAAGGCAGATAGTCCTAGTTATCATAGCCGTCCTGCTGGCCATCATCTTGATAGTCTCCTTCATAGTCTGGCCATGAGAATAACCAGGGACAAAAGCCATGAGTACTCTTTAAGTACTCGCAAACTACCTCTAACAAGTAATATAGTTCTAAGTTAAAGTGATAAACCTAAGTTTAACTATAAAATGAAGTTTGAAACCTAAGCTGAGTTCTGAAGCAAAGAAAGATAAGATTAAGTTCTAGAATCACTTAAGCTGGGAAGCTATTGTCATAAACACAACCCTGTTGTGGTCAAGTCAAAGTTCATCATTCATTTCATAAGTTGTTTGGAAAACATCTGACAACGAAACAGTATGGCCATTCCAACTGTCCATAACCGCGGACGTGGCTATTCGAATAGTTTGACACTCTGCAGAGGTGGTACACTTTCACCAAAAGATTCGATACCTCTGTCAGGGATAACCCTGAATCATCATACTTAGTATGCAGATAATCAAACATAACTTTCCCTTTAAACACCCTAGTATAAGCACCTCTCCTATGAGCATGGCCTCCCAACCATGACCATTTGTCATCTTGGGCACTGCATAGGTGGACAACATTGAGAGGTAGCCTCAGCTGAAACCTCTCCCGCGAGGGAACTGATACTAATGCATATAAATTTCCAGCTAAGCCTTACCCAATTCAGGTAGTGTGGTTGTACGGTAAATTTGGAATGGTATCGCATCCGAATCCAACCATCAGTTTTATAAAAGGGTTAAGGCTCATGCCTCAACATTTTCATCATCATAAACCATTTGTGTTTCTCAACATATGTCAAAACATTTCAATAGAATGACTCCTCATTCCAAGGTTTTCATAACTCATTTTCAACAAGTATTCCCATCTAAAGTGACTCAAGTTTTTGATCTACTTTAAACTACTAAGTTAAGAGTGTTCACTAAGGTTGAAAAGATGGGTTCAATCTCATGCCATAGAATGACATCTAAAGGGTTTCTAAATAGGTCAAGTTTTATACTTTTTATGCTACCTTCAAAACATGTAAAGAACTTGGTGTAAGGTAAAGGAAGTAAGGATTGTAAATAAAACTTGGGATACTAGTAGTCAAAGTATGGTGACTACAGCATCTTTGCTAAACCATCTAGTTTACTCCTAGCTTGCTAAGCATTATACTTGCAAGGGTTAGCTTGCATTGTTCATGGTGGCTTGCCTTGTGAAGTGCAGTGGTTGAAGTTTTCTTCTTCTTCTTCTTCTTGGTAGAACTCCTCCTCCTCGAAAGCTGGGTCGGTACTATCGTCTATAAATACATACAGAGTACACAATCACCAAACAATACTTAACTAGTCTAATTAGTATTCTAAAACACACATTTGATGATCTATTATCATCCCAAGCATCACACGTTTAATTCACTAGTTTCATTCTTTTTAATTTAGAAAAGTAATTTCTACTCATTGAAAAATTAACTAAGATTTAATATTCCCCACTTAAAATATGGGATCATGTTGACACATGTCATCACCACATATTCTAACATGTGGGAATGAGATTTAAAGGTTGGATCATAATTACTTTGGTTTAAGTTCATTATTTAATGATTTAAAGTGACTAGGAATGCTTATATAGCATTATTTGGGTACTAGTCCAAAGTCACTGCATGTAAACCTTAATATTATTACATATTCAGCTTGGTATGGTGAAATGTGATTTTTGAGAGTTGGAATCAACTCAAAATCTATCTTGGTTGATTTTATAAAAATGTTGTAAGTTGCAAATGCTTCTGTTTTCTTATTTTTATTAGGAGAGATCTATAACTCTAATTGAATTAAATCCAACGGGCTTGGATAGATCATTTCAATACCTTTCAGGCAAAATTGGTTTCATGCAATTTGGATTTGTCAAACTCCCAAATTGATTTTTAAACTAGTGGATAGAAATAAGATTAACTCTAAAAAGAAAAATCCAATTTTGAACGGCTGGGCTAGCGCGAGAACGAACATGGGCTGGCCCAGTGGCGCTCCCCGGCACGGGGCTCAGCTGACAGGGGGGTCCCGCTGGTCAGTGGCTCTTAACACGCGAAACGGTACGCGCGTTGTGGATCGTAGGATTTGAAGTGGGATCTACGGCTCAGGTTCGTCGTCGACGACGAACAGGTCGCCGACGAGCTCGAACCCTAGCGGCTCAGTGGGGGTCTACCGGGGACATACCAGGGCTCCAGCGACGACGGCTAGGCGGGCAAACGAACTAGTGGTCGACGGCGAGGTGAGGCGCGGTTGCGGCGGAGCTTGGGGTGCCCTAAATCGCAGGGGCCCTTCTCTTCCTATTGCGGCGGCTTCGGCTCCAATTCCGGTGAGGCAGAGTTCGAGCGGCGTCGGCGAGAGGTGGGTGAGGTTCAGTGAGAGGTGGGGAGTGAGTGAGTATGGAGAAATGAGGCTAGGGTGGCCGGCTTATATAGGCTCGACGGTAAGACCGAGAGGTGTGGGCAGGCGACTCCGGCGAGGGCGGCACAGGGGGCTAGCGAAGTGGCTCGAGGTAGGGGACGGTAGCCTGTCTCCTGGCGGTGCTATGAGGTTTAAAGGCACGGCATGGCGAGCTCTGTGCTGGTCGGGAGCGTCACGCGCTCTGGGCGGCGGGTTCAACGGCGAGCGGTGGCTGTGGCACGTTGGGCGGCCAACCGGGATGTCTGGGGTGTTCTCTAGGTCATGGCGAAGCGGTAGGCGCGGGCTGCGGTCGAGGGGCGGTCTATGCATGCGGGGACGGGGCACGCTCTGCGGGCGGCGTCGGCATGGTCGACAGGCTCCGGGCGCGGCGGTTTCTGGCCGTTCTGTTCTCTGTCTCTGGGCTGGGGCTAGTTGGACGGTGGCGGTGGACCACTGGCTAGCGTGTAGACATGGCGAGAGAGGGGGAAGCGGTCTACTGCTGCGAGGGCCAAGTTGGCCGGCAAGGTGCTCTCGGCATGGCCTTGCAGTGCAGCTAGGAGGTAGGGGATGTGTTGGTGTTGGTCTGGTTAGACTTGGAGGAGACAAGGGTGATCAAAGCACTTCAATTTGCTAGACAAGATCAACCCCAAAACAGTAATAGTTAGACCACTTTGATCTTGCCCACAAGGTATTTGACAAAATGGCCGAAAGAGAAAAACTTTTGAATTTTGAGTTCAAATTTTTTGAGTGTTCTAAACTAATGCTAAGCAGTCTCTAGTTGCAAGGGTTTTGAAAGTTGAGCTTGTTTGAGTGGTTTTTGAAATAATGGGATCTTCCCATATGAATTAGATTCAATTTTAAACTGTCATTTAAAATTAGCATTTGAAAGTTTTTAGCAGATCACAAAGTGGGCCTTGGTACCTCATTATGTGTACTATCAAGGGGTGTAAAGATCCACACATGTTTCTGTTAAGTTTTGAGTACTAGGAATAGCCAAAGTAGGCATGGGAGTTAATTTTGCCAAAATGACCATTCACTTCAATTATTCATTTTGAGTTGTTCTTGTTTGGAAAAAGTTTGGAAATGATGTAGATGATGTTTAAATCACCTAAGAAACATTTTACAACCAAAGAATCACAGAACCATGGCAATTCAAATCAAATCCTAATTTAAATGCTCATACACATGAATGCTTTCATTTTTGCTTTGGAAAAGTTTTTGTTAACCCTAAACTTTGATGATTTGGATCTTGATAAGCTTGGATTAAAGTTTTAGGATGTTACAATGAGCAAGGAGAGCTCGAACCCGCCGGTCGACGTGTCGCTCTACCGCAGCATCGTCGGCAGCCTAAGGTATTTGGTGCACACAAGGCCAGACATCACCTATGCGGTAGGGTATATCAGCAGGTTCATGGAGAAGCCGACGACGGAGCACTGGGCAGCTGTGAAACACCTGCTCAGGTATGTTGCTGGGACTCTGCACTTCGGGTGCCAGTACAAGCGTGATGCAATGGAGCATCGGCTGATCGGGTACAGTGACACTGACTTCGCCGGCGACGTCGACGACAGGAAGAGCACGTCCAGCATGATCTTCATGTTCCGGGGGAGCACTATCTGTTGGCAGTCGCAAAAGCAGGAAGTGATCGCGCTCCCGTCGTGCGAAGCAGAGTACATGGCTGCCACTATGGCGGCATGTCACGGCGTCTGGCTCAGGCGGATGCTGGACGATCTACTAGGGAGTACAGGCAGTGGCGCAACACTTCTTGTCGACAACAAATCGGCAATTCAGCTTTGCAAGAACCCTGTCTTCCATGACAGGAGCAAGCATATCGAGACTCGCTTTCACTTTATTCGCGAGTGTGTGCAGGACAGCAAGATCACTGTTGAGTACATCCACACCGGCGAGCAACTGGCGGATATCATGACCAAGGCACTTCCACGAGCCAAGTTCCAGGAGCTGCGCATGAGGCTTGGGATCATTGATCTTGGCAGCTGATTAAGGGGGAGAATGTCAGTTAACAAAGCAAGTTCAGAAATCTTCAGAGTTTCAGTTTCGTCAGAAAAGTTCAGATAGGAATTACACTGTCAGTTTCGACAGTTAGAACTTTATTCAGTTAGGAATAAGCTGAGCTGCGACTCAGTCTTTAATTCTGTTTTAGATAGATTAGATCGACGCCTAGGTCCTCCGTGGGATGGCACGGATTCAGCGGTCGTGGCGTTGATATAGGGAGCGTGCAGGTGGCATTGGGATGGCAGCGCTGTGTACCTGTTCGTGTCCTGTTTTCTCGGGTTCAGTTAGCATGTAACGACTAGAATAAAAGGAGAAAGAAAGATCAGAAAAGCTGTACGTTGAACACAGCACAAAACACTCGTGTCCATCTCTCTTGTGATCGTTTTGCAATTTCCAGCTTTGAGCAGCTGGGACTGACATCGAACAACTACAAACTGCAGTGATTTGTCTTATTAGGAGTCATTGCTCGATCGATGGGCCATGTCCGCTTCTATCGATTCCCGTCCCCAAGAAAGTCCTCTATTCTTAGATTAATATATGTTCACATGTTCTAGTCTTCGTTTCCTGATGGCCAGATGTTCGTGCCGGTCGATTAGGTCTATTAGTTAGAACCTATAGAATGAATGGCCATTCCGTAACTCGGAGCTGGAACATGAATTCTTGGTTGGTATAATTGTTTAGGATGGAGTTGGCTGTCTCCAGGTCAGAATCTGAACTGAACTACATATTAGTCACAGGATATGTAAAGATAAAAGATTTAGAGTGAATGCATGAAATGAAAGGGGTTGGGTGCCTCCGTCGGCACCGGAATGGCGGTTGTCGGAGTGGCAGACTGCACGATGCGGAGCCCTCTGTACCACAAGCTCGCCCCTTATGTGGATCCCTGTATACCACAAGAAGTCGCTCCAGATAGTATAATTATCATGTTTGCATTTTCTCTCTCGTAACTATTATACTCATCACAAGTCTGAAGGTGCCCTGACCAATACAAGTTTTGCATATACAATGATTTTATTTTGGTTTCTGAAGCTATTTTGTTTCTGAAGCACATCGACAAGATTTGGCGAAGTGGTTACATGTGTCGTACCAGGACAACGAAGAACATTGATGTGGCGAGGAAGCCAAATCAGACCAAACTTGCATGGTTGGGCAACAGTGCAGCTCTAGACACCTCATTCATTCTCTTGTTATTTTTTATCAAACTCTTTACTTGCTGGACTCTCAATCGTTGGTAAGGCGTTGTCTTTATACACTCTAACATTTCTTATGTAGATCGATCTGCATTATTTTTACACGCGTTGGTTGCATCTCGGGATGGACTCCCGAAAGAAGGTATTTTTTCTTTTGAGGTTTCATCATGCTAATTTAGTGTATTTGGATGTTCTTCCCATCTTTACTGCATACGTAGATCATCTTGTGAAGGAACTAGAATGATATGCTTCACTTCGTATAGTCGGGGTAGATCAGGTAAGCTTATTCCCTTCTAGGAATCCCTTTCTCTGTCTCTTTTCGGTCGAGAGAATGCATGTTCTTTTCATTTGTTTTCAGATATCATAGAGAACCTTTCACGAGGGCAAAACATATAAAGGTTCAGGCTCATACGTTCTCGAGATGGGAAAAACATACTCCCTCCGTTCAAAAATAAGTCACATGAATTTGTATAAATTCATATGTATTTAGACCTTATTTCCGGACGGAGGGAGTACCTTAAGTTTCATGCACATACTATAGGTGTCACATTGGAGTTTTCTTCTGTCCCGGTCGGTATCTGTGATGGGATCGTGGCCCAATGGAGGGTCTGGAGGAAGTTGAAAAATGGACAGAGGCACCTCACTCTCCGTAGGGGAGCTCCATAAGGTATGGACACTAGTTTGCTGACGCAGCAGTGCAAGCTCGTGGTTGTCTATCTCAAGTTCTCAACGAACCAGGCATGGGGCACCATTGACACACTCTGCTACGATCATGTCAACAACATCGTCCATCGGGACAACTTCGTTCGTGATACTTACTAATTTTCAGTGATAACATACAACTATATATTGACACATTATCTAGGACCTCCGGAGATAATTTCCTTACTGTATGTTCCCCGATTGGACAGTTGTTCCATGTTTGCATTAGTAGTTGGATAGATATCTGGACCTGTATAGTAGAACTCTAATTTTTTCAGTCTCTAAGTTTCATTAACATTCATAAAAGTAAAAAACTTCCTCGCGAATAAATAAAAGTAAAAAACTTCACCTACTATATCTCCACTCACCGCAGCTGTTGGGCATAAAACTTTAGTGTTATCGCTTATTATTAGTCTACAACATGATTGTTATTTATACTTTAGGAATGGTAAACTCTCAGAATTATATTATTTTTAGGAACCACGCCAACAGTATGTACCAATGTTGCAACACACTTTAACACCACGCCTGCACAATATAACCTGGCGTCCCCGTCATGCCACTTTGTGCGCCTCTGCAACATTATATTTTTTCTCCCGATGCAACGCACGGGCATGTGTGCTAGTACGGTTAAAACAAATGAACCAAATATATATCAATATTGACTTGCTCATAATTTTCCTGATGCCTTTGTTACTTTCATTGGTTAAATATAAATATATGGCATCACTTCTATATGTTACTTCTCCATGTAGTTTGTCGTGCTTAATTCCTTTCTAGTAATTTGGTAAACTGTTTTGCTATAGGCCGGCCTCTAAATGCTTATCTTGGTTGCTCTGCAACCAGGGTGTCGTGCTGGAAGTCACCCTCTTCCTCTATGACAAGAGGCAAGAAACTGAATGTCCGATTGATGTGAACCAATGCAATTAGGGATGGTGTTACTATAGCTTTGCAACCCCGGCGTCTCCCTAAAGTTTATCTACTTGGTCACCACCATCCATAGGTGAAGTTTCCATTTATCATCTCTGATCATGTGGGTTGTTGCAGTTCATACCTCTGCTTAGAACTGTAGTTTTATACATGCACTTCTTTACCTACTTTCCTATTAACATTTTGTTCATGAAGCTTAGTTAGAGTGGTTGCACAAATGCCTTAACTGATGCAAAGATCTTCTAACGGTTTTTGTCAATCTACCACGTATACCAATTGCTATGTTGTATGAATAACTACTAGTGTTAGCTGTGCTGGAGTGATGCTGCATGTTTTGTTTCGTTATTATATACACAGAGGAACTAGTATCCCTTGCAGTGGTGATTTTCCGCACTAATCAGTACTGAATTTTATTTTTCTTTGCGTCGAAAACTCGAAAACTCTAGGCTACCAAAAAATGAACTATGAAATATTTCTTTTTGTCTCAACACATCAACTTATAACACATCAAATCTTCTACTTGGAAGTTCTATTCCATTCACACAATATATGTTGAATTCGTATGGAAAATTCTATGCATACTACTTATATATATGTTGAATGTGTCATGCATGTTTGTCTTACTTGCAAGAATCAAGATAAAGATTATTTTCACTGAAGGTTCCTAAGTATGCCGTGATTCTCACATTTTTGTTCCATTTTGCAAGGATAAAATGAAAAAAAAAGATTACTAAAAGACTAGTTTTAGGCCTTTTCTTTTATTTCCTTGCAATTTTTCTTTTATTCGATACTTGTAAATACATTGTAGTATTCTTACTATAATAAAATTATGACCCCGTTTCAATTATTGTATTTGATTTGTTTTTATATTTAGGGCATGTTTTCTATAAATTTGGAATATAATTTGTTTTTGTTTTTCAAATGCACTATACATGGCGAACCTACTATGTGTGGGTGGCGCACCAGGTCATTGGTGGTGCACCATGGGAGGTTCGCCACGCATAAGTTCAAATATACATGGCGCATAAGTTCAAATATACATGGCACACCACCTAGTGCACCACGAATCACATTTATTCATGACAGACGCGTTGAGGTGCGGCACACCGGGAATGCGCCACGAATAGGAAAAATGGTGTGTGTCGAGTAACCTTTTTCCTAGTAGTTATGAGTTCTTTCTATGGCACTTCTTTTATAAGCATTAGTACAAGGGGAAGATTCAATCTTTTAACATATCTAAATAATAATTCTCTCATATAGTTATTACTAGGAAACTGCATTGTCTAGTTCACACAAGGATACAAGATCAAACGCTACGCTCCCTGGCAACAGTGCTAGAAAAATAATTGATAACCCCCAAGAGCAGGGATCACTATAGTACCTGTCAATGTGGATGTAGAGTATCGATTCACAGGAGCAAGAAGAAAGATCTATCTATTCTCTACAACTAAAGTGTCACAAGTTTATTTGTTTATGCAATAAACAATTTAATAAGCATGTTGATTTAATTCTTGGGAGTGGAATGCAACAAAACAATAATATGAAAATGTCCCAATCCTCTTCAATACAAGAGGAAAAGACAATGGTCCAGGGGGTGGACTACTCCTCTCTCATTGTGCAAAGTGATGAGGAGGCGTTGGTGAAGGAGGAGAGGCGGCCGGAGGAGATCCCGACAGTGGTTCCCCTCCAATCTTCCTCCCGTGGCAGCCAGCAGACTCTTTTTTTTCATGTTTGTGATCTCAGCCTCTATATGTATTGAGGACGACCGTCGAGTGATATAGATATTTTTAGGTCAAAACAAGTTCATGGGCGAAAGATTGACGTGAATCGGACCGCCGAGGGCCAAAAGAGGGTAGGTGGCATGTGCACCAGGATGAGCCACGCCACCATAACTCTTTTGGGCCTCCTAGCCCTTCTCGTGAGGTTCAAGTGCTCCAGGTTCTTCCTTCCTCTTCGCGAAATATTTACTTTCCCACAATCTTAGCTCCATTTGACTTTGTTTAGGTCCCTGAAAGATAAAATACACAAAATAGGCTTTTACTGTCCTGTAGAGTTATAACCAAAATAAAGGGGATCAATGGTAAATCCCCAAAAATCATTTTAAAATATGGATATAATATTATATAAGTTGCCAATATGTGGGAATATGTATCAATAAAATAAAAAGTTCATGTATGTATTTTACATGCATCAGCTGCGCCAGGCCGAGAGACTTGCACGACCCTGAAGGGGCCTTCCCGCATCGGCGAGAGCTTGTTGAGGCCTTCTCAGGAGAGGATCCTTCGGAGGAAGAGATTGCAAACCTCGAGCATGCGGGGGCGTATGTTGCGGCTATGGTAGCGACACATGCCTTGCTGGTACCGGGCAGTATGGATGGTGGCCAGCGACATGCCTCCTCCAGGAGCAGCAGATCCTCCTCCCAAAAATTGCCTTGGCGAGCCTTGTCGAAGGTGAGAAGTTGTGGAGACCCATGCTTGAGATCTGCGGGAAGGACCGCTTCTGGCCCGTAAACGAGGGAGAAGGGTGGTTCGCCGGTAGGCTTTGTCGCTGTAGTGCAGATTAACCACAACACGGATGGGAGTGCGTCGATCCAGCCCTTTCCACTAGCCTTGAGCTTATGGAAGATTTTTGTCTTGAGGCCCTTGAGAACCTTAGTGTTGGCGTGCTCGGCCTGGTCGTTGCTTCATGGGTGAGAAATGGAGGTGTAGCAGATGTTGGCACTGAGGCTTTCGTTGTAGGCCTTGAACAGCCCACTGGTGCATTGACTGTCATCTCGATGATGATACTGTTAGGTATGTCGAAGAAACATACCAATCCCTTGATGAAGTTAACGACATACCTTGCCGGGATGGTGTGGACAGGCTCCACTTCTGCCCACTTTGTGAACTTATCGATGGTGACGTAGAGTAGTGGTAGACCCCGAGCGCGTGAGGGAAAGGTCTTGATGAGTCTAAAATTGAAGCATATTTACCTCTTGTTTTTGCATAAGTAGAGTAGGGTTTTTTGCATTTTACTGCATTTGTGCGCACCTTTTGTCCTTATTTTAACAAGATCCCGAATTACTAAAGTCTCTTATGAACATATCAATTGGAACTATCATATTATGTTATAATATGATATTTTTCAGTGATAAAATCCATTTAATTGATTTTTCCTCGCACCTGGGGGATTGGTATACGTGGAGGAGGACACAGGGGTCTTAAAGACCACTAGTACGGGCGGATCCGGCCCGTGCCGTCCACCCATACCATACGGCAGCACGTCCTCCTCGTTAAATACTTTAACCTTGTGAAGGCGGATCTAAGATCCGACATTCACAGAAACTTCTAGCCACGAAAAGCCACATGAGAAAGGGATCTAGAGGAGGAACTTGGAGAAGAGGAAATCCTTGCTACTTCGCGGATCATGGGAGGACATCGTATCATCCTCTTCACCATCAACCGCTGAATCTCCATCACCATTACTACTCCCATCTTCCATCCATTAGATCTTGTTGTAATTCCAGATTCAATTATGGTTTGCAGTAGATTTATCCCCATACTTTTATCCATCCATTTGATTATGATGATGTTGTTGATTTCTTTCATGTGTGAGTAGTTTCCTTTGTTCTTGGGGAGATGGAGAAACTCTAGTATTATTATGAAATGAAATAAAGATGATTTATTACTTATGTCCATGATCTATTGATCGATGATGTGTGTTTGATCTATCTCTTTAGATGGTATGTGTAGTCGGCCACATATCTTGCATTCGGGTCTAAAGAAAAGGGTGAAATCCATTGGACGTGTTTGGAAGTATGCCTACAGCTATTTGTGACTAGAATCACTGGCTTATAACCTACATGGTCAAAGGAGGAATAAAGAGAGATTCACTAAGGTAATTATGATATCACGGGGAGAACCTCAATTGCGGTGGTCTGTAGGGGTGACTTCTCTCAGTGACATGTGTATAACCTACAGGTACTCGAGCTTGGTATATACGGCCTGAATACAGCAGAGGCCCACGGCGTCGTCAAGGACCAAAGGGAGAACTCGAGTAACCTACGGACTCTCGATTGTTTGCAGAACAAAAAGAAGCTAAAGATAGAAAGTTCAAAGGGAAAACCCTAACCTGTAACCGACTCGACCTGCTACCTGAGACCTAGCCTATCTATATAAAGGCTAGGAGGGGGAGGCAAGGAGGACACACGCAACCCTAGTTTCCGCAACCCCCGCCAGATTGCATCTGCGCACCATTGTAATCCTCGATTCCTTTGATAATTCCACGAGTAGACAAGCAGGAGTAGGGACCTCTACGAGGCCTGAACCTGGGTAAATCTTCGAGTCCCCTGTGTGCTTGTTTTCTAGCCGATTGATGCTTCCAGCGCTCCCTCCTTCTGCAAAACCCAAGTCCATAACAATGAGCATTGATGAGTTAAACCCTCGTCAATTGGCGCCGTCTGTGGGAAGTGGGAGTGCTGATGTCGCAGCTTCTTCGGCCCTGTCAACTGCGATCTACAACTCCGCAACAGCAGAGATTCGCCAGCTCTTCGGTGCGTTCGACTTCACCATCCACACGCCGGCCACTCGCCTGACTTTCGAATCCGTAGGCGATGGAATTAGCCTGGCGATTGGGAGCTTCCGCTTCCAAGTTGGTCAGATGGGCACGCTTCGCATGCCTGACCAGCTGACAATACCATCGATTGCTCCAGCATCGTGGTTCCCTCCATCGATCGGCACCCTCAACAAGCTCAACGCCCCGACAACAACTGGGAGTACGGATAGCGACAGCAGTCGCAAATCCGATCTGAGCGATCTAGCAACTAAAGACGGGGCCTACGGCTCCGGATCTGAAAGCTGCGGGAGAAACAACTTCCCAAATCACTTCATGTGCGCCGTCATCAACGCAGGCGACACCTCCGCCAAGCGCTACAACATGGGCAACCGTGGCAATGGAACCGACCCGCCAAACGGTGGCATACCCAATGGCGGTAACGGTGGCAACGGTGCCCCCGTTAACAACGGAGGAGCAATCGAACCACCAACCATGGTGAATTAAAACACGGGAGAGCGCGTAGTAATCAGGCTCAACGACAACGAGTGGGCCCGCTGCTGAGAAGCCCTACGAGGCAACCCCTGCCTCTCGACTCCCCGTAGAACATGCTGATGGGCTACCATTGGCTTCTGAAGGAGGAATACAGGCGCCGAGTGCATACACTCGTGCAACTCGAAGCGCGCAAAAAGGCGGCAGATGAGTCGAGTCTTCGATGTGCTAGGCTCTCCTCCCATGGAGGATCCTCCTCAAAGGGAAACGAGCACATCGCAAACAAGAGGTGATCCCGGATGGCCCATCTCACCGAACAAGAACGTATAGAAGCTGCAAAGGTCCTCGACTTCAGCTCTATGACAGTCGACACGCGGGGCAATGTGGTCCCAAAGACATCGCAAGCGGTAGTGACAGCAGCCACCATGTACCTCCTCAACAATCAGACGCCAGCCGGAGATCCCCGAGCCGCCATGCACCGATCTATGATCGCGAGCTTGGGGCTAGTCGAGGCCTCTCTCGACAAGGAGCCGACATCGGAGCCGAAGAAAGGCAAAGCTCTAGCGAAACACTATTCCTCGCCCTCATCCAGCGATGATAGTCACGATCTGTCTCGACGCCGCCGCTCACGACGACATGACCACGACTACGACGTGCGCAATGACATCACGCAGCGCAATGACATCACGCAGCGCAAGATCGACAAGTCGAGGGCACGACGTGCCCGATCGACCGACTCAGAAGACGAAGACGTGGAGCTATGTGGCGCTAGATGCTTCAGCAGGGACATCAGGCAAAAGAGAATGCCCAAGGGGTTTAAGCTCCCATCAGAGAACCCAAAGTTTGACGGTCTGCAAGACCCGAAAATCTGGTTGGAGGACCACATCTCCTCCGTCAGGCTCCACGGCGGGAGTCGAAGGACGGCTATGCAATGCCTGCAGCTACAGCTACAGGGCGCCGCCCGGGCATGGCTCAACAACCTCCCACGCGGATCCATTCGCAGTTGGGAAGAGCTGGTCTACAGCTTTGTGCGCAACTTCAAGGGCACCTACAAAAGGCTCGCATCAATCGAAGAGCTGAGGTGCTGCCAGCAAAGGTCGGGCGAATCGCTATGCTCGTACATCTAGAGGTGGTCCATCATCAAGAACTCCATGGAAAATATCTCGGAGGACCGTGCAATCGACGCATTCAACGGTGGCGTTCGCCGCATAGAGCTCAGGGAGGAGCTGGGCCGCTCGAAGCCCAAAACCATCGACCACCTGATGGAAATCGTGTATCGGTGGGCTGATTAAGAAGATTCGGTGAAGAATCGCGTTCACTCTGATGAGGAAGCAGAACTCGAGCGCAGACTTGACCACCGAAGCAAACATCGAATGCGCATCTATGATGACCGCGACAACGTCAACATGGTCGCAGCCGACTATGTCGACAGATGCGACGACAACTGCATTAGCGGCTACCATAGCGGTGGATACCGCGACTCCGGGAAAACCACACAAGTATGGCAGCGCCGCACTCGCGATGAGGCACCCGCAACATCCATTGAAGAAAAGCTATCCGGGCCATGCACCGTGCACTTCTACATCGACAAGCATGACGGCAAAAAGAAATCCAGCCACCTCCTCAAAGACTACCGCGAGTTCCTCAAACTCCATGAGGGCCTGGCTCGGATGAACCGCGACGCAGTCAATAGGGGCTACAGAGCCGCCCTACGCGTAGTAGCACATGGCGCTCCTCCACCACCGCTCGGACCACCACCAAACGCAGCTGTGCCTGACCAGCATAACGGAGGCGAACCATACCCACGGGCCATGGGCACCATGATTATCCAAAAGGGTCGCCCCTCCAACCGGGTGCAAAAGGCCATCACTAGGCAAGTGAATCTGGCGACAAACTTGCTACCATCCACCACTGAGTACCTCAGTGGAAGTGACTCCTACATCACCTTCGACAAGTGTGACCATCCGCGCCAAGTACCTTGTCCAGGCCACTGTCCCCTAGTACTCGAGGCACAAATCGGAGGTTTCGACATGAGCCGCGTCTTCATGGACCGCGGAAGCGGCATCAACCTTATGTTCACGAGTACCTTGCGAGCAATGAGGATCCCTCTGACCTGCGTAGAAGCCTCAGAAACAACATTCCATGGCATCGTCCCAGGCAAGGGTGTATACCCCCTTGGCAAAATCAACCTCAACGTCATCTTTGGCACGCCAAAAAACTTTTAGCGTGAATGCATTGACTTTGAAGTCGTCGACTGGCCCTCACAGTACCACTATATCCTCGGACGTGTCGCGTTCGCTAGGTTCATGGCAGTGCCGCACTACGCCTACCTGCAGATGAAAATGCCAGGCCCTAATGGCGTCATCACAATCAACGGGAGCTTCGAGAGGTCCGACAGTTGCGACATGGAATTTAACAGAATTTCCCAGTCCTTTGGCATGCAGGAAGAACTCGCGAGGCTAAAGGAGTCGACAGACAACAGTCCGCCTCCCCTGAGCCAGCCAAGTTCACCCGAACTATCCTTCGACTCATCGGTGCACACGAAGAAAGTCTAGGTCCACCCATCGGATCCTACCAAGATGGCCCTCATCGCCAACAACTTGAGTCCCGCATAGGAACTCGCGCTCGTCGAATTCCTCCGTGAGCACTAGGAAATCTTCGCTTGGTGTCCAGTGAACATGCCAGGAGTTCCCAGGGAATTCGCCGAGCACGCACTCAATGTCGACCCAAACACAAGGCCAGTCAAACAAACAATTAGGCGACTATCTAAGCCAAGAGGAAAAGCAGTCGGAATGGAGATCAACAGACTCCTCGACGCCAAATTCATACGCGAGATCAAAGAAAGCACTGGGCTCGCCAACACGGTGCTAGTACCAAAAAAGTACACGGATATCCTACGGATGTGCGTGGACTTCACCTGTTTGAATAAGCACTGCCCGAAGGATCACTTCCCGCTGCCACGAATCGATCAGATCATCGACTCCACCACAAGATGTGAGCGCCTCTGCTTCCTCGACGCCTACTCAGGCTACAATCAGATCCGAATGAAGGAGGAGGATCAAGAGAAAACAGTGTTTACAACGCCTTTCGGTGTGTTCTGCTATAACACCATGCCTTTCGGGCTAAAAAACGCAGGAGCCACCTACCAGCGGTGCATGCAGGCTTGCCTCAAGAACCAACTTGGTCGCAAAATCCAAGTCTATGTCGACGACATTGTAATCAAGACCAAAGAGGAAGCTTCACTAATTGACGATTTACATGAAACCTTCGCCAACCTCGACCGCTATCGGATCAAGCTCAATCCGGACAAGTGCGCCTTTGGCATACCATCTAGGTAACTACTCGGGTACCTCATCTCCGTGAGGGGGATCGTGGCAAACCCGAAGAAAATAAAAGCCATACTGGCCATGGAGCAGCCGAAGAACATAAGAGGTGTCCAGCAACTAGCTGGGCGAATTGCGGCGCTCAGCCGATTCATCAGTCAAATGGGCGAAAAGGCACTGCCCTTCTACCAACTTCTCCGCAAAGCTGACAAGTTCGAGTGGACCAATGAGGCACAGGAAGCATTCGAAGACCTCAAGCGCCTACTGTCCACCTCGCCAGTACTAGTGACCCCACGCGAAAGGGAACCATTCCTGCTATACATCTCCGCCACCAACCAGGTGGTCAGCACAGTGCTCGTGGTAGAACGAGCCGAGGAAAAAAAGGTCAACGAGGTACAGCGCCCAGTCTACTACCTCAGCGAGGTACTCATGCCAACAAAGCAACGGTACCCGCACTACCAGAAGCTGGCGTACGGCGTCTTCCTGACAGCCTGGCGACTGTGCCACTATTTCCAGGAACACCCAATCGTGGTAGTCAACGACGCCCCGCTTGGGCATATCCTCAACAATCCCGACGCCACTAGGCGAGTCGCGCTTTGGGGGATTGAACTGTCTCCACGAGACATCACATATGAAAAACGCGATGCAATCAAGTCGCAAGTTCTCCCTGACTTCCTCGTGCACTGGATGGAGAACCAGCTCCCTGAAAAACTAGATATGTCCTACCTCTGGACAATGCACTTCAACGGATCCAAGCGAAAGGATGGAGCTGGTGCATGCGTCATACTAACATCGCCCCAGGGAGACAAGCTAAAATATATTCTGCGAATGCAATTCACCGCCTCCAGCAATAAAGCTGAATAAGAGGCCAAGCTGGATGGGATGAGGATGGCAAAAGCCTGCAGTGCCAAGAGGCTCATAATATACGGCGACTCCAAGCTGGTCGTCAACCAGACAATGCACGAGTGCGACGCACTGAACGACAACATGATCGCCTACCACGACCTCTACGACACACTCGAAGGGGACTTTGACGGTTGTGAGCTGCGGCACATAGGCCGCGAAAGCAATGAAGAGGCGGATGCACTCGCCAACATTGGCTCTACTTGCGCCCCCATACCACCTGGGGTATTTCTCGAGCGCATCTGCGAACGCTCCATCAAGCCAAAGGCCGCATAGAAGAAAACAAGCGCATCAACGGACTCGGGGGCTGCGCGGCCCAATGAGCTAATGGCACTCGACAACTTGGAGCTTGGCACAGGACTCGAAGGACCGATGAGCGTCATGATGATCGAGCCATCCTGGACTCAACCGTACATCATGTACCTTCTCAGCAAAAGGCTACCGGACGACCCTACTGATGCACGGCACATTGCGCAGCGATTCAAGGCATTCGCTGTTATCAACGGCGAACTGTACAAGCGCATCATTATAGGAGTACTCCAACGATGCGTCTCCAACGCCGATGGAAGGGCTGTTCTCCTCGACATCCATTGGGGGACTTCCGGGAACCATGCTGGCAGTCGAGCCCTCGTCGCCAAAGCTCTATGAGCTGGATTTTATTGGCCTACAGCCATGTGTGACGCCTAGGACATCGTCCAAAAATGCAACGCTTGCCAGCGATTTACGGACAAACCACACGCACCTGGCATGGAGCTCCGGCCAATTCCATTGGCCTGGCCCTTCGCGCAATGGGGACTCGACATGGTCGACAAGCTCCCAAAGTCCTCACGAGGAGGCTACGTCTACCTCCTAGTCATAGTCGACAAATTCACAAAGTGGATTGAGGCCATGCCAGTGACTAACCAGTCAGGATACATCGCAGTAAAATTCTTCGAGTCCATCGTCTATCGCTTCAGAGTACCACACAACATCATCACGGACAACAGGACGAACTTCACATCCAAGGAGTTCCAAGAATTCTGCGAGAATCTTGGAATCAATGTCTATGCCTCCGTGGCACATCCACAGACCAATGGTCAGGTTGAAAAAGCCAACGGGCTCGTCTGCGGCGGCATCAAGAAGCGACTCCTCAGGCCACTCGAACAGGCCGCGGGCTGCTGGCCAGACGAGCTGCAATCGGTACTCTAGAGCCTACGCACAACTCCAAACAGCGCCATAGGGTAACCCTGTTCTTCATGGTACACGGGGCCGAAGTGGTACTACCCGCAGAGGTACGATACAAAGCACCACAAGTGGTCACTTACAATGAGAAGGAGTCAAATCTTGCACTTGAAGACTCTGTCAACCTCCTTGACGAGGCGCGGGAAATCGCCGCGGAAAGATCAATGATCTACCAGCAGAACCTGCGCAACTACCACAGCAGAAGGCTACGCCCTAGGTCCTTCGTCGAAGGTGACCTGGTCCTGTGACTGAAATAGCAAGGGCATCTCAAACTCGAGTCCCCCTGGGAGGGACCATACGTGATTACAGAAGTAATCCCAGGTGGCGCCTATCGCCTTAAAGATTTAGAGACAGGAGTCGCATACTCCAACCCCTGGAACGTCGCGCAGCTACGACGCTTCTACCCTTAGTCGCTTTTGTTTTTACATTGCAAATAAGGCTACTCAGCCAAGACTACTTAGCCACACATTGTACCTCGTACTATCCTGCGAATAAATAAAGCTAAGTGCCCCAAAACTCCGTGTTTCTTTTATTTTTTGCAAATTATCCACTCGGGGGCTACGCCACCCTATAAACATCTGTTCTACGAACTAAAGCGATATCCTGAGTAGTTGGCGTACTAATCGAACCCTTGACAAGCACCAAACCAGTTGCAACGCACCTGATAGGTTGGCAAGGTGCCGAGATAAATATAAGTCAGGCTATCAAAAAGGAATCGCATAGTGTAACAGACTCGCAAAAACATACACGCTGACAAGCTCCTCATATACATCAATGTCAATCAAATATACACAATATATATATATATATGAACTTTACAACACTGGTGCAACTATGTGCAGGATACAACCTAAACTACTGCTGCAACAAAGGAACGTTGGTCTGCTCCTCGAAGAAGTCGACGATCTCCTCCACTAGACGATCCACCGCCTGATATTGAGGAACCATATTCCAAGTCGAACCTGCTGGCGGCACTGGTAGCCCATCCGCAATTGCTACAACATCCATATTAGGCCGGTGCAGTCGCACTAGTGACATAGCAGCCTTGGCACCAGCCACTAATTGTTGCCGTACACACTCGCGGACTGCACTCAAGTCCTGGAATTTGGCCAGAAGGGCCAGCAGGCTCAATGGAACGACGCCCAGCGGGAACATCGTCCGATAAATATTCTTCAAGAAGGATTGTGACTTCTTCATGAAGTGAAGCACTCGCGAAGCATGATCCTGTAGGGTCGCAAGTGCGATTGCACGATCATGATCCACCCAGAAGTATCCACTTGCCTGAAGCTGCTCTTGGGTCAGATCATGCATTCAAATGGCGATCATGTCCTTCTCATCCTGCGGGTGTCGCGTGCTGACAACTACACCAAGCAAAAGGAAAAAGTATGAAGACAACAAACTACTGTGGGTGACTACAAGAAAGGGATAAGGAAGAAGAAAGCTAACACTTGAATTCTTCGGCCAACTGCATCACCTCCCCTATCAGATATTGCTCGTGGGCGACGAACTTCTCCGCCCTCGACTTCCATACATCCGCGTTACCTCGGAGCAGTTCACGCTCCAACTGCTTCATGCGGTCATGGAGTCGCGAGAGCAGAGACAGCTCATCCACCCTTGAGTGCGACTGCGCCAAAGTATCATCAGTGGATGGCATATTCCGAGGTTCACTCAAAGGACCACTCGATGTGCCCTATCACAAGCCAAGAAAGAGACGATAAGAAGACTAAGGCAATGCACAGACAAAAGACTCGAGTGCATTCAAGCATAATAAAGTATCAATAGATGCACCTGCCAAAGGCATGTTCGAGACAAAAGAGACAGGCTATTTAATTATTACAAAGACATGACTACTAAGGAGCAACTGGTTTCTTCGACTTGGACTTTGGTTTTGGGGGCCTCATCGAGTCCGTGGCGGTATCAGACGCCACCGACTTTCCGCCGGCCCCAGACGCCGCAGCCTTCGCTGCCTTCTTGGCTCGCTGCAGCTCCTCAGAGTACTTCACAATTGTGTTGATCAGTTGTGGCCCGTACTTGCCACAAGTAGTTGTGAAAGGAGCAAAGACTACCTGTTGGCCATCCGCACTGACAGGCATCGCCTTGGAGACCGCTGCAGGATCAACCTCGACTCTGTGGGCTTGAACCATCACGAGTGACATTGAAGCGCCAGCCGCACGGAGTGAGTTCTTTAAGCTCACAGGAATGCCTCCAGCAAGGAACTCCACCAGCTCATCCATATTCTCGATCAACTCAGCCTTGGGCACCAGCTCCTCCCGGAGGCGACTAAGCACGCCCTTGGCCTTGGTGAGCATCCCCTGAACAGCAGCGCTGCGGTCTTCGACTACTGAGATGGCACCCGCCAACGCATCATCACGACGGAGTGCCTGCGCATCAAAGCTCAGACCACTGGCATCTACACAAGAATCAAGCATTCGCACAAAGTCAGCACAAACAACAAAATCAAAAGAGGGGGCACTTGATGAAATTCCAGACCAGGAAATACCTGAGAGGGCCTTGGCAATCGAAAAAAGCTGTTCTTCGAACAACTTGTCCCTAGCTGCGATGGAGGCGCGCAGATCCTCTTCGCATTTTTTGCGATTTGTCACGTGCTGCGATTGCCTCATCGCGACTCTTCACAGCCATGGCGAGCACCTTTTCTAGGGAAGCGGCATCAGGAACAAGTGCATTATGCTCAGCTGTGAAACAAACAAAAGATAGACCGTCAGTCGAATATATCACAAGGATGCAGAAGAAAAAGTAAAGAACACTCACTTTCAACCATGCGATGGAGATTGTCTAGCATTGCATGCTGGCCACCCATCGCAAGCACCTGGTCCGCCAAGCGAGCGGCTTCCTTCACAATGAGCTGTGATAAAGGGAACAGTAAAGGATCAGCAGATGGCATAGATGAAAAAATCAGAAGAAGAGATACTACACATACATGATCCTCTAGTGACCCCAAAGTCGATTGATGCGCAGACGTCCAGATAACCATCTGGTGCTCCACATCGTGTGGAGAACTTGATAAATTATGCCCGAAGTGGGCCGCCAATGGAGGAGAAGGGGCGCGCTCAGCCACTTTCTTGGCTTTGGAGGTCGTGACTCTAGATTCCTTCAAAAATTGAACATCGCCAGAAGATTACGACGCCGGCTGACTGCGGAACAAAAACCAACATCAAGAAAATGCAACTCCAAAGAAGAATCAAAAGGAAGATTCGTATACTTACCAATCAAACTTGTCAAAATCGAAGGTTTGATCCCCCGACTCTGACGATGACTCCTTCGACAGTTGCATCTTCTTGCGGGAAGATGGCGCCACGGCACTCACAGGAACTATAGGTATCGGCGACTCAACACCAACAACTGCACCTTCTGGAGTAGAAGGAGAAGATGCATCCGAATCCTCGCTGCTCGAATGCTTGCGAGTGTCCGAACTACTCGACTCGGGGGATTCCTCCTCCCCCTCAGATGGGACGGTCAACTCCGACTCATCCTCTTCCAAGGCTTTGCGAGGGATAACCCCCTCAGGAAGAGGGGGCATACAGGGTAACACCCCCCAATCCTGCATATAGAAAACAAATTAGCACAAGTGAAAGAAAAGAGAAGCATTCGACAAATAAAGCTACTTCGTAGCACAACCGTACCTCAGGAGGAGGATTATCAGCATCAAACAGAGGCATGACTGGTTCACTGGGGAGCACATCCTTGGCGGTGTACTTGGTGACCAGTCGCACCCTCTTATCTACCTCACTCGCGGAAATACCATCGGCAGATATGCGAGTGACATCGTTCGTGCCAGCCCACTGGAACATAGGGTGGACTCTGGCCTGCAGGGGCTGGACGCGATGGCGCAGCCATGTGTGAATGAGGGCGTAGCCTCCCTCCTCTTTACCCATGCGACTCTCGAGGCCGCAAACACGCTCATACAGCACATTTGTCTCCATGGACTCGCCGGGCATCACTACGTTCTTCCAGGAGCGCCTCCTCTTGCACGGCATCGCAGGATCGAAGGGCGCGAGTCCGAAGTGGTCTCCATCGGCCTTCTGGTCACAGATGTAGAACCACTTGTCCCTCCACCCTTGGACGGACGCCATGAGCTTGATGTCGAAGTACGTGACGGAGGAGTTGACGTGGATACCGCAGCCGCCTACATCGTAGACTACAAAGCCAGACGACGACTGGCGCTTCAGCTTGAAGAGACGTTTGAAGAGACTGAAGTGTGGCTCGATTCCGAGCCAGCACTCGCAAAGAGTAATGTAGCAAGCTACATGGAGGATGGAGTTGGGGGACAGCTGATGCAGCTGGAGCCCATAGAAACAGAGAAGACCTCTGAAGAAAGGATGCAGGGGCATCGAGAGACCCCGGATGATGCATGCTAGGAACATCACCCGAAAATCGGCAGGAGGAGAAGGGATTACCTCACCACCAGGGACACGCGCATCAGCGACTGTAGAAGATAGATCTCCGTCTTGGCGCAGGAGATGGATCTCAGAAGACTTGATGGTCAACGCGCGCCACACGCCATTGGTGACGCGTGTGCCTGCACCCTTCTTCTTCCCGGCGATGGCGGCGCTGGTGCCCGCAGCGGTGGAGCTGCCCTTCTTCTTGGCAGCAATAGTGGCGGTGGCTGATTCAGCCGCAACACCTCCCTTCTTCTTCCCCATTCTATGGTGGCAATGCGACCAGAGGAAGTAACTAGGGAATACGCGGAGCTGGTCTAGTGCCGCGAGAAAGATGAACTCTAGGAAGCACAGGAAAAGCAGCAATGGCGACGGAGGCAAATGTAGAGAAAAAGAGTAGATGGGAAAATTACCGTCGCAACACTGCTACTTAACCCCCTAGAAGATGTAATCCAATGGCCAGCAAAAACCCTATCAGATGGGTGGTATTCATCGTGATTGACACATGGAGGACCCGAAGCACGAATCATCCCCTACTACACCCATTACGCACGGAAATCGAGGAGGCACAGTTAAAACAAAGATTACGCACGCCCGATCTAGTCAGGGTTAGAAAATGGGGCCCACCGCTTGTCACGTCCCGTCAAACCTGCTCACGCAGGCATATGAGATCATCACATCATCAACACTGATGTCATCCAAATTGAGTAGAAGAAGACTTCGACTACTTGAGCCTTTGCTCGAGTCTTCGACTCCACCAAGCACTCGGAGGCTACTCCCATAGGGAGCGCTATCCCGCACCCTATGATTTTTCTTTTTCTCTCTTCTACAGGAACATGGACACTCAAGCATACCCAATCACTCGAATCCACGATTCGATTATGGACATGGGTTACTCCCATAGGGAGTGCTGGAAACAAATTTGACTGAAACAAGCAAACGAAAGACGACAGCAGTCGCAAAGTTCTTTAGTCCCTGCTTGAGTCTTCGACACAACCAGGCACTTGGGGGCTACTCCCATAGGGAGCGCTGGTCGCGCACCCTATGATTATATGTACATCGTACTGTGTGTCGATAACATCCACACTCGAAGTCTACAGCGTGTAGCACCCCGCTAAAACCATTACTAGAAAATCGCGTGTTGTTTTATTTTTCTCCATCATCATGACCGCATGCTCATGTCATCATTCCACATTGCATTTGAGCATCGTCATATCATCATGCATATTTAACCTAAACCTATTTTCGAAAAGCCCACATTTGTTTTCTAGACAACCCTTCTTTATTTCAAACGATAAATCCCGGTCCTTCGGATATTTTGTTTGTCTAAAATCTATTTATAAAAGTCTTTTAAAAATATCTATAATATTTTGTGGGGGGCCAGGAGGCCAATGGCCAGGCCCGAAGGCCCAACCGGAGGCCACCCAGCCCATAGCCACCAAACCCTAGCCACACCTAACCCCACACCACATCCCTCCACCCCGCCGCCACTACAACGCCCCACACGCTACAGCCCCGCGCGACCACCCGGCCCCACCTACCTCGTGAGTTCCCACCCCGCCCTCGGGATCTTCGCACGCGCCCCAGCATCGCGTGTGGACCCACCCCACCTACCACACCTCTCTCCTCTGCCCCGCGATCCCCTTCCTGCCGCCGCCGTCGACCCTCCGGCTAGTCCTCTGCATCGTTGTCCTGTTGGAGCCCTGCGTCGCTGCCAGCTCTCCTAGGAGCTCCGCTGCCACTACCGCAGGCGCCGGCCTCGCCTCTCCCCGCTGCCGGACGTCGCCGTCTGCTCGTTCGTAGAGACCACCGCCGGATCGAGCCGTCCCTCAACCTTGCCTCGAGCTTGCCCAGCGTCCCCGCCGCCCTCGTCCTCGGCCGAGCCCGGTCGGCGAGCCCTTCTGCGTTGCCATTTCGCTGGAGCCTAGCACCAGCATCGCCCTCTCCGCCGCCGTCGCCCCTCCTACGCACGTCCTGCCACCCCTGCCTCGACCCCGCGTCAGCACGCCGTCTCCTGAGCGCCGTCGGCCACAGCAGCGGCCGCCGCTTCACCTTGCTGCAACCCTACGCGCCCGCGGCCTCCTCGTCCTCAACCCTGGTGCCGCCCCTGCAAGCTCGCAATAGCCTTCCTTCTCCGGTTCCCCGGCTCGACCTCAACCTCCCCAGCGCGGCCTCCCTCCTCCCACTTAGGTCGCCTCCACTGCCTCGCCTACAGGGCTCACTCGGCTCTGCCCCAGCTCACACATGACCGCGGCCATCCCTGCCCGAGCTCTCCAGCATGCCGCCACGAACGCGCCCTGGCACTGCCTCCTCGTGCCCCTGTGTTGCCTCCGCGTTCCCAAGGTCTACCGCCTCGGTTGGCGTTGGTGTGGTGCTTTGTGGGGAAGATGTGAAGTGTCGGTTGTGTTGAGGAGCACCGGTGTTGATGCGTAAACATGCTGGTGTAGAGGTGATGTCTTAGTGAAGAGTGTTTGCTACTGCTGGAGATTCGGGTGCCCGAATCCTAAGACGATGCCGCCGTAGTCGAAGCTCTCCGCCTCGGAAACCGAAGACCCCGGGATCCGAAGATCAACCACATGGAACCCCAAGGCCGTCGATGTGGAACAGACAAGATCTACTACATGGGTTTGAAGGACATTGCCGCTCTCCTTCATGGGACGTCGAGCTCCCCTTCACGGACAACAAAGACACTATCCCGATCCCTTCGAACCAAGATCGCCGAACCCCTAATGTGATCCCCTTTTTCCGACCCCTATTTTTTTAATTTGACATATATCTTGTTGCATAATTAAATCATCATGCTTGCATACATATTTCGTGGGTCCGGGTTATTTTATCGACTCACATAATAATTAACTATGGAGATTATATATGGGCTATTCTAGGCTTATATTGTCTCCATTTAAATTTGTGTAGCGAACCAATGCCATGCCTTGCCTTGATAAGACAACATTTAAATTGCGGGGTATCTAAACAACATAAACCACCTAATTAATTGTCGGGACCCTGGTTCCGCTTAATGTTGTCTAGTTGCATCGCATCTTTGCCATGGCATGCATCATACATACATCATTCCGGATCTTCTGCCGTAGTATTAAATAGTGCATCCTGTGTTTCTTTTAGTGTTTTGCTTCTTCGCGGATTAGGCCGTTGATTTGATGCGAGTATCGACAAGTTCTTCGGTTAATGTATCTTCGACAGTGTTTCCTAGGCGAGCATTCTCTCCCTTTCTACCTATTTTGCTTTTATAGTCTTTATTTCCTCCTGTTGATCTATTGCTATCCGGGTTGTGATGCTTTAGTTTCCGTGCACCATTTATACTCCTTGCAGCCTCTATATTGCCATGGACACATCCCATTGCCTGTTGTTTGATACATAGTCGGCCTTGCGAGTCGTAGTTGCTTGCTTATGTGTTGCTTCGCGTCGTTGTCATTCCACCATTGACGGCAAGTTGGCACATGATAAATGGTGGAGATGCTTAATGGTGGAGATGATCATGAATTTAAATACAACTTGATTAATTGCTGGGAATAGATATAAATAATGCATTGGCATCGGTGGGCAATAGCAAATATTTGGTTTTTAACCGCTCACTTGTGTCCCGTAGGCCCCGAGTACTTGATACCTGTTCCTTGACTATCGAACTATCCGCACGTGGGACCATGAATCCCCTTAGCCAGAGCTTGATTCATTTATTATTTCTTGGGGCCACAAACTAGTTTGGGGCCTTATTACTATCATGTACCTATGACTTGCTTTACTGCTTTATTTACGATTGTGCGTGGAGTACCAGTACTATTTTGGATCGTGACACGTTTTGGCGGTATCGACAAGCCCAGTCACACTTTCGGGTTCCCAGTCGTTTACCGCCGTCGACAAAAACCCTAGGTCCGTCTCAGAGCCGGCCAACTTCATTGCGGGTAGCTTAGTGGGGTGCCCCCTGAAATATTTTTTGAATCCTGTGATTGCTTTGTCGTGAAAGCCTCATTGGGTTTTTATTTGGTTTTTCCGAGGTTGATCGTGCGTGTGTTGCTATTTGTGCACCCCTACAGGGTAAATCTTTCTGAAAGCCGTGTCCGCGGTTATGGACGACTGGGAGCACAGTATCTCGATCATAGACAAGCATAACTAAAGTAGTGCTATAAATTTGACTTTGACATGTCTAGTATTTAGATTCACTACAACGGAATGAGTAAACAAAAGTGCCATCAACTGCTAGTTTTTGGGAGGTTTCATGCTATTTGTATCTGACTAGTAAGTGCCGCAACTATAATGGAATGAATAAAACTGCCAACTGTGTGAGTTCCTCGGTTTGACTTCCTCGTTTGGTTTCGTGGGGGAATACCAGGATGGGTATGATTGGTGTTACTATCAGGTTGGATCGAATAGGTCTTTCTTACCCCTCTCTAATAGTCGATAGTTATATCGAGTCTCTATAGGTTGTATAGTGCATGCTTCGCTGCCGCTTCAGTCCACCATACCTATGTAGGCGAGAGCCGCCGAATTCTAGCCTCGCCGTGTACTGGCCTCAGTACTGACGCTCCTCTTTTTCCTTTGCCCTTTGTCGACACCCCCTTTTGTTTTAGCAGGTTTGCGATCAAAGTCGTTAGCAGGGTTACCCTTCCGGCTTGGCCTAGGAAGGGTTATGGACGCCATTGGTTATTCTTCAGGGCTCTTAGCCCCATTTGCTTCTTATCTGTACTCGGATGTGTATCATTTTCAAGGTCATTTGGATCTTTGTATTGTATATCTGTATTCTTGACTCGTTGAGTCATTGTTGTATATATATATATGTTTTGTGGGTTCCATCGTGGACTATTGTGTAATGATATTACTTCGTTTTCCACCCGCACGAAAGTGCCTGGTGGGCGTCCTTGAATCGTTTCTATGCGGGTTTGGCGGGAAGCACTAAAATCTGCATAGGGCCAATTCGAGGGTGTTACACGGCGACACCGCCTCAAGATTTTTCCCTACAAAGAGATTGCATCTCCTGGGTCACCCGAATTATCTATGAGATGACAAATTCCGGATGCCGCGCTTGCAGCGTGAAGATAAGACCTGAATAAGGCCTGGCAACGCATCTGCTGCGCACTACCAGAAATGTATTTGTGCCTACAGGTACGATGAACATGCCTTGACGGACGCGTCGAGTGCTCACACCTATATACTAGAATTCGACTCTTGTAAGACCTCTGCGGCTTGAGTCAAATTACGCCAGCACTTTTCCGAATTCGAGTCTGGGGACTCGAGTTGAGTAGATTGCATTGTTTTACCCTAAGGTAGTTAACTGATACCGATACATTGGTTAAATCAGGCACGCACATCAACAATCCCTATGACACAAACAGAGCAGTCGAAAATATACTCATTCATGTAGTCGAAAGGCTTCATAAAGTCCCAAGTCGATTATGCGATTCCACTAGACACTCGGGGGCTACTGACATGGGTATACCCTATAGGTACTCGAGCTTGGTATATACGACCTAAATACAATGGAGGCCCACGGCGTCGTCAAGGCCCGAATGGAGAACTCGAGTAACCTACGGACTCTTGATTGTTTGTAGAACAAGAAGAAGCTAAAGATAGAAAGTTCAAAGGGAAAACCCTAACCTGTAACCGACTCGACCTGCTACCTGGGACCTAGCCTATCTATATAAAGGCTAGGAGGGGGCAGCGAGGAGGACACACGAACCCTAGTTTCCACAACCCCCGCCAGATTGCATCTGCGCACCATTGTAATCCTCGATTCCTTTGATAATTCCATGAGGAGACAAGCAGGAGTAGGGACCTCTACGAGGCCTGAACCTGGGTAAATCTTCGAGTCCCTTGTGTGGTTGTTTGCTAGCAGATTGATGTTTCCAGCGCTCCCTCCTTCTCCAAAACCCAAGTCCATAACAATGGGCATTGATGAGTTTAAACCTCATCACTCAGACATCGCGGTGGTTATTTAGAGATGACCTCATTCCTTGTGTCAACAAAGTGACTGCCTATGAGCCTTGCGGTGAACATCTTATTACGGAGCTCTATCCACACATGTCATGACATAAGAAATAGGTTACCCTAATTATGATTAATTGCAACATGCTACTGGTATATCCTACAACCCCGAGAATGCTTTAGCCTTATTGAGTTCAACCACCATTTGGAACACTTTCATTAATTGTTTTCTTTTACTTGTTTTATTTACTTTTCTGCATTCAACAAAAAACCTATCAAACACCCTTTACTTGAAATCAAAGGCAACTTACAAGTATCCTTTGGTTGACAGTGACGAGAGGCATAAAGACCTTAACCAAATAGCTCTATGTGGGTTCGATACTCTTATTTCGAAACTAGCTACAATCGATCTGTGCACTTGTAGTCATCAAGCTATTTTCTGGCACCACTGCCGGGGAGTTAAGAATTTTTGGTCTTTGTTCTTAGTTTCTTATTCTACTAATTTTTTACTAAAGTTAATTACTAGTTTTAGGTAAACATCATGACTGCACTTGGACTAATGAATCAGCTCGATGCAACTAAAAACCTCGGGAAGTTTAATAGAGGACTTGTCAAAGAATTCTCGAGTGGGAGAGAACCAGAATACAAGGTTAACCCTTGCTTTATCACTATTATTAAAGAGAAAACTTTTGCAGGAGACGATCCAGATGAGGATCCTTACACTCATTTAATGCATTTTACCGAGTTATGTTGGACACTTAAATTGAGAGGCTATTCAGATGATGAATTGAAACTTAAATTGTTTAGCCAATCTCTAACAAACACTGCTTTAGCTTGGTATAGAATTTGCCCTGCAGAAAAAATTGATACTTGGGAAAAACTCAAAGGAAAATTCGTATTTCGATTCTTTCCCAAAGTAAATACGGCTGAGGTAAGAATGGTAATCACGAGCTTCAAAAACCGCCAAGGTGAAGGCTTTGTAAGGGCTTTCAAGAGGTATAAGTTCATCCTTAGTAAATTTCACCATCATGATTTACCTGAATGGTATGTTTTACATATTTTCTATGGGGGACTTAATCAAGAAATTAAACATGACCTAGACACAAATTCCGAAGGCTTTTTTATGGAGCTAACTATATCTAAATCTTGGGAACTCCTAGAACATATTCGTCGCAATAGAGAAACTTGGGGATTTGATTTAGGCGGCGAAGGAGGTATAGAAATTTAAAATGATTGTCTCAGTCCTTATAAGGAGTTCGGTAAGGTAAGAGAAACTGCTAATGAACTTCAACTTGATGATGTTATTATTTTGCAAATCCTTCAGTCTTTTACAAAACACATTGAAGCTCCCAAGAAAGATTGGCTTCAATATATTCCCAACTTGAGCCAGTTGAAGATGTTGAGGCAATAACTATGGCTCATGTAGATCCATCGAGGAAGATACCCCCTTATGTTGAACCCCTTCCTTTTCCAAGGACCACGTGAAAACATATGATGGCTCAGCAACTCGAAGAACAACATGAAGAAGAGAGAATGTTCCTAAAAATGCTAGAAGAAGAGGCACAAGCAAGAAAAACTAACCAAGTGAGTATGTAGGAGACCGGGGAACCAAAGAAAGAAGATATCCTAACCATGTTTGAACATTGCAACGTGATAGTGCTAGATAGCAAAGCTTCGCAGTTTGTTGAAGGAAAGGTAAAATCTAAGGAAGTTGGTAAATCTATCCTCCCTTGTACTTTCATTGGATCTTCTTATTATAGACTCTGTGATATTAGAACAACTATTAATGTAATCCCCTGTAATTTTTATCAGAATATCTAGAATGAACTAATCCTAGCGGAATTATATGATACTGATATGACAATAATTCTTGTAGATAAAACATTCAGAGTTCCTATGGGAATAATTAGATATGTCCCAATTTGTATTGGAACATACAAGTACCCCATTGATTTTGTACTTTTTTATATGCATACTGATGTTTATTGTCCAATTATTTTTTGAAGAACTTTCTTGAACATCGTAGGGGAAAACATTGACTGCAAGAGAGAAACTGTATGTCTCAAGTTTGGTGAAGAGAAAATGGACTTCCACTTTTCTAAATTCCATCATAAGCCGGTTATTGAGGAGTTGGACGAATATGAATATGGGTAAGAAGAGTAAGGTAACATCATTCGGCTTACCTCTGTAGTAGTTGAAACTCCTGATGATAATTTAGAAAGGAGTTTAGTTGCTAATAATAATATTCGTCAAGATATAGATAAGACAGAAATTGATGATTATCTTGATTCAGCCCCTGAGGTAGATCCCAAAATGAATCAAGTTTATGAAGAATCTATAAGGAAAGGGGATGAGTCACTTCCACCTCCTACACTCAAAACCTTGCCAAAGGAATTAAAATATAGGTTTCTTGATGAAACTAATAATTTCCCTATCATTGTAAGTTCTAACCTTACAGAAAAATTGGAGAAAAACTTGATGATGGTTCTCCGGATGCATCAGAATGCTCTTGGGTATTCGCTGAGCGACTTGAAAGGGAATAGTCCCTCGATAGCCACTCATAGAATATTTATGGAAGAAGGAGCTTAGTCGGTTGCAGATTTTCAAAGTCAACTTAAACCCCACATGAAAGAAGAGGTAAGAAAAGAGTTAATACGCTTATTAGATGCATAAATAATCTTTCATGTGGAAGAAAGTGATTGGGTAAGTCCTGTGCATTGTGTTCCTAAGAAAGGTGGGTTTATTGTCATTCAAAATGAACACAATGAGATGGTACGAACTAGAACTATTATTGGTCACATGATGTGTATTGATTATAGGAAACTTAATAAGGAAACTAGAAAGGATCATTATCCTTTACTATTTATAGACCAAACTTTGGAGAGGCTTGCTATGCATTCCCATTTTTGCTATCTAGATGGTTATTCTATTTTTCTCAAATTGCTGCTCACCCTGATGATTAACTAAAGAAAACTTTCACTTGTCCTTTCGGCTTATATGTTTATTGCCATATGACTTTTGGTCTTTGCAATGCCCTTGCCACCTTCCAAAGGTGTATGACTGCTATATTCACTGATTATGTTGAAAGTATTATGGAAGTATTCATGGACAATTTTTCTGTTTATGGAACTTCATTTAATCATTGTCTCCATCAAGTTTTGTAGAGATGTGAAGATATGAACCTAGTCTTGAAGTGGGAAAAATGTCACTTTATGGTTCAAGAAGATATAGTACTTGGTCACAAAATTTCAGGTAAGGGTATAGAAGTCGATAAAGCGAAGATTGAAGCAATAGAAAGGTTTCCCCTCCTCAATATGTAAAAGGTATTAGGAGTTTCTTAGGTCATGCTGGATTCTATAGAAGGTTCATTAAAAACTTCTCAAAAACTTCCAGACCACAAAACAACCTTCTACAAAAGGATGTTGCATTTAATTTTGATAAAAACTGCCTTATTGCTTTCAACATATTAAAGCAAGACCTTCTTGAAACTCCTTATATAAAGCCACCTAACTGGAAGAAACTTTTGATCTATTCTGCGAGGCTAGCGCGAAGCTGTTGGAGCAATTCTTTGCTAGTATGATGATGAACTCAATATTATTCATCATGCTAGTCGCACCTTAAATGGCTCCCAAAAGAATTACGCCGTGGAAGAAAAGGAGTTTTTCGTTGTGGTTTTCTCTCGCGACAACTTTATATCTTATATTAATGACTCTAATGTAAGAGTGCATACTAATCGTATTGGCTTAAAAGAAATTCTAGAAAGGACTAACATCAAGCCAAGGATGATCTGTTGGACTTTACTTTTGCAAAAATTTGATTTACAGATTCTACAAAGGAAGAACCGGCGGACGCACCCATGGATATCGGGGAAATCGAACCACTAGAAGAAGTGTCCTCCATCTGCATACCCTCAGGGACTACAGCTCCTAAAAGAAAGTTTTCAATTTCTCTTTGCAGTGGTTTTAGCGATTGCTTGTGACCAACCTTGTTCAAAGGGAAAAAGAAAAAAGTTGATTCAAAAATTAAAAGGAGATGAATACCCAAGTAAACTCATTCCCTTTGGATGAACAAGATATTTAAAACCCCGATTCATCTTTGTTCTAGATGTTGTTTTTTCCTTTCGATTCATATTTTTGGATTTCTTATGTTTCCCTACTCTTACTGTCAGTTTTATGAGGTTGGTATGGGCGGACGGTACGACTGGACCCGCCCGTACTAGTGCTCGTTAAACGATTAGTAGTCCTGTCACGTTTTCTGGAGTTTTGGTACGATCGCATTGTACGGGCACCCCCGACCATACGGTAGGTGGCTATTCGCCCTGTGTTCTCTCGTTTGTTTGGTTTATTATGACTAAAAAAAGAAAAGAAGTCGGTAACCGCCGATATGGTCGCACTATACGGGCAGATCCCGCCTGTACCACTGAGTCGGTTGGATTCATACGGACGTTGGTATGGTGAAGTTTTGGAATAAAACTTGGGGGCGCATCGTACAGGCACCCGCCCGTACCAGTGGTCATTATCGTTTCGTTTTCTTCCTTTTTCTCTTATTCTTGTCCTTATTTGTTGGGATTCTTTTCTTGGCCGACCCTTTTTCTTCTAGTACTTGTTTTACCTTGTTCCTAACCCTTCTTAAGCCTCCTATAAGGCCTCGCTTCCTCTCCTGTCAGAACCGATCTCCCTCGCATTGCTACTTCTTCCTCGATGATCCTGCTAACTTGTCTCATCTGTGGAACATTGTTCAAGCTAAAGAAGGTTAGAGCAAGTCTAACAGCACCCTTAAATGGGGCAAACCCTCAAAATAACCGCCGTTTTATGGTTTTCAGCGAGAAATCGGCGGTGATCAGTACCCTCAAATCACACGATCCTTAAAAAAAGTATGGGCTGACTCGTAAACCCGCTCTCCACCCGCACAAACCAGGGTTAGAAAGGGCGACCCGAACGCGCCCCGCACTCTACCCTTCCTTTGCACGTGAGAGATTTCAGCTCGTTCCTCCTTCCCGCCCGCCCACCGCCGTCGCCGCCGATCTCTGTGACCCCGCCGTGTCCTGCGCCGTCACGGCTAGATACAGATAGCATGGACCATGGATCGATCCAGCTGTCCGCTGGCGGTGGGCCGCAGCTTGGGGTACCCTCTCCGCCACTCACCATTTCTCCTGGGGCTGCCGGAGGTCTTCTGACCTCCACGGATGTTTCCAAGATGGTCGCGGCCACTAGCATGAAGAAGAGGAAGAGGGCGGGTATGCACCTCATCTAGACAACATCTGCGCCAGCTCCCGACCCTACGCCGGCTCCCGCCCCTGCACTAGTGTCGAAGCCTAAGAGGAAGCGGGTGAGCCAGAAGCGGCCGACCCGACGCAGCGGCCTCCCGCTAGCCACTCCATCTCCGCCTCCCGCTGTTTCCCCCACCGCCACTCCATCTCTGTCTCCCGCTGTCTCCCCCGCCCCTCAACCGTTCCACCCGTTGCCCGAAAGGTATGCCAATTTTTCCCCGAGTCCCTCCATCTCACCTCGCAACTATTGACCAATATGTGAGTTTGTTCAACACGACATCTTCACTAATTACGACCATTTCTTCGTCATATAACCTTTAGTGTTGTGATTGTAGGGCGACCTTGTGCAAGGGCAGTACAAAGACATGAACGACATTGAGGGAAAAAGGTTTGCATTCAAGCATTGCCATGACATGCTCAAGAATCTTCCCAAGTGGCAATTGAGGGACCAAGAAGCTCCACTAAATAAAGGGGTGATGGGTAAAATGGATGATAGTGATGATGACAAGGAAGGAAGAAGGTGGGACAAGCCGGAGGGGTACAAGAAGGCAAAGGAGAGGATTAAGATGGAGGCTGAGTCATCATTTCTAAGGGACAAGTTTGATATAAAGATGAATACCAAGGAGTCTATGACAATGAATACATTGGAGGCAAAGCTTGCTATCACCGAGAAGAAGAGAGAGGTGAAGCTTGCAAAGCTGGAAGCCACACGAGAAGAAGCAAGGCGCAAGGCTGAGTTGGAGGATATGAAGATCAAAGTGAAGAAGGAGAAGGCAATGAAGGCACTCCTAGCCAAGGAGAGGGAGATCATGATGATGAACATGAAGGATATGAATGAGCAACAATTGGAGTGGTGGAAAGAGACCACCGTGGAGATCACAGAGAGAAGAAGGCTCCTTTGTCAAAGTGGAACTGGAGGTGCTTCAGTTGAGCATGGAGACAATTCCGGAGCTTGATTCTCCCTTGCATGTTGGTAGGCCTATGAACTATGCATTTGGATTTGCCATGAACTATTCTGTGTATGGATTTTATGCAAACTATGTTGTTGATTTGATGTTGAAACTATGCATGAAATGTTTGCAACTTGCATTTGTGCTAGAATTCCTGTTTTTATGGGCTAGGAAACATGTGTCGTCGATCAGCACCCTTATGACACCTGTAGAACAGAATATTCAGTTTTACAGGCTGTGAATAAGGGTGTTGATATCCGCTGGTGGTTTTCAACATGTAAAATGCAGTATAGGTGCCCTTACTCACATTTTAAGGGTCAGATGAATAAGGGCGTTGTTAGTCTTGCTCTTATGAAGGTTCTTCTTTGAAGGTCATGGAGGAATCTAAAGGAAGGAAGGGAAAAGAAGCGTGGAACGATCAAGCTGAAGTCGATGATGGATTCAATCTAGTGGAGTCAACGAAGGATGGGAAGAAAGTATTCAATCTCCTAGTATGGTAGGAAGGTGATTTCGAGAAAATCCAACTCAGCACCAAGGGAGAAGGAAAATCATATCTAGAGAAACTGAAACATCAGGAAGAGGAGATTCATGCCTCTTTAGACAAGCTTGATCAACACATCAAGAAAATCGACGTAAAGTCTCCAAGATCTTCTAAACATGTTGAACTGTTGTGTCGCTATTTGAGACCCTACGCGCTAGTCTTCATAGCTCCAGATTTTTTTCACCTTGAAGAATGCCATGGTATTGAATAATCGCAAGGGATTATTTAATCCCACCATCTTGATCCCAAGCTTGGGTGAGATCTATAAGATCATATAACCCATCTTCCAGTTTTAGCATGTTTATTTTACCACAAGCATGTTAGGTTTTATTTGAAGAATTTGCATTAGTTGCATCATATTCAAACTCCCTTTTGTTCAAGAAACGAATTATATCCATTGAGTTTCGAGACTTTATGGTATTTGAAGTAATATTTTGATTCATGATTATTATATGAGACGAATGAATTAGGATGAGTGTTATGATACTTGTACAATTGTTATGATTTTAGGGTCTTCCACACCAATCAAAGTATTTATTAATTATGAGCAGAAAAAGTTGGTATCATGTTATAGCCGCAGGTTTAGGTTTAAAAGAGCCAGAAAAAGTAGTGAGCATGATCATGTAGCTCTGCTATATAAAAAAGGAGAAGAGAGAGATAAAAAAGAAAGATCCAACTATCAAGAGAATTTCAAGGAAAAAGAAAAGTACAAGCTTGAAGAGAAAAGAAAAAAAGGTGACCATGAATCTTTCATTACTCGAATCTAGTGCTCAACCAATTTAAGCTTATGATTTTATGATATATTAATCCCTAAAAACTTCTTATAACATTATTCATAAAAAAGGTGTGGAAGCCTCTAAGTCATGTGATGTGTAAAGGTGTGATAAAACTCACGATGCAACTCTACATCCGATATTGTATTCTTGTTTTAATATTTTCCTCATTTATTGTAACGACTCGTGCCTCATGAACATGATGATCTTGTCCATAAGACACCATCTTCCTTAGCGACGAGAAAGAGTCTAGCTTGGGGGAGTTGATGAGTCCAAAATTGAAGCATATTTACCTCTTGTTTTTTCATAAGTAGAGTAGGATTTTTGGCATTTTACTGCGTTTGTGCGCACCTTTTGTCCTTGTTTCAACAGGATCCCGAATTACTAAAGTCACTTATGAACATATCAATTAGGACTATCATATTATGTTGTAATATGATATTTTTAAGTGATAAAGGCTATTTAAATGATTTTTCCTCGCACCCGGGAGATTGGCATACGCGGAGCACAGGGGTCCTAACGATCACTGATATGGGAGGAGCCCGCCCATACCATACAGTAGCACGCCCGCCTCGTCAAATACTTTCACCTCGCGAAGAAGGATCTGAGATCCAACATTCACGGAAACTTCCAGCCACGAAAAACCACACCAAAAAGGGATCTAGAGGAGGAACTTGCAAAAGGGCAAATTCTTGCCGCTTCACGAATCACTAGAGGACATCGCATCATCCCCTTCACCATCAACCGCTGCATCTCCATCTCCATTACTACTCCCATCTTCCATCCATTAGATCTTGTTGTAATTCACGATTCAATTTTGGTTTGCACTAGATTTATCCCCATACTTTTATCTATCCATTTGATTATGACGATGTTGTTGATTTCTTACATGTGTGAGTAGTTTCCTTCTTTCTTAGGGAGATGGATAAACCCTAGAATTATTGTGAAATGAAATAAACATGATCTATTACTTGTGTCAATGATCTATTGATCGATTATGTGTGTTTGATCTCTCTCTTTAGATGGTATGTGTAGTCTGCCACATATCATTTTCCATCGATTCTAAAGAAAAGGGTGAAATCCTTTGGACGTGTTTGGAAGTATGCCCAGAGCTATTTGTGACTAGAAGCACTGGCTTATAACCTGCACGGTCAAAGTAGGAATAAAGAGAAATTTAGTCAGCTAATTACAATATCCATGGGGAGACCCTTAATTGTGGTGGTTTGTATGGGTGATTGCTCTCATACACCTTGGTGGTTATTTATGGATGACCTCATTCCTTGGCTCAACAAAGTGACTGCCTATGAGCCTTGCGATCAACATCTTATTATGGAGCTCTCTCCCCACATGTCATGACATAAGAAATAGGTTATCCTAATTATGATTACTTGCAACTTACTAGTGGTATATCCTACATCCCCACGAACATTTTAGCCTTATTAAGTTCAACCACCATTCCAAACGCTTTCGCTACTTGTTGTATATTACTTGTTTTATTTACTTTTCCGCATTCAACCAAAAACCTTTCAAACACCCTTTACCTGAAATCAAAGGCAGCTTACAAGTATCCTTTGGTAGACAATGATGAGGGGCATAAAGACCTTAACCAAATATCTCTTTGTGGGTTCGATACTCTTATTTCGAAACTAGCTACAATCGATATGTGCACTTGTAGTCATCAGGTACCAAGATGTCTAGACCCTAGACCACGAACAACCATGATAGTGGGATGGTTTGTAGCTCTTGGACTGGCTTATGAGCTTGCTTGGCATGGAATTGGCAGGCCTCACATGTCTTAACGAGCTTGGTGGCATCGTGGAGTATTTTTGGCCGGTAGAATCCACTTCGAAAGGCCTTACCGACGAGAGTGCATGATGAGGAGTGGTCTCCACATTATCCGGTATGTATGTCGATGAGGAGCGCGTGTCCTTCTTCTGGAGAGACGCATCACACCGCCACCTCGTTGGGGCGCCTGCGGTATAGGTCTCCATCTACCACATAGTAGTTCTTGGACTAGCGAGCGATGCACTCCACCTCAGCATCATCCTCAGGTAGAGTCCCATCCTTCAAGTAGTCCTTGAGCTCTTCAATACAACTTGAGGCTTGGTGAGTGATTGCCATCATGGGTGGGCTGCAATCAGGGGCACCTGTTGCTAGTGGTGGTGGAAGTTCCTCAGTGAGGGAGGTGCTGCTAGCAGCCGAAGGCACGGACGATGCCATTAGCAGCCTCTCCTCGAAGATTCCTCGACGTTGAGGTTCACACTTTGATGATCGCCTAGCGATTTCATTGGCCTCCGAGTTTTCTCCACGAGGAATGTGCTTCAGCTCCATGCCAAGGAAACACTTCTAGAGCTTGCGCACCTCTTCAAGCTAAGCCGCCATGTGATTGTCCTTGGCTTGTAGCTTTTGTTGGATAAGTTGACGAGGAGCTGGGTGTCGCCCTGAATGGTGATGCACTTGATGCCGAGAGCTATTGTAGCTCCAAGCCCGGCAAGGAGGCCCTCATATTTGGCGATGTTGTTGGAGTGTTTCTCCTCGTCCTTGAAAATGAGCTGCACTTTGTAGTACAGTTTTTCACTTGTTGGTGAGATGAGTACTTTGCCTGCCCCTTGCGCCCGCTCGGGCGAATGGACCATCAAAATTAATGGTCTAGTAGCCTAGGGCTGCTTTTCCTAGGAGTGATGTTTCTTCCTCGTGGAGTTCCTTCGCGGAGGGATCAGTCCACTCCGTGGTGAAATCTGGCAGAGCTGTGCTCTTGATGGTGCTTGTGGTTTGGAACAACATCTCGAAGGGATGTAGCTCGATGGCCCACTCCGAGATGCGGTCGGTGGCATTGGGGTTGCGCAGAAGCTTCTCTAGTGGATATTTTGTGATGACCTTAATGGGGTAGCCTTCGAAGTAGTGGAACAGCTTCGTGGAAGGGATGATGAGCGTGTAGAGCAACTTCTGCTGCATGGTGTAGCGCTTGTGTGTGTTGCACAACACCATACTAACAAAGTGGATGTGGTTATGTATGAGTCTTGGCTCCTTAGGCACTAAATCAGGCTCCTCGAGAGGCTTTGGTTGGCGCATCGCCGAGGTTCTCCTGCTGGGTAGCTCGGCGAGGTTCTCTTACTCTATGAGGGTCGTGACCTTAGCGATGGTTGATGACATGGATTGTCAACACCCGGATTTTTAATCCCAGATGCCTGTTATGCCATACATCGCAATCCCAGGATTACCATTTTTGCGAGACATAACAGATTGGATATCATAGTACATCATCCATTACAAACCATAATAAGGTCTTACATGAATAAAGGATCTGATGATCCAGTCTTAATACAACCAGCAGCGGAATAAATAATAAGCGTAGAGGTGGGGTCCATCTTCAGAGTCACAAGAAATACTGACGATGGAAGATAGTCCTAGTTACCATAGCCGTCCCGCTGTCCTTCATCTTGGTAGTCTCCTTCATAGTCTGGCCATAGGAATAGCCAGGGACAAAAGCCAAGAGTACTCTTTAAGTACTCGCAAACTACCACTAACAAGTAGGATAGTTCTAGTAGGAATGCTAACTCTAAGTTCATTTGTAAAGTTAAGTTTGAAACCTAAGCTGAGTTCAGAAACAAAGAAATAAAAAATAAAGTTTGAAATCACCTAAGTGGGAACTTAATTGTCATAGTCACAACTCTGTTGTGGTCAAGTCATGTAACAATTCATTTCATAAGTTGTTTTGAAAACATCTGACAACGGAACAGTATGGCCACTCCAATTGTCCATAACCACGGACGCGACTATTCGAATAGTTTGAGACTCTGCAGAGGTGGTACACTTTCACCACAAGATTCGATACATCTATCGGGGATAACCCTGAATCATCATACTTAGTATGCAGATAATCAAACATACCTTTCCTTTACACACCCTAGTATAAGCACCTATCCTAAGAGTATGGCCTCCCAACCATGACAATCTGTCATCTTGGGCACTGCATAGGTGGACAACATTGACATGTAGCCTCAACTCAAACCTCTTCTGCGAGGGAACTAATACTAATGCATATAAACTTCCGGCTAAGCCTTACCCAATTCAGGTATTGTGGTTGTACGGTAAAATTGGAATGTTATCGCATCCGAACCCAACCATCAGTTTTGTAAAAGGGCTAAGTCTCCTGCCTCAACAATTTCATCATCATAAACCATTTGTGTCTCTCAACACATGTCAAAACATCTCAAGAGAATGACTCATCATTCCAAGGTTTTCAGAATTCATTTTCACCAAGTATTCCCATCTAAAGTGAATCAAGTTTTGGTTTAGCTCTAAACTATTAAGTTAAGAGTGTTTCAGTAATATGGGGTGCTAATCTCAATCTCATGCCATAGAATGACATCTAAATCTAACTAGATAGGTCAAGTTTTATAATTTTTATGCTACCTTTAAACAAGTAAAGGACTTTAATAAAGTAAAGACGTAAAGCTTGGAAATAAAACTTGGGGTAGGTAATAGTCAAAGTGGTATAACCAAAGCATGCCCAATGCATCTTGCTGAGGTTATCTAGCTTAATTATAGCTTGCTAACAATAGCTTTCCCTGGTTAGTGCAGTGGTTGAAGTTTTCTTCTTCCTCCTCTTGGTAGAACTCCTCCTCCTCGAAAGCTTGGTTGGTACTATCTTCTATAAATACATACGGGATACACAATCACGAAATAATACTTAACTAGTCTACTTAGCACACTAAGGCACACATTTGATGATCTATTATCATCACAAGCATCACAAGGTTTAATTAACTAGCTTCATTCTTTTTATTTGAGAAAAGTAATTTCTACTCATTGAAAATAACTAAGATTTAATATTCTCCAATTAAAATATGGGATCATGTGGACACATGTCCGCACCACATATTCTAATATATGGGAATGTGATTTAAAGGTTGGATAACATTTTAATAAGTTTAAGTTTAAGATTTAATGATTTAAAGTGACTAGAAATGCCTATATAGCATTATTTTGGTACTAGTCCAAAGTCACTGCATGCAAACCTTAATATTACTACATATTCAGATAGGTATGGATAAATTTGATTTTTGAGAGTTGGAATCAACTCAAAAGCTATTATGGTTGATTTTATTAAAATGTTTGAATGTGCAAAAGCTTCTGTTTTGTTATTTTTACTAGGAGAGATCACTAACTATAAATGATTTAAATCCAACGGGCTTGGATAGATATTTTCATTACCTTTCCAACCAAATTGTAATCATTCCGTTTGGATTTGTATAACTCTCTGAATTGATTTTTGAACTAAGGGACAGAATTGATTTTAAGTCTAACTTGAAAAATCCTAATTTGAATTACTGGGTCAGCGCGGGAAACTAATTGGGCCAGCCCTGTGACGCCCAGCGGCGCAGAGGGCGACTGAGAGGCTGGTCCCGCATGTCAGCGGCACTTAAAACCCGAAGCAGTACGGGGCGATAATAACCACACGATTAGAACAAGATCTACGATCCACGGTCGCCGTCGACGACGAACTCGTCGCCGGCGAGACTAAACCCTAAGCTGCCGGTGGGGATCTACTGGGGACGTACCAGGGCTCCAGCTCATGCGGCGAGGCGGGCAAACAAACTGGATGATGACGGCGAGGTCAGGCAAAGTCGTGGCAGGGGCTGAGGTGGAAGAAATCGACGAGCACGTCTGCTCCTCTGTAGCGGCTACCTCCGGCGGAATTCCGGCGATTTGCTGCTCGAGCGGCTCCGGCGAGAGAGGGAAATGGTCAGTGGAGAGAGGGGAGTGAAATGGTGTGAAGAAATGGTGCTGGGGAGGTCTCCTTATATGGGCTCGACGGTGAGTCGCGATTGCATTAAATTGAATCCCAAGTACTGCATAGCCTTTACTTTCAAACCCCACCGAAGCTTGTTCCTCCATCCCATGAGCCATTACTACAGGAGTTGTTTGAGCCATGCGAGTCGTAGCAAAGCATGTGTAGGGTATGTGAGTGTCTGATGGATAACGAGGTACCTAAACAACTTAACCTGAGTAGTAATGGGATAACTAATGAAAGAGGCACCGGTGATCAATATCTGCTATTTGGTTTTTCATGCTCACTTGTGTCCCGTAGGACCCCGAGTACTTGATTCCTGTTCCTTGACTATTCACACTATCCACATCCGGGAGGCCTTATGGACCCCCCTGAGCCAGAGCTTGATTCATTCTTATTTCTTGGGGCCACAAAGTAGTTTGGGGCTTTATTACTATCCTGTACTTATGCCATGTTACTGCTTTATTAAGATTTTGCGTGGAGCACCTGTACTGTTTTGGATCGTGGAATGTTTTCACGGTATCGACAAGCCTAGTCACACTTTCGGGTTCCTAGTCGTTTACAACCATTGACACAAACCTTGGGTCCGTCTCGGAGCCGGCCAACTTCGTTGCGGGTAGCTTAATGGGGTGGCCCCCTGAAATATTTCTGAATCCTGTGATCGCTTTGTCATGAATGCCTCGTTGGGTTTTGAGTTGGTTTTTCCGAGGTTGATCGAGTGTGTGTTGCTATTCGTGCACCCCTGCAGGGTAAATCTTTCTGAAAGCCGTGTCCGTGGTTATGGACGACTTGGAGCATAGTTTATCGATCATAGACAAGTCTAACTAAAGTACCGCTTTTAAATTGACTAAGTACCTGACTAGTAAATAGTGCAATACTCATGGAATGGTTAATAAAACTGCCAACGGATGGGGGTTGTTCGTCCGCTTCCTCGTTGGTAAGCGAGGAGGAGGATGGATCTGATAATTATACTGTTATAACTGTTGGTCTTAATTAACGGACATCCGTCTATCATTGGTTAGGCGGATGGTTAGCGAGTATCTATAGACTTGTTAGATATTATCTTTTGCTGCAATTGCGTCACCCCAGGTTGTGTCCCCTTTAGTGGCATAAAGACTTGCTGAGTACCCATAGGGTCTCACACGATAAATTGTTTGATTCAGATGAACAGGTGTACCCGCAAGATGGATACTGGGTGGAGGAGACGGATGGTGTTGGCAACGATCACTCGGTGTAGAGATTCCGGGAACGGGGATCCGTGAGTTCTGTGGGCGGGATGTGTTTATTTATGTGGCATCTTATGCCGATTTGCTTCTTATCCATACTCGGACCTTGTTTTCCGCTTTCGCCTGATACTCTGATGTTTGATGTATGAGGAGCTATCCTAAAATATTATCTCTATCTAGGATATTTGAATCTTTCCGTATGGCGTGCAATAATTTCTATTTCTTTTAGATGGAATGGCTCTGAGGACTGTTGTATGTGGCTTGCATACATACTCACTTGTGTATGTAGTTGATCCCTTCGCCTGCCGATTACGCCGCTAGTCCTTGTCCCGATGCTCTGAAAGTGGTTAGGACGTCCGAAAGGTCTACCGTGAGTGGCCCCAGGCCCCACCGTACTATTTTAACCACTTTCGCTCATCCAGGCATGTAACTAAGAGCGTAATTCACCGAGGTAGTTACATAACCACACGATTAGAACAAGATCTATGGTACACGGTCGTCGTCGACGACGGACTCGTCGCCAGCGAGACTGAACCCTAAGCGGCCGGTGGGGGTCTACTGGGGACGTACTAGGGCTCCAGCTAGTGCGGCGAGGTGGGCAAACGAACTGGACGGCGACAGTGAGCTCAGGCGAAGTCGCGGCAGGGGCTGAGGTGGACGAAATCGACGACCACGTCTCCTCCTCTGTAGCGGCTACCTACGGCGGAATTCCGGCGATGTGCTGCTCGAGCGGCTCCAACGAGAGAGGGGAAATGGTCAGTGGAGAGAGGGGAGTGAGATGGTGTGAAGAAATGGTGCTGGGGAGGTCTCCTTATATAGGCTCGACGGTGAGGCAGTGAGGTATGGGCGCGGCTTGTCGGTGACGGCGATACAGGGGGCTACCGGCATGGGCGAGGTAGGCAGACGGTGGGCAGTTTGCTGGTGGTCAACTATGGCGCAATGGCTTGGCTAGGGGCGGTGGCAATTGGTCAGGAGCTTCCCGTGCTCTAGGAGACAGAGGCGGTGCTGGACGCGGCTCTCGATGAATGTGGGTCACGCGGCGGTGCACGGCCTTGTCTGGTGGGTTGCTGGGTTCAAGGCGAAGCGGCGCACATGATTTGGTGTCGAGGCATGGTCTGTGGCATGCTAGCGGTGATCATGCTCTGGCGTGCTTTGGCTGCATGTAGAGAGGAAGGGGTGGCAGCAGCTCTTGGGTGGTCCAGGGGCTGGCGGTGATCGTGGGGTGGATAGGGAGTCGCAGTAGGGTTGGGCGGAGCTAGTGGCAGTGCTGGTTTGGCGTGGCGTGGTCGGCTGCGAGTTGCGCATGCTCGGCCAGCGGTGACCAAGTTTGGGCGGTGCGCAACTGCTGCAAATGGGTCAGGTGTAGGCCGGTGAGGGTGTGGTTAGAGCTGGGGGAGACAGGGGAACCAAATGGGGGTCAAAAACTCGACAAAGGATTGATCATCAAACAACAAAAGTTAGGCAGCAAAATCTTGCCTGCCACCTGTTCGATCAAATGGCCACAAGAACAAAATGTTTGAATTTTGGGATGATTTTTGGTGGAGTGGTTCATCTTATGCTTAAGCATGTAGGTTTGCTTGGGATTTTAAAATGGAGTTCATGTGAGTGGTTTTTGAAAAAGTGTGATCTAGATACATACACTAGATTCAATTTTCAAATGTCATTTAAAATTAGAGTTTGAATGTTTTTGGGAGATCATAAAGTGGTCCTTGGCACCTCACTACTTGTACTAGAAATGGGTGCAAATATCCACAATTATCACTATTTGAAATTGAGTGCTAGGAATAGCCAAAGTAGGCTAGGTGATTAAAATGGCAAAAGTGACCATTTCCTTTATTTATTTTTATTGATTTCTTTTTCTTTGGGATTTTCTTGGGGATGATCTAGATGATGTGTAATTCACCTTAGAATCATTTTACAATGAATAGATCACTCAAACATGGCAATTCAAAACAACTCCTATTTTAAATGCACACACATATGAATGCTTAAAGATTTTTAGATGGAAAAGTTTTTGTTAACCTAAATTGGGTAGATTTAATCTTGATCACTTGGATTAAAGTTTTGGGATGTTACAAACCTTCCCCCCTTAAATAAAATCTCGTTCCGAGATTTAAGAAAGAAAACTAGGAACTAAAGAGATCTGGGAACTCAGTCCTAATGTAATCTTCTCGCTCCCAAGTGGCTTCTTCTTCGGTATGGTTGCTCCATTGAATCTTGAGAAATTTTATACTCTTGGTCCTGGTGGTTCTGTAGGCTTCCTCTAAGATACAGATGGGCACTTCACGATATGTCAGATCCTTATTGATATCAACAGCTCGGTGATCGATGTTTTTGAACACTTCGGTCTTCTCCGGCACTTCTAAGCATTTGCAAAGTAGCGAGATATCGAACACATTGTGGATGACTGCCATTTCCTCTGGCAGTTCCAGTTGATACGATACTTTTCCTCGGCGATTCAAAATCTTGAAGGGCCCGATATATCTGGGGGCTAACTTTCCTTTCAGACTAAAGCGTTGGGTTTCCTTCAATGGAGAAACCTTGAGATATACAAAATCTCCGACATTGAAGGTCAGGTCTCCCCTTCTCTTGTCAGCATAACTCTTCTGTCTGGATTGGGTGGTCTTGAGGTGCTCACGGACTTTGTGAACCTTCTCTTCAGCTTCTCGGAGAATGTCAGGTTCAAAAATCTGACTCTCTCCTACTTGCGACCAATTTAAAGGGGTACGCCACTTTCTTCCGTATAGGAACTCAAATGGTGCCATTTGCAAACTGGCTTGATAACTGTTGTTGTATGAGAATTCCGTGAAAGGCAGGCAATCTTCCCATTTTGATCCATACTCTAACACACAAGCTCTCAACATATCTTCTAGGATTTGGTTGACTCTTTCAGTCTGTCCATCAGTTTGCGGGTGATAAGCTGTGCTGAAATTCAACTTGGTTCCTAATCTTTCTTGGACTTTCTGCCAAAATCTCGAGGTAAATTGGGTTCCTCGATCTGATACTATGGTCTTGGGGGTTCCATGCAGACTAATAATTCTAGCAATGTACAACTCTGCTAGCTTCGAACGCTAGTAAGTTGTCTTGACAGGTATAAAATGAGCTACCTTGGACAGTCTATCAACGATGACCCAGATTGAGTCATTTCCCCTACTAGAAGTAGGCAAACTAGTGATAAAGTCCATTCTGAAATCTGCAATGGTTGCAACAGTCCTGCGGGTCTCTGATGTTTCGCTTTGACTCTCTGACAGATATCACACTTGGCGATGTAGCTTCCGATTTCTCTTTTCATCTTGTGCCACCAGAATTGCTCTTTCAAATCCTGATATATCTTCGTTCCTCTGGGGTGGATAGAATAAAGAGTATCATGAGCTTCTTGCATGATAACTTGCTTCAGTTCCGAATCTGCTGGCACACAGATACGGCCTTTGTACCACATAACTCCTTCTTCGTCTTCGGTGAATCCAGGTACATTTCCTGTACCAATACAATGTTTGATTACGTCGATACTTTCATTTCCCTTCTAGGCTTCCTTGATTTGGCTGATCAAAGTGGGTTGAAGTTCAATGCTTCTAAAAATCCTTTGCTAACTAGCTCAGTCCTAAACTACTCCAACTCCTCATACAAACTGTAACAACCTCGGACCCTACGCTCTAAGTTCCATCCTGGATGAACCAAAAGTGGTTAAAGAAGTACAACGGGGCCCAGGGCCACCCATGTGTAGGCCCGTATCGGCCGCCCTAACCACTTCCATGAACATCGGGGCAAGAGCGAGCGGCGTAGGCAACAGGCGAAGAGATCAAATACATACACAAGTGAGTATGTATGCAAGCTACCTTACAACTGTTCTCAGAGCCATACCATCTAAAAGAAATAGAAATATTGCAACGCCATACGACAAGATCCAAATATCCTAGATAGATATAATAGTGTAGGATAGCTCCTCATACATCATTCAACAGAGTATCAAGCGGAAGCGGGAAACAAGATCCGAGTACGGACAAGAAGCAAATCAGCATAAGATGCCACATAAATAAGCACATCCCGCCCACAGATCTCACGGATCCCCATCCCCGGAATCTCTACACCGAGTGATCGTGTAGAAACTGTGCTCCAAGTCGTCCATAACCGCGGACATGGCTTTTAGAAAGATTTACCCTGCAGGGGTGTACAAATATCAACACACGCACGATCAACCTCAGAAAAACCAACTCAAAACCCAACGAGGCTTTCATGACAAAGCAATCATAGGATTCATAAAATATTTCAGGGGGCCACCCCACTAAGCTACCCGCAACGAAGTTGGCCGGCTCCAGAATGGACCCAAGGTTTGTGTGGATGGCGGTAAACGACTGGGAACCCGAAAATGTGACTAGGCTTGTCGATACAGCGAAAACGTGTCACGATCCAAAACAGTACAGGTGCTCCACGCACAATCTTAAATAAAACTGTAAAGCATGGCATAAGTACAGGATAGTAATAAAGCCCCAAACTACTTTGTGGCCCCAAGAAATAAAGTACGTATCAAGCTCTTGCAAAGGGGGATTCATAGAGTCTCGCATATGTGGATAGTGCGAATAGTTAAGGAACAGGTATTAAGTACTCGGGGTCCTACGGGACACAAGTCAGCATGAAAAACCAAATGACAAATATTGCTCACCGGTGCCTCTTTCATTAGTTATCCCATTACTACTCATGTTAAGTTGTTTAGGTACCTCGTTATCCATCAGACACTCACATACCCTACACATGCTGTTCTACGACTCGCATGGCTCAAACAACTCCTGTAGTCTCATAGGATGGAGGAACAAGCTTTGGTGGGGTTTAAAAGTAAAGGCTATGCAGTATTTGGGATTCAATTTAATGCAATCGCGACTCCATGATGCAAGAATAAGATAGAAGCAATAGGTACTATATGTATGCAAGCATGTGGTAGTGCTTGCCTGGTAGCTCAGTTGAAGCGAGAGATGGATCTGGGTAGTACTCCTGGGATTCCTGATATTTCCCCTGCTCGGCGTCTATTTGAAAAAGAACCAAACAAACAAGGGCCAACATAAATAAAGTGCACAAGCATATAAATAAAATGCGACAAGCAAACAATCATGCCATGATGAATGATGCACAAATTACATGGCAATAATGTAGCATGTCAAGGGTGAGGTGTGGGGACAAGAATAACTCATTTTATAAATTATTTCTTCAAGTTTTATTACCATAAACAGTTCTGATTTTTAATATTGATATGATACATGCTACAAAACATAACATCGAATGCATAAATAGAACGGGCTCGTCGCGCTGATCGATTTAGACATATTATTTGTCGAATTTGGAGTTATAGAATTAAAGTTATTAATTAATTAAGAAAAAGGCATTTTTATTGCAATTAAACAATTTCGAAAATTTAAATTAGTCAAACATTATTTTGGATGGCATATTTGAAATCCTCACATTTTTCTGATTCCAGAACATATATCATTTGTATTATTTGGATTTATTAATTAAAAGTTATTAATTTCTGGATATTAAAAACATATTTGCATTTTCTGGAATTATTTTTACTTGGAAAAGGCTCACAGAAACTTTTTGTACTTAGGTTGTTCTAGCCCGAGTTACTGACGAGTGGGCCAGGCGCTGACTCAGCAACAGGTGGGTCGACGTGGTCCACACGGGGCTTTTCTCACCGAGGGGAAACCCAGCCACAAAGGATTACTGGTGGGCCTCCGGGCGGCGGGGCCACTGCGCGGACGCGCCAGCCGGGGTCGGACACGTGGCGGATCCAGGGGACTGCGGGTGGAGGCGGGAAAAACTACAGGGGCTTTTGTGGAAAAACTTCTGGGAGGTTGTTGATGGATCGAGCCAAAATCGAAAATATAGCTAACTGAAGCCCATCTTCCCGAGACGATGACGACGAAACCGCTGCATATCTCGCGATTCCCTGAAAACGAAATATGCAGAGGGTTCAATGTTCTACATCTTTCGTTTAGGAGGTTTCGTTAGAGGTGGACTAGGTTGGCCGGGATCTTGTGATGAACAGAGGCTAAACACAGAGCGCTGGGGGACTGAATTTCTGTCAGACAAATGTGAGGTGCATCAAGCTTGTTATAGAGATTCCCAGGGCTGTACTTGATAGTTTTGAACGTTCTTTACGCCGATTTGAAGAGGGGTCTGGGATCTACAACTTTCGTTCAGGTGCAGTTCGAAGAAGAGCACCACAGAGATTTCTAGGACGCGAAGAACAGAGGCGGAGGTGGTCTGTCGCTGCTGCTGCGCGCGCTGCTTATGCTGGCTGATGCTGCTACCTGCGCGTGCGGCGTGCACGCGGCTGGCGAACGTGGCGGCGGGGCTGTGTGCTAGCAAGGGGCGCGACGCGGCTGGACTTCCTGCGCGCGCGGAGACGGTAGGACACACAGGGAGAACGGCGAGAACGGGATGAGGTACGGGCGGTAGCTCACCGGGGTGGAGGTCGGCGAAGGCGTGATAGTGGCAGCATACTCGCGTGCGCGGCGACGGTGAACGAGGACGGTGGCGAGCGTCCCTGGCAGCAGAGAGCGGCTTGGCGTGGTGGCGACGTACTCGCGTGCTCGGCGACGATGAACGCGGCCGGTGGCGAGCGTCCTTGGCAGCAGAGCGGCTTGGCGTGGTTTGCTTGCAGAGGGGGGAAGGTGTCCTCCCAGATTTGATCTGCGAGTGGTTGGAGGATGAGGCTTTGGGCTGCTGCTGATGGTTGCTTTATGCACGAGGAGAGGGAGCACGGGCTCTGCGTGAGTGCGGTTGAGCACGTGGACGAGGAAGAGAAACAGGAGGGAAAGAAAAGAGGCGTGCAACGGCTTCGGGTTCAGGCTGGGCTGGGGCACGCTGCAGCTGGGGCGAGAACTGCTGCGCCTGTTGGTGCCAACAGACCGGACAGGACGGAGGCGCACTACGGCAGGCTCTGCTGCGCCAGGTCGCGCTCGGCATGGAGGTTCAGGTGCAGCTTGCGGTTCGGCACAGGGAAAAGAGAGGGAGGGCTCGGCTGGGACAGCTAGGGACCCTAGGGTGGATGTTAGGCTAGGGTTTAGACTAGGTTGAACCAAGGGATTAGATTAGGTAATGTCATGGTTAGCTAGGGTTTAAGAGAGAGAGAGGGAGAGAGAGATTAGCTAGCTAGTATATGTATGTAAGCATGTAGGGTTTAGGTGGAGTAGATGGGTAGTGAAATGGTAGAGATAGGATTCCCTCTTTATATTTGTTTGGTTTTGAATTTATTCCCCAAACCTTGTTTGAAACACAAACAAAAAGCCAACAAGATCCCAAAACGAATTTTAGAAAAGCCAAATGTTAAAAAGGGTCTAATATTTCATGTGACTAGGTTAGGTGGTTTTATATTGCATGTACATGCAATAATGCACAATTGCATGCATTTGAGACAAATGCATGCATGTGGTGGTGTAAGAAAAGAGAAAACAAAACAAGATTTGAGGTGAACAAAAACAAGGATAATATTGGTGGATCCATACACTATACATGGATGGGCATGAAATAAATACCAAGAACAAAATGTTAGGGCCCACGTATACATGTATGGTGGTATTAGAATGGATTCCAAAGAGAGATGAAATTGACAAGTTAATAGGTGGAAAGATTTAAAGAGATATGCCCTCAACTCAACTTGGGCATGAAGCAATTTATCAAGAACCAAATACAATATATCAAGAGGCAAATACAATTAATAAATGCATACGAGACAAGATCGAAAAGAAGAGGGTTTTATATGATGCTCAAATGCAAGGTGGCATGATGACATGAGCATGATATAATTATGATGCAACAATTATATGTAGGAAGTAGCATTTTTATTATTAGACCAAGTAGCATTACAGATGTTAGACAGATGGGATGCTACACAAACTGGGTTGCTTCTCCTTGATCATGGTGTTTAGCCTACACGGCAATCTGCTAATAGCATCCGCTACCACATTGGCTTTGCCAGGGTGATAGTGAATGTCAAGGTCATAATCCTTGATTAACTCTATCCATCTCCTTTGCCTCATATTTAGCTCCTTCTGGGTGAAAATATACGTCAAGATTTTGTGATTTGAGTAAATCTCAAAGTGATTACCCATAAGATAATGACGCCATGTCTTCAATGCCAAAACTATGGCTGCTAATTCAAGATCATGGGTCGGATAGTTCTGCTCATGCTGCTTCAGTTGTCGAGACAGATACGTGATGACTTTCCCTTCTTGCATCAATACACATCCGAGTCCAATCATGGATGCATCACAATACACATCAAACGGCTTCTTGATATCTGGCATGATCAATATTGGGGCTGAACCAATCTCTTCTCCAGCTCTTGGAAACTTGCTTCACATTTATCGGTCCATTCAAACTTCTTGTCCTTCTTCAACAATTGGGTCATGGGTCTTGTGATGCTCGAAAATCCTTCGACAAACTTGCTGTAGTATCCCACTAATCCGAGAAATGCACGGACTTGGGTTTGAGTAGTTGGGGCTTCCCATGCTTCGACATCTCTGATCTTGGTGGGATCAACAACGACTCCTCTGGCAGACACAATATGTCCTAGGAATCCTACCTCTTTCAGCCAAAACTCACATTTGCTGAACTTGGCATACAACCGATGCTCTCTCAGGTATAAAATGAGCTACCTTGGACAGTCTATCAACGATGACCCAGATTGAGTCATTTCCCCTACTAGAAGTAGGCAAACTAGTGATAAAGTCCATTCTGAAATCTGCAATGGTTGCAACAGTCCTGCGGGTCTCTGATGTTTCGCTTTGACTCTCTGACAGATATCACACTTGGCGATGTAGCTTCCGATTTCTCTTTTCATCTTGTGCCACCAGAATTGCTCTTTCAAATCCTGATATATCTTCGTTCCTCTGGGGTGGATAGAATAAAGAGTATCATGAGCTTCTTGCATGATAACTTGCTTCAGTTCCGAATCTGCTGGCACACAGATACGGCCTTTGTACCACATAACTCCTTCTTCGTCTTCGGTGAATCCAGGTACATTTCCTGTACCAATACAATGTTTGATTACGTCGATACTTTCATTTCCCTTCTAGGCTTCCTTGATTTGGCTGATCAAAGTGGGTTGAAGTTCAATGCTTCTAAAAATCCTTTGCTAACTAGCTCAGTCCTAAACTACTCCAACTCCTCATACAAACTGTAACAACCTCGGACCCTACGCTCTAAGTTCCATCCTGGATGAACCAAAAGTGGTTAAAGAAGTACAACGGGGCCCAGGGCCACCCATGTGTAGGCCCGTATCGGCCGCCCTAACCACTTCCATGAACATCGGGGCAAGAGCGAGCGGCGTAGGCAACAGGCGAAGAGATCAAATACATACACAAGTGAGTATGTATGCAAGCTACCTTACAACTGTTCTCAGAGCCATACCATCTAAAAGAAATAGAAATATTGCAACGCCATACGACAAGATCCAAATATCCTAGATAGATATAATAGTGTAGGATAGCTCCTCATACATCATTCAACAGAGTATCAAGCGGAAGCGGGAAACAAGATCCGAGTACGGACAAGAAGCAAATCAGCATAAGATGCCACATAAATAAGCACATCCCGCCCACAGATCTCACGGATCCCCATCCCCGGAATCTCTACACCGAGTGATCGTGTAGAAACTGTGCTCCAAGTCGTCCATAACCGCGGACATGGCTTTTAGAAAGATTTACCCTGCAGGGGTGTACAAATATCAACACACGCACGATCAACCTCAGAAAAACCAACTCAAAACCCAACGAGGCTTTCATGACAAAGCAATCATAGGATTCATAAAATATTTCAGGGGGCCACCCCACTAAGCTACCCGCAACGAAGTTGGCCGGCTCCAGAATGGACCCAAGGTTTGTGTGGATGGCGGTAAACGACTGGGAACCCGAAAATGTGACTAGGCTTGTCGATACAGCGAAAACGTGTCACGATCCAAAACAGTACAGGTGCTCCACGCACAATCTTAAATAAAACTGTAAAGCATGGCATAAGTACAGGATAGTAATAAAGCCCCAAACTACTTTGTGGCCCCAAGAAATAAAGTACGTATCAAGCTCTTGCAAAGGGGGATTCATAGAGTCTCGCATATGTGGATAGTGCGAATAGTTAAGGAACAGGTATTAAGTACTCGGGGTCCTACGGGACACAAGTCAGCATGAAAAACCAAATGACAAATATTGCTCACCGGTGCCTCTTTCATTAGTTATCCCATTACTACTCATGTTAAGTTGTTTAGGTACCTCGTTATCCATCAGACACTCACATACCCTACACATGCTGTTCTACGACTCGCATGGCTCAAACAACTCCTGTAGTCTCATAGGATGGAGGAACAAGCTTTGGTGGGGTTTAAAAGTAAAGGCTATGCAGTATTTGGGATTCAATTTAATGCAATCGCGACTCCATGATGCAAGAATAAGATAGAAGCAATAGGTACTATATGTATGCAAGCATGTGGTAGTGCTTGCCTGGTAGCTCAGTTGAAGCGAGAGATGGATCTGGGTAGTACTCCTGGGATTCCTGATATTTCCCCTGCTCGGCGTCTATTTGAAAAAGAACCAAACAAACAAGGGCCAACATAAATAAAGTGCACAAGCATATAAATAAAATGCGACAAGCAAACAATCATGCCATGATGAATGATGCACAAATTACATGGCAATAATGTAGCATGTCAAGGGTGAGGTGTGGGGACAAGAATAACTCATTTTATAAATTATTTCTTCAAGTTTTATTACCATAAACAGTTCTGATTTTTAATATTGATATGATACATGCTACAAAACATAACATCGAATGCATAAATAGAACGGGCTCGTCGCGCTGATCGATTTAGACATATTATTTGTCGAATTTGGAGTTATAGAATTAAAGTTATTAATTAATTAAGAAAAAGGCATTTTTATTGCAATTAAACAATTTCGAAAATTTAAATTAGTCAAACATTATTTTGGATGGCATATTTGAAATCCTCACATTTTTCTGATTCCAGAACATATATCATTTGTATTATTTGGATTTATTAATTAAAAGTTATTAATTTCTGGATATTAAAAACATATTTGCATTTTCTGGAATTATTTTTACTTGGAAAAGGCTCACAGAAACTTTTTGTACTTAGGTTGTTCTAGCCCGAGTTACTGACGAGTGGGCCAGGCGCTGACTCAGCAACAGGTGGGTCGACGTGGTCCACACGGGGCTTTTCTCACCGAGGGGAAACCCAGCCACAAAGGATTACTGGTGGGCCTCCGGGCGGCGGGGCCACTGCGCGGACGCGCCAGCCGGGGTCGGACACGTGGCGGATCCAGGGGACTGCGGGTGGAGGCGGGAAAAACTACAGGGGCTTTTGTGGAAAAACTTCTGGGAGGTTGTTGATGGATCGAGCCAAAATCGAAAATATAGCTAACTGAAGCCCATCTTCCCGAGACGATGACGACGAAACCGCTGCATATCTCGCGATTCCCTGAAAACGAAATATGCAGAGGGTTCAATGTTCTACATCTTTCGTTTAGGAGGTTTCGTTAGAGGTGGACTAGGTTGGCCGGGATCTTGTGATGAACAGAGGCTAAACACAGAGCGCTGGGGGACTGAATTTCTGTCAGACAAATGTGAGGTGCATCAAGCTTGTTATAGAGATTCCCAGGGCTGTACTTGATAGTTTTGAACGTTCTTTACGCCGATTTGAAGAGGGGTCTGGGATCTACGACTTTCGTTCAGGTGCAGTTCGAAGAAGAGCACCACAGAGATTTCTAGGACGCGAAGAACAGAGGCGGAGGTGGTCTGTCGCTGCTGCTGCGCGCGCTGCTTATGCTGGCTGATGCTGCTACCTGCGCGTGCGGCGTGCACGCGGCTGGCGAACGTGGCGGCGGGGCTGTGTGCTAGCAAGGGGCGCGACGCGGCTGGACTTCCTGCGCGCGCGGGGACGGTAGGACACACAGGGAGAACGGCGAGAACGGGATGAGGTACGGGCGGTAGCTCACCGGGGTGGAGGTCGGCGAAGGCGTGATAGTGGCAGCATACTCGCGTGCGCGGCGACGGTGAACGAGGACGGTGGCGAGCGTCCCTGGCAGCAGAGAGCGGCTTGGCGTGGTGGCGACGTACTCGCGTGCTCGGCGACGATGAACGCGGCCGGTGGCGAGCGTCCTTGGCAGCAGAGCGGCTTGGCGTGGTTTGCTTGCAGAGGGGGGAAGGTGTCCTCCCAGATTTGATCTGCGAGTGGTTGGAGGATGAGGCTTTGGGCTGCTGCTGATGGTTGCTTTATGCACGAGGAGAGGGAGCACGGGCTCTGCGTGAGTGCGGTTGAGCACGTGGACGAGGAAGAGAAACAGGAGGGAAAGAAAAGAGGCGTGCAACGGCTTCGGGTTCAGGCTGGGCTGGGGCACGCTGCAGCTGGGGCGAGAACTGCTGCGCCTGTTGGTGCCAACAGACCGGACAGGACGGAGGCGCACTACGGCAGGCTCTGCTGCGCCAGGTCGCGCTCGGCATGGAGGTTCAGGTGCAGCTTGCGGTTCGGCACAGGGAAAAGAGAGGGAGGGCTCGGCTGGGACAGCTAGGGACCCTAGGGTGGATGTTAGGCTAGGGTTTAGACTAGGTTGAACCAAGGGATTAGATTAGGTAATGTCATGGTTAGCTAGGGTTTAAGAGAGAGAGAGGGAGAGAGAGATTAGCTAGCTAGTATATGTATGTAAGCATGTAGGGTTTAGGTGGAGTAGATGGGTAGTGAAATGGTAGAGATAGGATTCCCTCTTTATATTTGTTTGGTTTTGAATTTATTCCCCAAACCTTGTTTGAAACACAAACAAAAAGCCAACAAGATCCCAAAACGAATTTTAGAAAAGCCAAATGTTAAAAAGGGTCTAATATTTCATGTGACTAGGTTAGGTGGTTTTATATTGCATGTACATGCAATAATGCACAATTGCATGCATTTGAGACAAATGCATGCATGTGGTGGTGTAAGAAAAGAGAAAACAAAACAAGATTTGAGGTGAACAAAAACAAGGATAATATTGGTGGATCCATACACTATACATGGATGGGCATGAAATAAATACCAAGAACAAAATGTTAGGGCCCACGTATACATGTATGGTGGTATTAGAATGGATTCCAAAGAGAGATGAAATTGACAAGTTAATAGGTGGAAAGATTTAAAGAGATATGCCCTCAACTCAACTTGGGCATGAAGCAATTTATCAAGAACCAAATACAATATATCAAGAGGCAAATACAATTAATAAATGCATACGAGACAAGATCGAAAAGAAGAGGGTTTTATATGATGCTCAAATGCAAGGTGGCATGATGACATGAGCATGATATAATTATGATGCAACAATTATATGTAGGAAGTAGCATTTTTATTATTAGACCAAGTAGCATTACAGATGTTAGACAGATGGGATGCTACACAAACTGGGTTGCTTCTCCTTGATCATGGTGTTTAGCCTACACGGCAATCTGCTAATAGCATCCGCTACCACATTGGCTTTGCCAGGGTGATAGTGAATGTCAAGGTCATAATCCTTGATTAACTCTATCCATCTCCTTTGCCTCATATTTAGCTCCTTCTGGGTGAAAATATACGTCAAGATTTTGTGATTTGAGTAAATCTCAAAGTGATTACCCATAAGATAATGACGCCATGTCTTCAATGCCAAAACTATGGCTGCTAATTCAAGATCATGGGTCGGATAGTTCTGCTCATGCTGCTTCAGTTGTCGAGACAGATACGTGATGACTTTCCCTTCTTGCATCAATACACATCCGAGTCCAATCATGGATGCATCACAATACACATCAAACGGCTTCTTGATATCTGGCATGATCAATATTGGGGCTGAACCAATCTCTTCTCCAGCTCTTGGAAACTTGCTTCACATTTATCGGTCCATTCAAACTTCTTGTCCTTCTTCAACAATTGGGTCATGGGTCTTGTGATGCTCGAAAATCCTTCGACAAACTTGCTGTAGTATCCCACTAATCCGAGAAATGCACGGACTTGGGTTTGAGTAGTTGGGGCTTCCCATGCTTCGACATCTCTGATCTTGGTGGGATCAACAACGACTCCTCTGGCAGACACAATATGTCCTAGGAATCCTACCTCTTTCAGCCAAAACTCACATTTGCTGAACTTGGCATACAACCGATGCTCTCTCAGTGTTTCAAGAATGATTCTCAGATGTTGGTCATGCTCTTCTTCTGACTTGGAGTAGATAAGGATATCGTTGATAAACACAACGACAAACTTGTCTAGAAAATTCATAAAGATCTTATTCATGAGATTCATGAGATAAGCAGGGGCATTGGTTAATCCCAAAGACATGAATGTATACTCGTGTAAACCATAACGAGTAGTAAAGGCTGTCTTTGGAATATCCGTTACATGAATCTTAAGTTGGTGATAACCAGTCCTAAGATCAATCTTAGAGAACACATTTGCTCCAGTCAACTGATCAAATAGATTCTCTATCTTTGGCAAAGGGTACTTGTTCTTGATGGTGACGTCATTCAGCTTTCTGTAATCTATGCACAACCGGTTGCCTCCATCTTTCTTGTCGACGAATAACACTGGCGATCTCCACAGCGATACGCTTGGTTGAATTAAACCTGTTGCCAGCATAGCGTCCAACTGCTTCTTCAATTCCACTAACTCTGAGGGGTTCATGCTATAGGGTCTCTGGGCTATGGGTCCGGTTCCGGGGATTAGTTCAATAATGAACTCAATATACCTATCCGGGGGCATACCTGGCAATTCATCTGGGAATATGTCGGGGTATTCACAGACTACTCTGACTTGGTCTATGGTGGGTAGGGCTAGACTCTTGTTGCACTTGAATTGACGAGGTAAGGTTTCAGATATATGCTGTACTGAGACTCCTGAGCTACTGGTCATGGTGATGGCTTTCTTGGCACACTCAATCAATCCTTTATGGTTTGACATCCAATCCATACCTAGTACTACTTCCAAACCTTTGGTTCCAAGTACTATTAGATTGGCATAAAAATCTATCCCATGTATTCTGATAGGCACAACTTTGCAAATTTTTCTAGCTTTTGTAGTTGAACCGGGGATTTGAACTATCATGACATGCTTCAAATTGGTTGGGTGAATCTTACTAGTGCATGCAAATTCTTCGATGACAAATGAGTGCGATGCTCTAGAATCAAACAACACTCTTGCTAAAACTGAGTTGACAGAAAACATACCCAACACTACATCTGGCGCTTCTTGGGCTTCTCCAGCGTTCATGTGGAAGAGACGGCCATTGCGGTTGTGAGGGTTCCCTGGGGCGAATCTTCTTCCTAGTTGAACACGACGCTGCTATTGAGCTGGGGCATTCACATTGGCAGTCGCGGCAATCTTCTTGGGACACTCATTGGAATAGTGACCCTTCACTCCACACTCGAAACAAGTGATCTGACACTTGTCTTTTGCTGCCACGGGCACACCATTGCTTCTAGTTCTGGGTGCAGTGTTGTTGTTATTGTTGTTGTTGTTGCTCTTGGGAGGTGCACGGTTGAAATTTCTGGTGTTTCCAGGGTGATTGTTATTTCCTCCGGACTTCACATTTCCTCCGCTACGGTTGGGGTAGCTTGGGCGAGACATTGGGGGTCGATTGTTCCTTGGTGCATATCCCACAGAAGGGTTAGGACGGTACTTCTGGTGACTGTTGGATCTAGCTTGGTGCATCATACGATGTTTGCGGTTGTCGTTTGCCTGGTTGATCTTCCCTTCCATCTGAATGGCAGTCGACTAGCTCTTCGAGATCCTCGAAACGGATGTTGACGAGAACCGTCTGCATCTCATTGTGCAGTCTGTTCAAGAATCTCTCCTTCTTCTTGGCCTCCGTGTTGATCTCATCAGGTGCATACCTGGCTAGGGACAAGAATCTGTCACGATACTCCACTACAGTCATTCTGCCTTGTTTCAACTCTCTGAATTCATCCCTCATTCTAGTGACTAGACCCTGTGGCACATGGGTGTGTCTGAACTTGATTTTGAAGGCTTCCCATGTCATCACTTGACCATGGTTCATTGTGCGGGTGTTGTTCCACCATGCTCTTGCATCTCCTGCCAAGTAGTGGGTGGCAAAAAGAACTTTCTCGTTGTCATCAACCCTGGCTACTTCTAAGTTGTTCTCCATTGTCTACAACCAGTCATCAGCATCCAGTGGGTTCTCCGAAGTGCTAAAGATTGGGGGATTGGTATTCTGGAAGTTCTTTAGTTTAGATCCTCGATGATCCTGATTTCCATGGCCTTGGTTGTTTTGGTCCATCTGGGCGATCTGCTGCAGTGTTTCTAGGTTGGCTTGGCGCTCTGCCCTGCTAGCTTCACAGTCTGCAACTAGCATCTGCATAATCTACAGCATCGGGTCGTGTGATGAGATGCCCCCTCCGGGGTTTCCACGAGTCATCTGAAGATTGAGGTAGATAAAAGGGTAAGATGGAAAGTCCTAAGGTTCATGGTTTTGATTTCAAAGCTAAAACTTTGAGTTTGACTCAGGTTTTGCAACTAACTTCGTTTCATTCATTCAAGCAAAGCACACGATACAAACACACACACACCACAACATCAAAGGAAAATAGATGGTTTTAAGAACCATTCTGTAAGCTATGATACAATGGGACTGATACTCCTCATGCTACGATAGTGCTCCAGTGCATCTACTCATCATCGATGAAGTCAGACTCATCATCATCAGTGTAGGAGTCCACAACATCCTCCTCCAGAAAGTCATCATCGTTGCTGAGGTAAGAGTCCATATCTCCCTGGATGTCTTCACCTTCCTCTTCTTCTTCTTCTTTTGCTACAAGCTGAGCTTCTTGCTCCTTGATGGTCTTCTCGAGGTCGGCCACCTTCTTGCGAAGACGGTCGATGGTGCGGTCCTTCTTTGCGCATTGACGGCGAAGAGACTTACGATCCTTCACGAGTAGTGAGAAAGTCTGGGCCTTCTGGCGGCCAGGACAAGGTTGTGGTTGGCGAACTCTCTAGCATTGTCCAATTCCTTCTGTCTGTCGTACAGCAGGAAGTCAAGGTTCTCCACTTGACGCTTCAGCTCCAGGTGGCTTGGCATCTCCATGGGCATTCCCATAAAATCACGCCTTGCATAGTGAGCAAAGCGGGTTCCTTGAATTTGGTTGACACTCATGGCACACAGACGTGCGAGAGCTTCATGCATTGCCCTGGCTAATCCATCTAGCCAGTTGTTCTCTCTCACAGAGAACTAGATCCTCCCGGACGTTGGTGCTTCTATCTTGCCTCAAAGATCAGCGGAGACTAGCCATTGTAAATCTCCTCCTGGGGGTCCAGGAAGTTGAGCTCCTAGAAACTCCGGATGCTGGCGTCCCAAGTACTCCGATAGTGCATCAAGATCTCACTCGAAGATCTATTGGCCTCCGTTTCCCAACTGGTAGAACTTGCTGAACTGAGTTTCCATCTATAAGAATTGAGGATGAGAAAGTTAGTGAAGTGATCAAGTGTGTCAAAATTTTATGTAGTAATGTAAGAATTTGGAGGAACATGAATGTTTTTGAGAGAAAGAATTCCCAAGGGTAAGAGAGGAAATAGTTTTCATAAATACTCACTTTGTTTTTTGAAGCTAAGTTTTTGTTCGGACGTCCATTCTAACTAGGGTCTCCTATGGTCAGGATGGCTCTGATACCAACTTGTCAACACCCGGATTTTTAATCCCAGATGCATGTTATGCCATACATCGCAATCCTAGGATTACCATTTTTGCGAGACACAACAGATTTGATATCAACATACATCATCCATTACAAACCATAATAAGGTCTTACACGAATAAAGGATCTCATGATCTAGTCTTAATACAACAAGCAGCGGAATAAATAATAAACGTAGCGGTGGGGTCCATCTTCAGAGTCACATGCAATGCTGACGATGGAAGATAGTCCTAGTTATCATAGCCATCATGTTGTCCTTCATCTTGGTAGTCTCCTTCATAGTCTGGCCATAGGAATAGCCAGGGACAAAATCCATGAGTATTCTTTAAGTACTCGCAAACTACCACTAACAAGTAGGATAGTTCTAGTAGGAATGCTAACTCTAAGTTCATTTGTAAAGTTAAGTTTGAAACCTAAGCTGAGTTTAGAAACAAAGAAATATAAAATAAAGTTTGAAATCACCTAATTGGGAACTTAATTGTCATAGTCACAACTCTGTTGTGGTCAAGTCATGTCACAATTCATTTCATAAGTTGTTTTGAAAACATCTGACAACGGAACAGTATGGCCACTCCAACTGTCCATAACCGTGGGAGCGGCTATTCGAATAGTTTGACACTCTACAGAGGTGGTACACTTTCACCACAAGATTTGATACATCTGTCGGGGATAACCTGAATCATCATACTTAGTATGCAGATAATCAAACATAACCTTTCCTTTACACACCCTAGTATAAGCACCTATCCTATGAGTATGGCCTCCCAACCATGAGCATCTGTCATCTTGGGCACTGCATAGGTGGACAACATTGAGAGGTAGCCTCAGCTCAAACCTCTTCCTCGAGGGAACTAATACTAATGCATATAAAATTTCGGCTGAGCCTTACGCAATTCAGGTATTCCGGCTGAACTAATACTAATCCGAACCCAACCATCAGTTTTGTAAAAGGGCTAAGGCTCATGACTCAACATTTTCATCATCATAAACCATTTGTGTCTATCAACACATGTCAAAACATCTCAAGAGAATGACTCATCATTCCAAGGTTTTCACAATTCATTTTCACCAAGTATTCCCATCTAAAGTGAATCAAGTTTTGGTTTAGCTCTGAACTATTAAGTTAAGAGTGTTCACTAATATGAGGTGCTAATCTCAATCTCATGCCATAGAATGACATCTAAATCTAACTAGATTGGTCAAGTTTTATACTTTTTATGCTACCTTTAAACAAGTAAAGGACTTTAATAAAGTAAAGAAAGTAAAGCTTGGAAATAAAACTTGGGGTAGGTAATAGTCAAAGTGGTATAACCAAAGCATGCCCAATGCATCTTGCTGAGGTTATTTAGCTTAATTCTAGCTTGCTAATAATAGCTTTCCTTGGTTAGTGTAGTGGTTGAAGTTTTCTTCCACCTCCTCTGGGTAGAAGTCCTCCTCGAAAGCTTGGTCGGTACTATCTTCTATAAATACGTACGGGATACACAATCACCAACAAGTTTACTTAGCACACTAAGGCACACATTTGATGATCTATTATCATCACAAGCATCACAAGCTTTAATTAACTAGCTTCATTCTTTTTATTTGAGAAAAGTAATTTCTACTCATTGAAAATAACTAAGATTTAATATTCTCCAATTAAAATATGGGATCATGTGGACACATGTCCTCACCACATATTCTAACATATGTGAATGTGATTTAAAGGTTGGATCATATTTTAATAAGTTTAAGTTTAATATTTAATGATTTAAAGTGACTAGAAATGCCTATATAGCATTATTTTGGCACTAGTCCAAAGTCACTGCATGTAAACCTTAATATTATTAAATATTCAGATAGGTATGGTAAATGTGATTTTTGAGAGTTGGAATCAACTCAAAAGCTATTATGGTTGATTTTATAAAAATGTTTGAATGTGCAAAAGCTTCTGTCTTGTTATTTTTACTAGGAGACATCACTAACTATAAATGATTTAAATCCAACGGGCTTTGATAGATATTTCCATTACCTTTCCAACAAAATTGGAATCACTCCATTTGGGTTTGTATAACTCTCTGAATTGATTTTTGAACTAAGGGATAGAATTGATTTTAAGTCTAACTGGAAAAATCCTAATTTGAATTACTAGGTCAGCACGGGAAACTAATTGGGCCGGCCTAGTGACGCTCAGCGGCACAGAGGGCGACTGACAGGCTGGTCCCGCATGTCAGCGGCACTTAAAACCCGAAGCAGTACGGGGCGATAATAACCACACGATTAGAACAAGATCTACGATCCACGGTCGCCGTCGACGACGAACTCGTCGCCGGCGAGACTAAACCCTAAGCTGCCGGTGGGGATCTATTGGGGACGTACCAGGGCTCCAGCTCATGCGGCGAGGCGGGCAAACAAACTGGATGATGACGGCGAGGTCAGGCAAAGTCGTGGCAGGGGCTGAGGTGGAAGAAATCGACGAGCACGTCTGCTCCTCTGTAGCGGCTACCTCCGGCAGAATTCCGGCGATTTGCTGCTCGAGCGGCTCCGGCGAGAGAGGGAAATGGTCAGTGGAGAGAGGGGAGTGAGATGGTGTGAAGAAATGGTGCTGGGGAGGTCTCCTTATATGGGCTCGACGGTGAGGCAGTGAGGTATGGGCGCGGCTCGTCGGTGACGGTGATACAGGGGGCTACTAGCATGGGCGAGGTAGGCGGACGGTGGGCGGTCTGCTAGCTTCCCGCGCTCTGGGAGATAGAGGCGGTGCTCGACGCGGCTCCCGGCGCGCGGCAGTGCACGGCTGTGTCTGGCGGGTTGCTGGGTTCAAGGCGAAGGGGCGCACACGATTTGGTGTTGAGGCATGGTCTGTGGCGTGCTAGCAGCGATCGCGCTGTGGCATGCTCTGGATGCACGCAGAGAGGAAAGGGCGGCGGCTGCTCTGGGGTGGTCCAGGGGCTGGCGGTGATTGTGGGGTGGACAGGGAGTCACGGTAGGGTTGGGCAGAGCTAGTGGCGGTGCTGGTTTGGCGCGGCGTGGTCGGCTGCGAGCTGCGCATGCTCGGCCAGCGGTGACCAAGTTTTGGCAGCGCGCAACTGCTGCTAAGGGATAGGCCGGTGAGGGTGTGGTTAGAGCCAGGGGAGACAGCGGAACCAAATGGGGGTCAAAAACTCGACAAAGCATTGATCATCAAACAACAAAAGTTAGGTAGTAAAATCTTGCCTGCCACCTGTTTGATCAAATGGCCGCAAGAACAAAATGTTTGAATTTTGGGATGATTTTTGGTGGAATGATTCATCTTATGCTTAAGCATCTAGGTTTGCTTGGGATTTTAAAATGGAGTTCATTTGAGTTGTTTTTGAAAAAGTGTGATCTAGATACATACACTAGATTCAATTTTCAAATGTCATTTTAAATTAATGTTTGAATGTTTTTGGGAGATCACAAAGTGGGCCTTGGCACCTCACTACTTTTACTAGCAAGGGGTACAAAGATCCACAATTATCTCTGTTTGAAATTGAGTGCTAGGAATAGCCAAAGTTGGCTAGGTGATTAAAATGGAAAAAGTGACCATTTCCTTTATTTATTATTTTTGATTTCTTTTTCTTTGGGATTTGCTTGGAGATGATCTAGATGATGTGTAATTCACCTTAGAATCATTTTACAATCAATAGATCACTCAAAAATGGCAATTCATAACAACTCCGATTTTAAATGCACACACATTCGAATGCTTAAAGATCTTTAGATGGAAAAGTTTTTCTTAACCCTAAATTGGGTAGATTTGATCTTGATCACTTGGATTAAAATTTTGGGATGTTACATGGATCCCACGATGGGAGGCTCAGGGCTCGGCGAGGTGGATTACTTGGAGGTGACTTGTGCTTCCCACTCCACAACAAGGACCACACTCGCTATTTGTGGAGTGGCTGCCATGTAAAACAATAGAGGCTCACGGGTCCACAGAGTGACCATGATGGTAGGGCTGGTTAGGTACCTTTTGAGACGCTCGAAGGCCACAACAGCTTCTGGAGTCCTCTAGAAGGTTACTGATCTCTTCATGATCTTGAAGAAGGGTAAGGCCTTCTCAACGAGCCTAGAAATAAAATGGCCGAGAGAATCCATGCATCCGGCCAAGCACTGTATGTCTTTGAGTCACCGTGGAGGCCGCATTTCATCAATTGCTCACATCTTGTCGCGGTTTGCCTCAGTTCCGCGGTGCAAGACAAGGAACCCAATGATCGAGCCTAAAGGAACCTCAAAAACGCACTTGGAGGGATTCAGCTTCATGTTCACTTTCCATAGGTTGGCAACAGATTCCTCGAGGTCCGTGATGAGCATGTTCTCCTCGTGAGTCTTGACAATGATGTCGTCAACATATGCCTCAACATTTTTGCCCATTTTCTCACAAAGGGCAATGTGCATGAGCCTCTAGATGGTTGCTCCTGCATTCTTGAGGAGGAAGGGCCTACACTTGTAGCAGAACACACCAAAGGGGTAATGAACGCCATCTTGTCCTCATCCTCCTTTGCCATCTTGATTTGATGGTAGCTCGATAAGGCATCCAAGAAGCAAAGTAGATCACAACCTGCCATGGAGTACATGATCTAGTTGATGCGCAGTAGAGAGTATGGGTCCTTGGGACAAGCCCTGTTGAGATGAGTGAAGTTGATGCAGAGGTGCCCTCTACTGGTGACCTTGGAAACCAACACGGTGTTTCCAAAAAAGTCTGTGTGCTAAACCTCACAGATGATGTCGACCTTCTTGAGCTTATCAATCTCTTGGATGATTAATGTTTGCTTGTGTGGCGTCATGTGGCGCGCCTTTTGCTTCATGGGAAGTGCAGTGGGACACACTACCAAGTGTGCTCGATCAACTCCCTAGGTATGCCAGACATATCTAACGGTTTCAATGCAAACATGTCAGTGTTTCCCCGTAGGAAGGCGATGAGTGCACTTTCCTATTTGGGAGGAAGGTTTCCATGGATGGAAATGGTATCCCCCGACCCACTAGGGTCTAGCGGCACCTTCTTGGTCATTGCTGCTCCTAGGAGAACAACTGCTTCTTCTTCACAGGGAGCTCAATGGCATCCTCGTCAGCGGGGTGGGTTGCAACGACAGCCTTTTAGACGTGCTCAACTGATCACACCACATCCTTCTCATCATCATAGATGGTGATTGTGCCGCTACAACCTGGCAACTTGACGGTGTCGTAGGTGTGGTGAGTGACCGCCATGAGCTTGGCGAGCATGGGGTAGCCAAGGATTGTGTTATAGGGAGGACTCACGTGCACAATATCAAAGTCGATGTGTGTGATAGTTTTCACGAGTCCTGAATGTGACACGGAGATGGTCCTACCCAAGGGGCATCATGGTTCCTTTAGTCACCCCCGACAAGGGCCTTGTGGACATCAAGCGCTTATAAGGCACCTACAGCTTCTCGAATGTGTCCATGGAGATGACTTTGAGGATTGTGCCTCCGTTGATGAGTGTCTTGGTGATGGTGATGTTGCTAATGGTGAGGGTGCACACTAGAGGAATGGTGCACACTTAGGGTGGTCACCGACATCGAAAGGAATGGGGAATTGTGACCACTTGAGCTTTGGGGTGTCAACCGTGGGAAGGCCAACGCCTTGTGAGCAGCTTGAGCTGGTAGTTGGAAAGGGGATCCTGAGCCCCGTCGAGTATGCACGCCATCCTTGGAGGCTCCTAGTAGCCCCAACATTTTCTTCGGGGATGCCATTGTTTCCCTCACAAAGGTGTATCTAGGCAGCATTAGCCTGGTGATTTGGCAGGTAGTATGTAACATCCCAGCATTAGAGCTTAGGAATAAGCTGAGATGAGGTGTGTGCATTGCATTCATGTATAGAAAATCTGGATAATTTTCACGCTTTTAAATAAAACTGGTCAAAGTGATTGAAGCTTCTCTGAACTTGGTGGAACTGATGCAGATCATCAAGTTGACTGTGATAAGTTTTAGTATGACAATTGCTAAAACCTTATCTTTGGGTAAGATAATTTGATCTAAGGGTAGATCAAATGTAATAAAACTCAGTCACAACACACTGCTTAATAAGGAGTACTTGATCTTATAGAGATCATTACATGGTATTCCATACACAACAACTCAAGGATGAATACTTAATATTCCAAAGATGATATCAAGGTATTATCTACAACAAACCCTAAAAACCAAGTTAAGTCTATAACTTAAGTAAAGAAACTCTATAACTAAATATTTATACACTTTCTTGTCATAGTTATTTATACCATGAGTATCATGGTAGTTCCTAAACACTAATCATTAACTCTTATCACAAATAGAGTAGAAAAGGAAGTCAAGAACACCCAACACATACCCTTATTGTCATGTTTAATAGGTGACAATCCTATTTAACCAAGTCCTAGTTTCAATTGATCATCAAGGTTGAGTGATCAATTCTTGACCTAGCACTTATTGACTCTTAACTTTGACCTATTATATTGACATTCCAAAGACCCAAAGTGAATTAATAAGAAGGAAGAACTAGATAGGGTAGAGTGAGCCATCATCAATGGAATGTTATACTTAGTGGAGATCAAACCATCTTATGTTGGAGGAGATAACTCACTCATAAGTTAACTAGAAGAAGTGTCTAAGCTTAAGAGTTAAGCTAGTGATCATGAAACTATGAGAAAGCTAGTAGTACTAGAGTATCCAATGATGATTTAGTTAAGACAGGAAGGAATAAGCTTAAAGTAAGTTTCCTTAACAAGATAAGCCTTATATAAAGACTAGTACAAGTCTACTACTTAGTTGATAATATATCTTAATCATATAAATAGAAACCTAAGCTTTGTATGATCAAAGGTTGCTGGTCATTATTACCAAGTCATCCGAGAATAGATGACCAGTTGATAAAGAAGTATTGTGAGTATAACAGATTAGGAAAAGCCCTAATGAGCTGAATCATCCAGCTTGATCATGAGAAGTCAAGCTAGAGTATGATGAAGTATATAACATGAGTTGTATGGAGTAGTTTAAGGCATAATACTTTAACCAAGCTAGTACAAGAACAAACTTGTATTATGGAGAGTAGTACCATACCTATCCCAGAGGATTGATATCACATGTGATATAGAGATAATTGTAAGCCTTGGATGTTGATGCAAGGTGAATATAAAGGAGTTAATGGATGGAGTTAGAAGTAGCTACATTGATAGATTTATCAAGAGTAGTTTAGAAATGGAAGTGATATACTAGAGTAATGAGGGAGAACGAGTATTGCTGAAGTGACATGACCATGTCATCATATGATGATGGATACGGTGGAGTCAGATGATTGATTTATTCAGGAAGATGTGAGCTTTGTGAATAAGATAAGAGAGATTTATAGAGTATATTTAGGAAAGGAATTCCTTAGCTATGATCTAAGATTAGTGAGGTATTAAGGATAGGAGTTCCTGAGAAATCCTTAACCAAGATCATATCAAAACAGGACAAGACCCATGTTTACCTCTTTGTCCAAACCCCTGGAATGAAGTTGGTAGAGGAACCATTTCTTATTTCTGGATAGCCATTGAACAATACCTCTTAGTCAAATGAAACCTCTGAGAGATAGTTAGAATACCAATTGAGTATTATTGAGGAAAGGCTTGTCCACCTTATTATCTTAAACCCCAATAAAAACTAGAATAATAGAATTATCAGGATCACATTAAGATGTAATTCCAATATCTCACTCTAAGTTGAGGTATTAAACCTACTAATAGATTTAGAAGTAGTATCCCTAAACATTGATCCTTATCCATATTCATAATAGAATATGAGTCTGTTAAAACCTTCCCAAAACTCATGGCAGTTATTATTGAATGCTATTCATGCTTCTTGACTTCACCAAGGTTGTCCATGGTAATCCTAAATAGTATAAATCAAGTAGGATTTGAATAAGAGAAATCACCAAATATGGAGAATCATGAAAATCAAATCATCATATTGAGAACCACACGGTTTAATACCTTATAGTGAATATTTATAATTCCTTTAGGAAGTTACGCATTAATAAGATTCTATATATATATATATCATTCACCATTTTAAATCATTACCATTATAATTATTAAGTGAAAACAAAATCATTTTTGTGAAACCTTATTATAAGAAACAAATTCCTAAAATCCTAATCTTTATTAATATTTTCTAATGAAAAGGACTTTTCATATTATTATGAATATTTTTAATGCATAATAAGAAATGAAGATGAGGGTCATATTTTCTTTACACAATAATATTCAGGGCATAAAAACTCTCTGGATATTTAAAACCTTGGAGAAAGTCATATTTGAAATGGTTTGTAAAAAGCCGAAAACAGAAAGTCGAAATAGAAAAAGAAAACACAACGCTATAGTACCGGCCCACGACCCAGGTCATCCCGGCGCTAACTGTCGCCTGCGTGCACCCTCTAGAGCGTTCCGCTCGCTCGGCCAAAGCCCAGCACTGGCCTAGGCCTATGTACCGGTTTGTCCACCCTATCATCGTCCTCAACCTCACGCAGCCGCCGAAGCAGCTGCGTGGCAAGCGCGCCGCCGCTTGCCGGCGTGGAGATTAGTGTTGCCGCCGCTGGGAGGGGATAAGGAGGCCACAATGGGGCCATCACTCGTCCTCATCCCCATGTTCCCCTTCCTCGCCTGCTCTCTCTCTCTCTTTCGGGAATAAACGGAAACCCTAGCCCCGCCGGAGCCGCTCGTCACCGTCGGTCCGTAGCTCCCCTTGCTCAATCAAGCCCACTGGAAGAACCTCCTGGCTCTTCTTGTTCTTCTCGTACCAACCACGTAAGCGGAGGTGGTCCCTATCGCCTCAATCGGGACCTTAGTCCTTGGTGCCGGCCACAGCTCTCGCCATCAATTCCGACAGCACCTCGCTTCACCGACCGCACCGTCGCGTTCCTGGTGAGTTACTGAACATGGTAGTAGCCTCCGTTACTTCAATTGCTTCTTATATCGCCCTGTCTCCACGGTTGCTCGCCATGGGGGTGGTTCTAGTGACCATTCCCGGGCGTCTCCGCCACTAGATTGTCCACCGCGTCACCCTCTCTCCAACGAACCTAAGCCCAAGCCCGCGCATGCTGTAAATCGATGGATTCGAGTTCGACTGAGAGTAGCCTCGATTGATGACGTCACCATGACGTCATGGTGATGTCATAAATATATTTCTTTTATTTTTTTTTAGTAATAATTTCTATAATAAGTAAATTCCCTGATATTACGTGGCATAGGCCCCACTAGTCAGTGGTTGGGGCTAGGAGTAGCCTTAGTGAGAAAATCCACCCCACCTCATGCTGACATCAGCATTACATAATCAAATCATTTAGTTATTTTATTTTTAATTTTAGAAAATGTAATAAGCTTATAAATTCAATATATTTTGTTTTATAATTCAGAAAAATATATATTATATATCAAATTGTTCAGAAAAATAAATTCTATATTCTAAACCTATTATCATATTTTATTTTCCAACTTAAAGAAGACAATAATTATTATTTGTAAATAAACTATTCGGAATAAATCATAAATAAATATATTTTATTATTTAAAATTCGTAAAAATAAGTATAATATATCAAAATTCTTAGAAAAAACAAAATATACATTAATAAACTTATTTTGTACATTTTTGTGATACTTAACTCAATATTTATTATTTATTTAGTATTTATAAAGTGATTTAAACTTATAAAAACATATCTTATTATTTAAAAACCACAAAAATACTTATAATATATCAAAATGATCACAAAAAGAAAATCTACACATTAAAAATATAGATCTTCACATTTGAAGTAAAATAAATGAAAATATTTATTAAATATTGATTAAAACTATTTCCTAATATCTTAATGGATTAAAAATACCAAAATCTTTATTTGCCTTTGGCATTATTTGTTAAAGTCTAAGAAAATAAAAAACAAGTTCAATTGATGTTTAAGTGAAGTTAACATAGGTTTAACCATTTTAAGAGTTATATACTAAATCTACCATTTAAAAAATAAGTGTATCTTAATTTTCCTAAAAGGATTTCATCAATTATAAAAGCAACAAGAATAGTATATTGTTTAACAAAAGGATTATATTCACTTATAAAATCATCAAGATCATATTTACCAATTCTTTTACTAGTTTGGAAAACAACTTAAATTTAAACCAAGTTCTAAAGTAATTGAAGTAATGCATATTCTTTCCTTATGAAGTAACCATTGATTTTAAAGATAGAAAGGTGAACGCATCCACTTATAACTTTAATAAAACACCACCTCATTCAAGTAATAATACTTAAATTCTAACATTGCGGAATGTTAAGTAGTAAACCATCTATAAGGTGGTGCCTTATTCAAAACATGTAAATCTCCACCCCTTGTGCTGTGATTGTTTAATGTAGTAATATTTTCCCCTTTGATAATCTTAGTTAATAAGAAACCTTAAAAGTGAAAATTCAGGATTGAAATGCTTTTAATTAAGAGGTAACCTTTTCGTCAAAAGTAATTTTTTAAAAAGTAAATATATAATGAACTCTCATTTGTCTTTAATTTTATAAGGTTATAATAGAAACCTTGAATAGAATAAACATTGAATCAATTATCAACATCTTGGATGCTGTGTCATTGAATGTTACTTGTTGCTTTCACTTATTGTATTTCACCCACACTCACAAGCCTTAATAAGAAGCTCAAGTGTCAAACTGGTATAAAAGTGCAACACATTCCTAAGAACTCATCACCAGTTTCCAAACCCCAGATCATATACGATCATCCCGGGGATTCGCGTTTACCAAACTGCATTACATAATTCGGCATAGTTGCATCTTGCTTCTTTAAACATTAGTCCTTATCAGACCAATGATGTTGTTTACGGAATTTGGATCTTCTATTGTCTTGAAGACCGTGATTGCATAATCTTGAAATCACAAAAGGCAAGTTCACACTTGCTCATGTCCTTTGATTATTTTCTATGCTTGTAACTCAACTGTTGTCATCACCTACATTTCAAAAAGGTCGAAAATACTATTTTCATAATTAACTTGAGATATCGGTTACTGGTCCAGGATGATCAGCCAATCTATCATAACTGGCAATGGAAGCACCATTGTACAGGAATGTATCATGTAGGACTTAACAACCAATGTCGTTAGTGATTCTAGCGCTGTATATTACGCGTTAACCATGTGATTTGGAATGGGACGGAGAAGTCAGATGGATCTTCTTCGTTTCGCATGGACAGATGACGTGATCAGGAGCATTTCTCGTAGAGAAACCTAGCACATGGGTGGAACCCCTTAGTTTCTAGTGATTTTGGTGTCTAGATTATCTTGAGAGGTTGTCAGTGGTTTAGCTGGTCCTTTAAGGGAGCTTGCTAGGGCATAACCGTCTCAAAGAGTCTTTAGGTACCTACCAAAGTTATAGTCGGTCCTATAAGGGGCTTGATAAAGGTGGGGCATGTCCTGGAGGATCGTGTCTTCATGCGGGGTCGCAGAGAAGGGCAATGATTGGCTTGGATCTTAGACTGGGCCTCATAGTAAGGAAGTGTGAACGAGCCTATAACTTGGATGTGCAACAAAGCTAAGGTCTCTCATGGGTAAAGCAACGCACCTCTGCAGAGTGTAAGAACTGTGGCATGTTACTCCTGTTCCAGGAAGGAGCTACGAATGCGGCAGGAAAGGAACCCCATGAAGATTCTGGTCAACCTGTGAAGGCTGTCGGGCATAGTTTTCAGAATAAAAGCAACCTTTGAAGAAATGTTTACGAAAACCTGCAATGCCTATGACCTTTGGTCTGTGGCTGTAGAGACAGTGCATCATACACTCCTTTTTAGTGAACTTGCTGAGTACGCTCGTACTCAACCGTACCTTCTTAACCCTTGCTAGGTTCTAAGCCATTGAAGATAACATCAACATCAATTTCTGCTCAAGAAACTATCATTGGTAGCTCAAGTACTTCAATAAAGTCAATGAAGTCAACATATACATCCACCAAGGTGAAGACTAAGATATAGGAAGTATTTCAATATAGGAAGTATATATTCTAGCCATAAAACCTACTTCTATAGAGCATTGCATTAGTAGCAATTACAAGCCAATTAGTTTTGATGCTAGTCTTAGTCTTCAGTTAGTTCTGTTGGGCCACGCAGAGAAAAACAAAACTTTTCCTACGCGGTGATCCCAAGATCTGGCTGAGGTAGTAGGCCACGAGAATTACCACTAGACGCGCGGTTGCGGAATCGATGAATCACGTCGCTTGATGTAGTGCAGTCCTCACGATCCATTCTGATCCCTGATCGTCGAAGTGCTGAACGTACAGCACCTCTGCCAGTATCCACACGTACGAGGAGGAGCGCCGGTGATGGACTACTAGGTCCGGTACGGCGGCGAGAGGACTGGACTGGACTGGAGCTAGGGTTTCCAACACATGGAGTGACCTAACCGTGTGCTCTAAGCACCTGCGCCCCAGCTTATATAGGGAGTGAAAGTGGGCTCCACTCACTTGTGGCCCATTCACTAAAAGGCCTATATTAGTCACTGCGAGTCCAACTCACTAACTCTGTCCGTTTCCCTTTTTGGGTCCAACCCAAATACGCTCCCGCTCTTAAGTGTGTGACCCGACAGGCTCATGGTGACCCGGACACGATTCAAGTCTCACTCGTGACCGATCTGTTGGTAGCGGCTCCTAGCAGAACGTGCCAACTCCCAAGTACCAAAGAGTCATGATGACATACCTTCCAATGCGACTTTCGTCTGAGTCCCTTTTGCCTCACGATATACCTTGTCGAACTATAGGCGAATGATCGTCATCCCTTAAATAGTCCGACTCTCTTTCTCGATCCGAGATAAGTGATTCATCCGTCTAACTCTTAGTCAGTCGCCTCGGTTAACACTTAACCGAGTCACGCATGGCCATGCTTTCCGAATCATATCTTCCGAGAGGGCCCAGAGAATATCTCTCTAGATGGAGGGGCAAAATCCCATCTTAGTTATTCACATCAAGCAGCTTGATTCTCAGTCGACCCGAACTCCGCCTTTATAACTGCCCAATGACAGAACATCGTTTGACAGAATCTAAGTCGGTGATCCTCAACTCGGACTGTGCAACAACCTCAGGTCTAAGGATTACATTGATTGAGACATGCAAATGACGACTTGTTCGTTGCATCTCAATATGGGTCAGTCCGACTCGCTAAACTCTTTAGTCGAATCCGTGTAAGTCGGAATAGCATCTCCATGCCCATGACAAGTGGAACCGAGTCATCTACCGACTTTCACATTGGTCTAAGTTGTGTGTCCAACACAACCTCAACGACCAAGGACAATTAGTATAAACAACATGAATATATAGTTCCACAATCGAATCACATATTCAATGATATATATCATAGTTCATACATGGACAATAACTTTATGAATACATTGGAAATAACATCATACATGATTGCCTCTAGGGCATATTCCCAACAAGTTCTGAGTTATTATTTCTGGTTCTTATTTGTAAGAAGTTTCTTTCTCTCTCTTTAACCTAGAGGGTTCTCTAGATCTTATGTAAAGAGTTGAGTTGTAACCTATAGTCATGTCTTGGACCTACTGTGTTTTTGTTGTACCACTTTGAGGGATGTAATACTAGTGAACGGTGCTTCATTGTTGTTATGTCAATGACTATAATGTACTACATCATGTAGTGGTATGCTGGTCACCGCATAGTAGTAGTTGTTGCCATTGTTGTCTTTGCCGCGGTTGTTCCAGCGGCCTCCGCCACGACCACCTCCCCGATCGTGGCCACAATCAGTTTACTTGAACAACTATGCTTTTTTCTTATTCAATTAGTTCTTGCTTTCTGGAGAGTAAAAAATGAAGTGCAATTATGCTTATAATTAGGTTGAACCCAACCAATATGTTGGATAGGTTGAGAGGATGCCTTTTGGTGCATAAAAATGAATTGAAATGATGCTTTGCACTAGGTTGAACCCAACTGATATGTTGGAGAGGCTGAGGGGAAAGAGACCGGTGTTTGTGAACTTTCGTATCCAGAAAATTAGTGAGTCAAGGCTTCACAAGTGATTCCTCAAGGGGAGCACAAATTTCAAAGTGGTTGCTAGAAAAATGGGATAAATAGTTGGACCCAAACTTACTTAAAATTGGCGCTCCGTAGATTTCCTTCTTCCTTCTAGTAGCGGGTCTTAGCCCTTGCCTCGAGAAAGGAGCTCGCAATAAAATGAGAGCTTTTTGATAGCCCGTTCACTCAACTACCATGCATAGGTAGTCTGTGTGCAAGGATGTGAATGGTGTAGTTTGTTTACCCTTCTTCGTAAGTAGCTGGTCTTGGATCTTTGTAAGTAATTGGAACTAGAAAAAGTAAATGGCATTTGGCCTTATAAACTTAAGAATTGTGCTCTAGAAGTTGTGGATGACCCTCAACCAGCTCTGAATGTACCTCCTTCTTCAGGGGGAAAAGGCCTCAAGTTTGAGCCTATTGCATAAGAAAAGACAATTACTAATTTGAGCAAGGAAATAGTCATTCTTTCATTACGAGCAATCGAGGTTAAATACCTTTAGGGTCCTTCTTTAATTTTTTGAATGGATCTCTTCTCTCGGTGCCTCATGGACGGAAGTTGTTATAAAGGCTTCAATAGTTTTGTCAAGTCGAATTGATTCTACCTTGAGAGCACTTCCCTATTTTCTCATTCCTTCCCTTTGACCACCGAAAATAAAACTTCTATTGCAAAGGCTATTTTTTATATGTTTCAAACAAGTGATTTGACACTTTTCTCCTTCATGTCTCTCCTTGATAGAGGAGTTTGACCCTTCCACTTATGCCCCAATCTCCTTTTAGTAATAGATATTTGGGATTTCTATTTTTGTGCCCCTAGTTCATGAGTTGTACTCATTTTTCCACAGCCGCTTAACTTTTCCTCACTTTTGGCCATCTGCTTCTCGGAAACTCATCAAAGAGCTCGAACGGCAGCTGCCGTCAGGTTGACCGTTGGCTAACGTGTGGGGCCACACGATGTGGGACCACATGGGGACATTAGGTCAGGAACGCATTATTTGACGTGTGGGGCCATGCCATGTGGGATTGCGTGGGACCGGCATGTTGGGAACACGTTATGGGGGACGTTGTGTGGGACCATGTGGGGCACGTTTGGTGGTTACGTGCGCCCTGTTGCCTAAATTGGAAGTTTTTTTTGTTATTTTTATGATTGGCCTTTTTAAGAGCGCCTTCCCCCTCTCTCTCGCTAACAGTTGTGTTTTTTTTCCAAAAAGGTAGCGAATCTAGAGCAACTTCTCTCTTCATTCATTGTTCCTTTTGGCCCTCGTTTTTCCCAATCTAGTAGCAAATCTATAGCAGAAAATTAAACTAGCACCATAAATACATTTAGTAAAGACAGCAGATGTACATAAAGTCACTAATACATGATATATAGTACGGTCCATAATGAGGTTCAACAATTAGGCTGCTCAGCAGCAGTAGTGGACAAGTTCAACACAGACAACACAAAAGAAGCTGCTTTACAATAGCAACAGTATCACAAGATCAGTGGCCCCTCATGGCCTACGCTAGGAGGGCCTCCACCTTCTCCCTCTACCTCTTCCTCCACTTCTTTTTGCCAAGTCCCTTTACCTTGGGCACCTTGGGATTGATCAGGGGAATGTGACCCTCCTCGATGGCCACCTTCTGGAGGTTGCGGAGGTGAAAACCGAGCACCTGGTGCTTGGCTATGAAGCCGTGGACATTCATGGACAGGCCACATGTCTTCACGTAGTCGGCATGCTTCACGAGGGAGTTGAAGTCGGTGGCGAGGAGCCTCCTAGTGTAGAAGGGGCACCTATAGATGTCGCTGGCGAAGAAGTTGTCGTACTGGCCGGACTTAAGCCTCATCGGCACCTGACGAGTCTTGGTGTCCTTGGACTCGTCATCGCTGCAGACATCATTGCTATCCTCCTGTTGAAAAAAACAGTAGAGTGCAATAAGGACGTGATTGAGATACCTTGATTATCAGGATTGATTATTTGCATAAATTAATCGATTGAGATCCCCTGATTATTTCCCAATCACCATATCTCAAACCAAATCGAATACTGGTCCCAACTACAGGTCAGTGCTAGTACTAACTAGGGAATCCCTTAACTGCAACTTGGAGGACAAATAAAATAGGATTGAAACATGAATAGGGGGATTCATCAAAATACGAGATCTAACACAAGAGGATTAGCTACTGTAAAAATACCTAGCATCTAGCGATTGAAAATACGAACAGCCAAACCCTAATAACATATGATCTAGCATCCAATGATGGGAATGGGGGAAGAACAAGGGAAGGGGAGAAAACTCTAGTTACCTCCAACCATGGGTCGGCTATGCTGGTGTCATAGAGGTTCTCTGGCCTGATGTAATCCTCCTCCTCGTTGGGATCCCAGTTGAGCGGGATCTACCCAAGACCGGCAGGATCCTCCTCGTCGGCAGCTACTGTAGAAGCGGGCATGGGGGTCTGGACGGGGACGGTGGCTGCCTTCGGTGCCTCAACGAGGGCCTGTACGAGGACGAGGGCCTCCTCGCTGCCTGTCTCGGAGGTGACGATGGACACCATGCCGTTCTTCTCCATCACTAGCGTGGTTGGGGTTTTCTCGAAGGTGATGGGACAGTGGAGACGGTTGAGTGAGTGAGCGAGTGAGTGATGAGTGAGAGTGAGGAGGCCTCTATAAAGGTGAACATAAGGGACGTTTCGTTGCACCACCGCGCAACGCGTATGCTACTACACCATGCACGGGCACAAGCGTCCGCTACCACCCCGTGCACCATGACACACGTATCGTGGGTCACATTTTCCCCTCGTGTCTAACCCTGGAAACTCAGTTGTGCTCAGTTATAACCTCGAGTGTAACACTGGCAATTTGGTTGTACTCAGTTTTGCCCTCCAGTACTAACACTGCCGTGTGCAATATACTTAGTTTTACCTTTCGGTCATTGGTCAACAGAGAGTCAACAGATGGGTTTTAGCAAGCTAATTGAGTCATTTTATGCACAACAAATTCAAAAAGATCAAACCATAGTGGAATCTACCCAAGAGTCTTATTATGTGACCTACCACCATAAGAAATGTATACAAATCAAGTTTTAACCTAAATCACCACTTCTAAAATCACCTACTATCTATGAAGGTTCATGGCTTTCTACTCAAGCCTCTTCCCAAAACATCCCTCCCCAAAACATAGTTTGTCTGAATGAGGCAATAATTTCCAAACTGATGTATATTTGAATTGAAAATGGTTTGATGTATGCCAAGATGTATTTTATTGTATAAAATATGCATTTTCCATTTTTGAAATCTCTTTTTATTTTCTATTTGAATCCCTTGATTAGTTCTACCCTTGGATTTTAAGTTCTACTCAGTTTTTCCCTTGGTTTTGAAGTACTACTCAGTTTTCTCCTCTCTCTTAGTCACAAACTCTCACACTTGTGCTCATCTTGGCTGCTACGCTCTGATTGGTTGAGACAGTTGTTATGCGGATCGTGCCCACCAATCGTTGATCCTCTGGGATCTAGCGGATAGGATAACCCCTATATCTGTCGGGATCACACCTCTATCCATGCAAAATAATGAGTTTGCCAGCGGTACTTTAACTCCATAAACAAATGATTTTGTATATAATTTGAAGGGAAAGTGTTCAAAGCTGTATAATTTTCGTATATGCAAGTTTATGCATTACATTCCACTCTACGAAAATTATAATCTCTCAAGATTTTCTGAACACAACATTATCACGTATTAAGTGCAATTTCAAATAGTTCAAAGGTGTATAATTTTCATATATGCAAGTTTATGCATTACATTCCACTCTATGAAAATTGGGAGAAAATGATGATCTCTCAAAATTTTGTTAGCACATCATTATCACGTATTAAGTGCGACTTCGTAGTGTTCAAACTTTATAATTTTCATATACGCAAGTTTATGCGTTATATTTCACTCCATGAAAAATGATAAATGATCAGGATTTTATTAGCACAACATTATCATGTCCTAAGTGCGATTTCAAAGAGTTCAAAGGTGTATAATTTTCATGTATGCAAGTTTATGCATTACATTTCACTATATGAAAATGATAATCTCTCAGGATTTTGTTAGCACATCATTATCACATATTATGTGCGATTTCACAGTGTTCAATGGTGTAGAATTTTCGTATAGCCAAGTTTATGCATAATATTTCACTCTATGAAAATGATAAACTCTCAAGATTTTATTAGCACAACATTATCATGTCCTGAGTGTGATTTCACAGTATTTGAAGGTGTATAATTTTCGTATATGCATGAGGCATAAAGATTTTAGTTTAGGGATCACTTTTCATGCTCTAAAAATGGTAAAGTCTCAAGATTTTCTTAGGACAACATTATCATGTCCAAATTGTAATTTGAAGGTGTTCAAGAGTTGTGTCAATTATAAACACTCTTTTACATTCAGAGTTGTTTAATTTTTTTAATTTGAAAGTGTTCAAGAGTTGTGTCATTTTCTTATTTCTTATACATCCATCCCCCTAGATCTCAAAGTTTGACTTTCACCTCATAGATTCACTTGATTGTAGCCAAGACATTAACTTGATAAACCAATTACATCACAAGAACGGCTCGTCGGCCGCATTCTCCATAGCAAGCGCGCGCCCAATTGAGCTCCCAAGTTGCGCCAATTGATTGTCCACAAAAAGGGCCCCCGTCTAATTGGAACATTTTGGTGCGAGATCTAACCTTCCCTATGCATGGTTGCCATGGTCATCCTTCATACAGGTCAATGGGATGGCACCATACTGCGGTCAAGACGAACGGGAGGCCAAAGTGAAGCTGGAAAAAGGGCCGATGTCATCGGAGAAGAAGAAAGGGGAGCAATGGCACGGGCGCAGACATGGGGCTGGCTCGGGTTCCCATCTTACAACACCAACCTTGGTAAGCTGTGGGTCTGGTGCTCACGTGGATAAGCTGTGGGTCCCATGATGATCTGGATACGTGGATAGAGGTGTCCACTATGGGAACCGACTGAACGTGGCCCCACTTGTCAGCATGTAACGTCAAGGGTCCACTATGGGACCCAATAGAACGGAGCCCACTTGTTAGCTCGTAACGGCAAGGGTCCACTATGGGACCCGACTGAACGCGACCCCACTTGTCAACATGTAACGACAAGGCTAACAGGCATCGAGTTTCAGACTGTGTGAGAGTTTCGTAGAAGGAGGTGGTCAAAAGTGAGGAAAAGTTAAGTGGCTGGAGAAAAGTGAGTACAACTAAGGAACCAAGGACACAGAAATAGAAATCCCTAAATCTTTTTGATATATCTCAGTCTCAGGGGCAAGGAAGAGATAATGCACCAAGTCAATTATCAAGAAAGTGGACGAGCATGGCGGTCCATATATCTCATAGGGGTGTACCACTTTTTTGAAAAATTCAGCTATATAAAAAAGAATATGATAAGGTATGCAAGAAAGCCTCCTAATACTAAATCTGCCTTCCCGTGATGTCTGCTGAAAGATTGAACTCGACACCTTAATTTACAGGATAATAGAGAAGGGCAGCAATGAGCTACTAATGCGTGAGATGTACGTGGACAATGCTAAAAATCAGTCAAATTAATCGGGTCTAGAATTGTTGTATAATGGCTTCAAACAACACCGAGAGTAAACTAAGAGTTGAGGGTCCTAACTAAGTAAAGTACTTAAAGGATTTCAAACATTACCTATTACTGCATTATTTGTTGCCTCGAGTCAAAAAAGTTTTCCATTCTCAACAGGAAAGGATTTTGCAGTATCCCAGCATACCAGTGCATGTTGTAGTATACTATAGTCATTGCCATAACACTCAAGGAACATAGTTCTGCAAATATTACATCCCTTAGAGTGGTACAATCAAAACAAATCGGGTCCACAAACATACATTATTATTACAACCAGAAATTACATGAAGAATTTGAAATCCTATTACCATAGAGGTATCCTGATTACTCTATACAAGATTATACAGATCTAAGAACAAGTTGAAAGAACCAAACTAAATCTTACTATAATACGAGATTAATAGAGGGAGGATAAAGATCTATACTAGTAGACTCAATTAACTATATCTAACACATCTACGCTTCAGACTCTTTATAACATCCTAGCATTAGAGCTTAGAAATAAGCTGAGATGAGGTGTGTGCATTGCATTCATGTATAGAAAATCCGGATAATTTTCGCTCTTTTAAATCAAATTTGTCAAAGAGATTGAAACTTCTCTTAACTTGGTGGAATTGAAGTAGATCATAAAGTTGACTGCGATAAGTTTCGATATGACCTTTTCTAAAACCATACCTTTGGGTAATATAATTTGATCTAAGGGTATATCAAATGTAATAAAACTAAGTCAACACACTATTTAATAAGGAGTATTGGATCTTCTAGAGATCATGACATGGTATTCCATAACACAACTCAAGGATGAATACTTAATATTCTAAAGATGATATCAAGGTATTATCTACCACAAACCTTCAATACTCAATCAAGTATATAAGTCCAAGTAAAGAGACCTCATAACTTAATCTTGAAACACTTGCTTGCCATAGTTATTCCTACCATGAGCATCCTTGTAGTTCTTAAACAATAAATCTTATCACAAATAGAGTAGAAAGAGAAGATGAGCCAAGACCATCCATCACATATCCTTAGTGTCATGTTAATAGATGACAATCCTATTTAACCAAGTCCTAGTGTCAATTGATCATCAATGTTGAGTGACCAATTCCTGACCTAGAACTTATTGACTCTTAGCTTTGACCTATTATATTGACCTTCCAAAGACCTTAAGTAAATTTATAAGAAGGAGGAACCAGTTATGGTAGAGTATGCCATCATCAATGGAATGTGATCCTTGGTGGAGATCAAACCATCTGATGTTGGAGGAGATAACTCACTCCTGAGTTAGCTAGAAGAAGTGTCTAAACCTAAGAGTTAAGCTAGTAATTGAGAAGCTACAAGAAAGATAATAGTATTAGAGTATCAAGTAATAATCTTGTTAAGCCAAGTTGGTATAGGCTTAGTGTAAGCTTGCTTAACAAGATAAGCCTATAGAGAGACTAGTACAAGCCTACTACTTAGTGTTAGTGGGTCTTGATCAGATAATTAGAAGCCAAGTTTAGCATGATCAAAGGATGATGGTCATTATTCTCAAGTCACTTGAGAATAGATGATTAGGCGTTGAAGTAGAGTTGTGAGTATACCAAATTAGGAAAAGCCTTAATAAGCTGAATCATCTCGATTGATCATGAAAAGTCATGCTAGAGTTTGATGAGGTATATAATATGAGTTGTATGGAGTAGTTGGAGGCATAGTACTTTAACCAAGCTAGTATAAGAACAAACTTGTATTAAGGGAGTAATACATACCTATTACAGAGGATTGATATCCTTTGTTATATATAGTGAGGATTGTAGTCTTGTAACCCTTCGTGGCAGTTGCAAGATGGAATTACAGGAATTAATAGATGGAGTTAGAAGTAGCTGCATTGATGGATTCATTAAGGGCAGTTTAGTAAATGGAAGTTGTATATACATACTAGGATAAGAATAAAGGAGTAATGTTGAAGTGGCAACCATGTCATCATATCATGATGGATATGGTGGAGTCAGATAATTGACTTATTCAGGAAGATGTGATCTTTGTGAATAAGATAAGAGACATTGATAGAGTATATTTAGGAAAGGAATTCCTTCTCTAAAGATAAGATTAGTGATTTATTGAGGTAGGAGTGCTTCAGAAACCTTTAACCAACAGTATATCAAGCCATGACAAGACCATGTCTACCTCTTTGTCCAAAACCCTAGAATCAGGAGGAATTCTATAGGCAGCCAAAGAATAGTATCTCTTAGTCAAATGAAGTTTCTAAGAGATAATTGGAATGCTAGTTGAAAGTGTATTGATGGAAGCTTTGTCCACCTAGGTGTCTTAAACCCTAATAAAGACCTAGTCTCATATATCATCAGGACCACATTAATAAGTAAGCTTTATAGAGTTGAGATATCATTCAGGATTATAAATTCTAGATCAATCCTTGAATCTTGATCCCTAGGAACATTCACTAAGAAACTTGAGGGTAGTGTATCCTCTAGAGTCCATAGTAAGCGTGGTATTAGAAACCCTAAATAGATGTTGCTAGGTATTGAGATCACTTGTGCCACATGAATGACAATGGTTGTTCACCACTATATAATAAACTTCTATCAACATACTATCCACACTTAAGAAAGTAATGACCAACTAGTTCAAGAAGTGGTCCATGCCTACTCTGAAAGTAAGTAGAATGGTAGTCATGAAATTGTAAAGGAATGAGAGAAGAAGAAATCACCAAACCCTAAGAACCAGGGAATTCAAATCACCCTATTATAAACCCCAAGGCTTAATACCTTATAATGTATATTTATATAGTTCCTTAATGAGGTTATGTATTAATAAGATTCTATATGCATCATTAACCATTTTAAATCATTACCCTTAAAATTATCAAGTTAAAATAAAATCCTCTTTAAAGGATATGTAAATAAGAAGTAATTCCTAAAACCATAATTCCTATTTATATTTTTTAACAAAATAATCCTATATATAATCATGATTAGTATAAATACTAAAAGAGAATGTCAAACCAATTAGTACATTAACCCCATAAAAACCTTGTTGATCCACTGAATTATGAATATTTGATTCATGGAGGAAATTCAAATTGAAAAGGATATTCTAAATTAGAAACAGAACTAGAAAAAGAAAAAGAGATTGCCAACCGAACCGACCCACAACCCAACACGCCTTCGCGCTACTTGCCGCTCGCGTGCGCCAGTCATCACTTCTCGCTCACTTAGTCACGGGCCAACACCAGCCCAACTCGTCTTCCTCTATGATTGACAGGTGTGACACAACCAAGGACCGCGGGTTGAGACAGAAAATAGGCTAGGGGGTTTTCTGCAAAAAGTCTACGTTGTCGTCTTCCTCGCCTACTGGAAGCAGTTCGCTGGCCGAAGCTCCACCGTCCACCGTCTTCACGTCACGATTCGTGTGGCTGGCTACGTCACCATGAAGGATAAGAAGCCCCGCACGCCAACCCCCCTTCATCCTCATCCATTTTCCCCTTGTAGCTCTCTCTTCCTCTCTCTGTGCGAGCCCCGGAACCCTAGCTCGTCGAAGCTCTAGGGAAGCCATCGCTTCCGACCGTCCCTGGACCATCTGAGACCACCATGGTGTTCCCCGTTCTCTTCTTGGTTGATTGCCCTCGCTAGCTAGTGTCGGCGAAGCCACTGAGGTTCTAATCGTCACCTCCACCCTGAAGTCCGGTTGTCGCCATCCTCATCGATTTCGACCATGAATCGTTTCACCGGCCGCACCATCGCATTCTTGGTAAGCCACTGAGTCTTCGAGTACCCTCCTCGATTCCCCTTTCTTTTTGTATCACCCTCACGTCGTAGCCCGTCGTTGCTCGCCGCAGAAGGTGGTCGCCGGAATATCTCCAGTGACCAATATTGGGTGGCGCCGCTACCACTTGGACCGCCTCGGTCTCCTCATTCTCGTACACATAACCATGCTTGCTAGGACACAGTAGTTCAATCCAGTGGTCCCGATCTAGCGGTGGAGGCCGTGTTGACGTTATCATGACGTCGTGCTTGCGTCACCTCCCGCCCAGCCAACGAGTTTAACTGGTCCGCACTTAGGTGGTAACGAACGTGGCATGGACCCCAGTTGTCTATGACCTGGTGTAGATTTTGAATAGGTATAAAAAGTATTTCCCTATTTAAAATTTAATTACAAAATGATTAAATCTGATAAATTAGATATCTTTTGTTTTATAATTCAATAAAATATGTTTAATATATGAAAATTTACAGAAAAATAAAATCTACAATTTAACTTTACTATTAAACATTATTATGTTAACCATTTAAATAGTTTTTATTTAATAAAGATTTTATAAGTAATAAAACTTTGAAAAAAATCATGTTTTAATAATGGTAAATGAGAAAATTATAAATCATATACTAAAATTCTTAGGAAGGTAAAAGTTATAATTTAAAACTTTAAACGTAAAATATTATATCACTTAACTAATATTTATTATTTATTAAGTGTTTATAAAATGATAGAGCTTAGAAAAATCATATTTTATTATTTAAAAATCACATAATTACATATAATATACCAAAATGATCACAAAAATAATATGTACATGTTAAAAAAAATATAATAATCTACTTTTGAAATAAATAAAGGTTTAGCACTCCAATAATCTTGAATTAAACTTATTTCCTTAATGGATAATTCATAAAAGGATATATAAAATTGCTAATACTTCTAATATTATCCATTAAAGGATAATAGTGTTAATCTTAACTAATGCTACTATGAAGTCAAAATAGTCTAAAGCATCATAAATACAATATTTGTTAAACTCTTATTTCCAAATAAGTGTGTATTTTTTCCAAGGTATTTTATCAAATATAAAATCCTCAAGAATAATATTTTGACTCATTAAAACCTTTCACTAATATCTCACTCACAAGTTAATAAGTATATTAAAAACCCAAAGATAATTCATAAGTAGTTAAGTAAGGTTGTTTCAATATTATAAATTATTACCACTCACTTGTAAGTAAATAAATGATTATATTGAACTATAATGTTAAGAAAACATGATTCAAATAGAAGTGTTACCACTCTTAATTAACATTAAATAAACATTACAAAGTGAACAAATTATAATAACATCTAATGACCAAGACAGATAAGTCTCAACTATTAGTGTAGTCATTATTAAAATGAAATAATTCCTTTTTCTTGAATATTCATAACTAGTAGGAAAATTTTAAGGTGTTATCTTTAAGTTTAAATGCTTTTACTTTGAAATGTAACCATTTCCTCAAAAGTAATTCTTTTAAAGAAAATGCAAATGAACTATATCTTTTATTTTTAACTCTCTAAGTTATAATAGAAAACATGAAGAGAATAAACTCTGAATCAATTATCAACATCTTGGATAATATATCATTGAATATTACTTGTTGTATTTACATTTTGTTTCACGCGCATTCTCACAACCCTTAATAAGAAGTACAAGTGTGAAATTGGTATAGAGGTGTAACACATTCCAAAGAACTCATCACTAGTTTCCAAACCATAGATTAGATACGATTATCCCGGGGATTCTCATTTATCAAACTACATTACATTACTTATGCATAATTGCATCTTTCTTCTTTAATTATTTGTCCTTACTAGACTAATGATGTTGTTTACAGAATTTGGATCTTCTATTGACTTGAAGACCGTGATTGCATAATCTTCCAATCATAAAAGGCAAGTTCACAACTTGCTCATGTCCTTTGATTATTTTCTATCAAATGCTTGTAACTCAAATGTTGCCATCAACTGCATTTAAAAAAGGTCAGAAAACACTATTTTCATAATAATATGATTATGGATTAATTACCAAATGGTAATAATCTATTGATAAAGTTCCAGTGGTAAAGGAACATAATATCTAGGACTTAACAACCAATTTCACTAGTGATTCTACCGCCGTATATTACGCCTTAACCATGAGATTTGGAATGGGATGGAGAAGTCAGCAGGATCTTCTTCCTTTCACATGGACGGATGACCTGATCATGAGCCTGAGGATTTCTCACGGAGAAACCTAGCACATGGGTGGAACCCCTTAGTTTCCCATGATTTTGGTGTCTAGATTTTCTTGAGAGGCGGTCAGTGATTTAGCTGGTCCTTTAAGGGACCTTGCCAGGGCATAACCATCTCATAGAGTCTTCAGGTGCCTACCAGAGTTATAGGCGGTCCTATAAGGGGCTTGACAGAGGTGGGGCATGTCCTGGAGGATCGTGTCTTCATGTGGAGTCACGGAGAGGGGCAGAGATTGGCTTGTATCTTAGAGTGGGCCCCATACCAAGGAAGTGTGGATGAGCCTGCAACTCGGATGAGCAACAAGGCTAAGGTCTCTCATGGGTAAAGCAATGCACCTCTGCAGAGTTAAGAACTGTGACATGTTACTCCCTGTTCCGGGAATGAGCTACGAATGCGGCAGGAAAGGAACTCCATGAAAGTTCTAGTCAACCTGTGAAGGCTGTCAAACATAGTTTTCAGATTAAAAGCAACATTTGAAGAAATGTTTATGAAAACCTGCATTGCCTACGACCTATGGTCTATGGATGTAGAGATAGTGCATCAAACACTCCTTTTTAGTGAACTTGCTGAGTACGCTCGTACTCAACCGTACCTTCTTAACCCTTGCTAGGTTCTAAGCCGTTAAATACGACGACAACACCAACTTATGCTCAAGAAACCATCATCGATAGCTCAAGTTCTTAATAAAGTCAATGAAGTCAACATATACATCAACCGAAGGAAAGACGAAGTCCTTGAGTAGATAGGAGTAGATTCTCTAGCCTTAAAACCTACTTCCATAGAACATTGCACTAGCAGCAAATGCAAGCCAATTAGTTTAGATGCTAGTCTTAGTAACTAGATAGTTATGAGTTGTTATTCTAGTGCATCTTTGTAAGAAGTTATTTCCTCCTCTTTAACCTAAAGTGTTCTCTGGATCTTTTGTAAAGAGTCGAGTTGTAATCTATAGTCATGTCTTGGACCTGCTGTGTTTCTGTTGTACCACTCTGAGGGATGTAATACTAGTGAAAGGTGTTTCATTGGTGTTATATCAACGACTATAGTGTATTACATCATGCAGTGGTATGCTGGGTCACCGCAGTCTTCGGCCTCCATTCCGTAGATGCTTCCGTAGTTGATTCCTTGGATGCTTCTAGATATATCTGGTTCCTCACAGCAGAATTTCTTTTAGTCTTCAGCTGAATGGAGTGTTTCATAATCTTGGTCTTCAGTGTCTTTGGAATCTAGCAAGTATTAATTAGGTATAGTTGAGTACGAGCTTACTTAGGGAAGTTCACTAATAAGGAGTGTTCGATGCACTAACTAGAGCCATAGACCATAGGTCGTAGGCTATGCAAGTTTTTGTAAACATTTCTTCAAAGGTTGCTTTTATTCTAAAATCTATGTCTGTCAGTCTTTACAGGTTGATTATAACTTCGCGGAGTTCCTTTCCTATAGCATTCGCAGCTCCTTCCCGAAATAGGGGTAACATGTCACACTTTTACACACTCTATAGAGGTGCATTGCTTTACCTATGAGAGACAAGTTCCTTGTTGCACATCCGGGCAGCTTACCGGTCCAAACTTCCTATGGTGTGGGGCCCAATAATTGATCCAAGCCGATCACTTCCCTTCTTCACGACCCCATATGCCCATCCTTTTGCTAGCTCGGGACAACGGCAGTGCTAGTTTACATTTCTGAAGAGAGCAATCCATCATAGGCATCTAGTATAGGGGAATTGACGGTTGCCACCCTTGCACGTGCCTAAATGTTGGATCACGACTCCAATAAAAGTTTTCCGTTTACATATGAAAGGAAGAAGATCCAGCTGACTTCCCCAGAGGCATATAGATCTCATGGTTAACACATAATCTATGATGCAAGAATCACTGGCGACATTTGATATTAATTCCTAGGTGATACTTTCCCATGCAAATGGAACCTCCACCAATCCACAAACCATACCATGGTTCCATTTGCCCGCCATACTAGGTTAACACCAGTCGGGTCGATAACCAATAAGTCATATTATTAATAAAATATTATTTTCTTCCAACCTTTATGAAATGTATGTGATGACAACAATAGTTTGCAAACACTTGATAGAAAATAACCAAAGGACATGAGAAAGTGTGAACTTGCCTTGATATAGGGAAATATTGTAATCGGGTGCTTTGACTTGACCCTAGACCTCGGGTTAGCAATATGCTATTATGCATAAGTAATTCTATGAATTTTATAAAACTCTCGAAGTAATCCCCAACATTGTAAGTGAGTTGGACTTAGGTGATTTGTTTAAGATTTGATTTACCTTCCTGTTTGATTCACAAAAGAGTATATGTACACAGACTTTAAGATTAATATACAAGACATAAAAGTAAAGTGCAAATGATCTTGAACCATTATACTTTTAGTTTTTTTTACATTAGACCAAAGTTAACTATTAAAATATAAATGGACTTAAGACACATTATCTATAGCATTACCAAATTCTAGGGTTTTCCTAAGCATAATTAAATATGAAATCTTATAAATATGAAGCATAGTTTTAAGGACTCAGATCTAATATGTTTAATGTTCACATATTATATTATAAGATTTGCCTAGGAAAAATAGGTGAATTGATTACATAGTTTATTTAGTTAATACTAAGTTTTAGAGCCACACAAAGTATGATTTTTTATCTTGAGATCACTCCCTATTAACATATGTTAATGATATGAAATTGTAAATCTTTGAATTTTAGTTAGTTAAAGATCCTAAAGGAATATTATATAGTTAGCAATTTACTTTCAAGTTTTATTAGAAATTATAATTATGTTTCTAAGTGTAATATTCAGATTTAATCTTTATTTGGGTGTTCTACCTAAATTATGAAGTAGGGATTTCTATTTTTGTGACCATGGTTCATTAGTTGTACTCAGTTTTCCCCAGCCGCTTAGTTTTTCCTCACTTTCCCCTCCCTCCATTCTGAAACCCTCACATGCGCTCGGAAGGGGGGATGCCGTCAGGTCAAACGCTTGATCGTTACATGCTGACAGGTGGGACCGCGTTGGGCGGGTCCTACATTGAGAATTATGTTACGTCGCCTTGACCATTACATGCTGATAGGTGGGCCAGGATACACCATGGACCAACCATCCATCTCTCGCTGACTTGTGGGCCCCGTTTTTCCTGATTGTGTGGCCAGTGCAGCTAATGACAAATGGGGGCCGTTCTGTGGGGCCGTCGAAGCCAATGAACGATGGGGCCGCTATGTGGATCCATTCTGTGGGGCCTCCGTACCAATGACCGGTGGGGCCATCATGTGGGGCTGGAGGGGGAATTTTCATATTTGCCACGTTTTACTTTGCAACTTGCATATTCACCATTTTGTGTGTCACTGGCATGTGATGGTCATGTGGCAAATATGCAAATTTCAAAGAAAAAGTTTGGCAGATATGCAAAATTGGAAAATATGAAATAATTGACAGGTGGGGTCGTGTATGACATGTCAGCTCTCTCTCTCATCTGCTCCCAACCCCAACACCGAGCAACTCCTATCCCACCGGCAGACAGAGCAGCCATCATCGGCGTGTCGGCGCGTCATCAGATCTGTCCTAAGGCGGTAGCGGACACACTGTTGTGCTGCACCTCAACCACGGCTCTGGCACCTGTTTCATCCGCATGCATTGTACATTGACTCAGTACAGACCGCAGGCAGGTCCGCCGCCCATGACGATCGAGATTTGGTTCCGCTGCCACAGCTCGACAAACGATCGCCGCAATTGCTAGTAGTGCTTGCTAAGACCTCCGCTCCTGCTCCGCCCACCCTAATCGATTCGGTTCCCGTAATTTCCTCGATATTGTAGGTGCAAATTACTCCTCAATGTCTGGTTGTAGCGGGTACACCGGCGAGGGTGGGGAATCGATCATGTTGTGGAGACATTCTACTTCTCCTACCACGTCGAAAGTGTGTGTAACTCCTTCTCTTTATACTACCGTTGAATTTGAAGTACTGACATGGCCTGTCGAACTGATTCCAATTTAGTTTGGTTTGGGATTGTTAAAGTGTGTTATGCATGCCGATGATCCATGATACATTGCATACCAAGATGAATCAATTCAGTGGTCTAAACATAGGATGGATTTGGAGGAGATGGTTGCCAATTTAGGTGATGAATTGGCCTGTAAAAACCTGTTGATATTCAAGATGAAGTTTACTATCGAGGAATAATTCAGAGCTTATTCGCAAAGAGAAGTTGACACCTAAGGTTGATCTTGCTGTATTTGATCAAGTCGTAGAAAATCTAAAACATGAACTTCAAGTGAAGAGGGGGGATAGTAGATTCATGTGGGTAGTTTTAGTAGTTGTCATCCGCGTCCTAGTAGTTACAATATGCGGTTGTGGTGAAGGGTGGAACATGTAAGTATTAGTTGAATATATAGCTAATTTAGAGAGTATATTCAATGGATGGTTGTGAGTTCCTGTTAATTTAGTCACTTTGCGGTCCCAAAGTTTTCGAGAGAATGCATTGCGGGTTCTGAGTTGATTCCCATTGGATCTAGCGGTCCCAAAGTGGTCGAGGGAATGCATTCCGGGGCCCGAGTTGCATGCCATTAGCTCTAGAGGTCCCAAAGTTGTCGATAGAATGCATTGTGGGGCCCGAGTTGCTTTCCATTAGATCTAGTTGCCCATAGTTGGCGTGCCAAATTCCTAAAGGATCAAGTTGGGGCCCTATCAGTTCTGACCATTCTGTAGCTGCCATAGTGCCACCGTGGTGTAACATCCCAAAACTTCAATCCAAGCTTATCAAGATCAAATCAATCAAAATTGGGGTTAACAAAAACTTTTTCAAAGTTAATATGAAAGCATTCATATATGTGTGCATTTAAAATAGGAGTTATTTGAATTTCCATGATTGAGTGATCCAATGCTTGTAAAATGTTTCTTAGGTGATTTAAACATCATCTACATCTTTCCCAAACTTTTCCTAAAGAAAATCAAATCAAAAAGTATTAAAAAGGAGGAATGGTCATTTTGGCCATTATAATCCACTACACTACTTTGAGTATTCCTAGTACTAAAACATTAATAGAAACAATTCTTGATCTTTGCATCCCTTGCTAGTACACATAATGAGGTACCAAGGCCCACCTTTTGATCTGCTAAAAACATTCTGTAAACTAATTTAAATGACAGTTTAAAATTGAATCTAATGCATATGCATAGATCACCCCTATTTCAAAACCCATCTATCTGAGCTCCACTTTCAAAACCCTTGCAACCAGAGACTGCCTAGCACTAGGGGAGATCACTGAAAAAATTTGAACTCAAATTTCAAAAAGAATTTTCATGCGGCCATTTCATCAAACACATGGCAGGCACAATAAAATACAAATAGCTAGCTCACTGTTTCTACAGGGTTTTGCCACCCAATTGACCACAAAACACTCCCTCTGTCTCCACTTGATCAAACCATGCCATTACCACCCCATCCCCTACACCCTAGTGGCAAGGCCAAGCCATGCCGAGCCATGCCTCGCCGGCCAACCCTTGCCCCGCTGCTGCAGACCATTCCCTTTTCTCTCTCCATGTCTAGGAGGTAGCCAGCACCTCACCGCCACCCCCTGTCCCTTTCCCGAGCCCAGGACTGCAGTGGACCACCGAGCACAAACCGCGCCCAGTGCCACCGCACCATGCCGAGCGCCGCACCTGCCACACGTGCACAAGCCACCGCTCGACTGCAGCCCGCGCCTATCGCTCCGCCACGACACAGGGAACACGACGGACACGCCCGTTCGCCGCCCAACGCACCACAGCCACCGCTCGCCATGGACACCGCTGCCTCTGCCGCGCAGAGTGCCACCTCGCCCGACCGTGTGCCACCGCCCCTACGGCCGCATTTAAGCTCTAGAGCACCGCCAGGGAACCGCCCATCGATCGCTACCCCCAGCCATGCCTCTACCTCGCCGTAGCCATGTCGCCACCGTCGACCGCCCATCCCGCTCGGTCTCCCAGTCGAGCCTATAAAAGGAGCCCTCCCCAGCCTCTCTTCGCCACACCATTCCACTCCCCTCACCTCTCTGGACCTTACCCACCTCTAGGCAGAGCAAGTGGAGCAGCAGCTCGCCGGAATTGGAGCAGGAGCAGCCGCAGTAGGAGGAGAAGGGCGTCGTTGATTTTGACCGCCCCATGCTCCGCCGCAACCGCGCCTTGCCTCGCCATCGTCTTCCACGTCGTTTGCCCGCCTCGCTGACCCCGCTGGAGCCCTGGTACGCCCCCAGCAGACCCCCACCGAGCCGCTAGGGTTCGAGCTCGCCGGCGACCTGTTCGTCGTCGACGACGACCCTCAGCCGTAGATCTAGCTTCTAATCGCACGGCCCACAGCGCGCGTACCGTTTCGCGTTTTAAGTGCCGCTGATATGCGGGATCCCCCTGTCAGCTGAGCCCCGCGCCGCGGAGCGCCACTGGGCCGGCCCATTCCTTTTCTCGCGCTAGCCCACCGATTCAAATCTGGATTTTTCTTTTTTAGTTAAATCTAGTTTCTGTCCAGTATTTCAAAAATCAATTTTGTGAGTTTTACAAATCCAAATTGCATGAAACTAATTTTGCCTGAAAGGTATGGAAGTAATCTACCCAAGCCCATTGGATTTAATTCAATTAGAGTTATAGATCTCTCCTAATAAAAATAAGAAGACATAAGCATTTGCAACTTGTAACATTTTTATAAAATCAACCAAGTTAGATTTTGAGTTGATTCCAACTCTCAAAAATCACATTTCACCATATCTATCCAAATATGTAAGAATATTAAGGTTTACATGCAGTGACTTTGGAGTAGTACCAAAATAATGCTATACAGGCATTTCTAGTCACTTTAAATCATTAAATAATGAACTTAAACCAAAGTAATATTGATGCAACCCTTAAATCTCATTCCCACATGTTAGAATATGTGGTGAGGACATGTGTCCACATGAGCCCATATTTTGGTGGTGAATATTAAATTTTAGTTAATTTTTCAATGAGTAGAAATTACTTTTCTAAAATAAAAAAGAAGGAAACTTTTGATTTAAACTTGTGATGCTTGTGATGATAATAGATCATCAACTGTGTCTTAGAATGCTATCTAGCCTAGTTAAGTATTGTTTGGTGATTGTGCACTCCCTATGTATTTATAGACGATAGTACGGACCAAGCTCTCGAGGAGGAGGAGTTCTACCAAGAAGAAGAAGAAGAAGAAAACTTCAACCACTGCACCAACCAAGGCAAGCCACCATTAACACTGCCAGCTACTATTAGCAAGCTAGCACTACCCAAGATTAACCCTTGCAAGTTAGCACTTGCAAGTGTAGTACTTAGCAAACTAGGATCAAACTAGATGGTTTAGCAAAGATGCCTTAGGCATGCTTTGATCACACCCCCCCTTATTTAACTAATAGTACCCTAAGTCCTAGTTACAAGTTTTATCCTTCTTTGGTTATACAAAGTTCTTTACTTGTTTTGAAGGTAGCATAAAAAGTATAAAACTTGACCTAATTAGAAACCTTTAGATGCCATTCTATGGCATGAGATTGAACCCATCTTTTTCACCTTAGTGAACACTCTTAACCTAGTAGTTAGAGTAGATCAAAAGCTTGAGTCACTTTAGATGGGAACACTTGGTGAAAATGAATTATGAAAACCTTGGAATGATGAGTCATTCTATTGAGATGTTTTTACAATGTGTTGAGAAACACAAAGGATTGATGTTGATGAAAATGTTGAGGCATGAGCCTTAACCCTTTTATAAAACTGATGGTTGGATTCGGATGCGATACCATTCCAATTTTACCGTACAACCACATTACCTGAATTGGGTAAGGCTTAGCTGGAAAATTATATGCATTAGTATTAGTTCCCTCACGTGAGAGGTCTGAGCTGAGGCTACCTCTCAATGTTGTCCACCTATGTAGTGCCCAAGATGACTGATGGTCATGGTTGGGAGGCCATGCTCATAGGAGTCGTTCTTATACTAGGGTGTGTAAAGGGAAGGTTATGTTTGATTATCTGCATACTAAGTATAATGATTCAGGGTTATCCCTGATAGATGTATCGAATCTTGTGGTGAAAGTGTACCAACTCTGTAGAGTGTCAAACTATTCGAATAGCCGCGTCCGCGGTTATGGACAGTTGGAATGGCCATACTATTTCGTTGTCAGATGTTTGCTAAAGACTTTGAAAAGAATGATGAATCTTGACTTGACCACAACAGGGTTGTGTTTATGACAATAGTTTCCCCAACTTAGGTGATTCTAGAATTTTACTTTATCTTTCTTTGCTTCAGAACTCAGCTTATGTTTCAACCTTAACTTTATAGTTAAACATAGAGTTAGCACTTTAACTTAGATTCATAATACTTGTTAGTGGTAGTTTGCGAGTACTTAAAGAGTACTCATGGCTTTTGTCCCTGGATATTATCATGGCCAGACTATGAAGGAGATTATCAAGATGATGGTGAGCAGGACGGCTATGATAACTAGGACTATCTGCTTTCGTCAGCATTGCCTGTGCCCCTGAAGATGGACCCCACCGCTACGCTATCTTTTATTTCCGCTGCTTGTTGTATTAAGACTGGATCATGCGATCCTTATTTTTGTGAAACCTTAAGTATGGTTTGTAATGGATGATGTACTGTGATATCCAATCCGTTATGTCTCGCAAAAATGGTAATCCTGGGATTGCGAGGTATGGCATAACGGGCATCTGGGATTAAAAATCCGGGTGTTGACACGTGGCTTCATCTAGACTTGCAGCATTGGCGACGACATCCATTCCCCGTTCCAAATTAGTGGCTGAGATTGTCAAAGAAAGTACTCCGATCCAAGTTAGTTGACTCAAATTCGTCAAGATACAGATGAATCTAATACTAATTCATGTCTAGATACAATCGAATCTAGACAAATATAAATCAACTAATTTGGGTAGGAGGGAGTACTACTTATGAATCAGCTTTAGAGCATATCCACCGTCCTCATATCTGAAATACATATCAATTTTGATTCAAATCATACATATTTCGATCAAATTTATACAAGCCCACCGGTCATTGTCAAAGCAAGTAGTACTACTTATGAATCAGCTTTAGAGCATATCTATCGGTATCACGGCTCAAATACATATCAAATTTATTCAAATTTAAGTTAGTTGACTCAAATTTGTCCAAATTTTAAGTGGACGGTGAGCTAGATGCCCTACCATCCGTATGTGTACTCTAAAAGTATGGGAAAAGTGCTCCCATCTGGCCACGAGGTACATCCAACCTTGACCGTCAAAGTGCACCTCGACATGCCAGTCGCGGTCGCGGCTGTCCTCCCAGAGCTTCGGTTCACGAGGGCTTTAGTTGCATCGTCACAATGATGTTGCGGATGATGGCTTCAATTGTCTTCGCATTATTCACCACTGTCGGCACCACCGCCGTCGCACTGATGTTGCGGATGATGGCTTCCATCGATGTCTTTCATCATCAACAGATCTGAGGATGTGAACGGAAGTGAGACAGAGACATAAATTTTAGACGGTTAGATCCTCAACAACACATGTTGTTCCAGCGCCACGCCGCCCCAAGCCGTTCCGAACCGCACGCGTAGGTCTACGATGCCGCACGAGATTCATACCGCCATGCTTAGATCCGTGCAGCTGCATGCCGTTCGGACTACCGCGGCTCTTTACTTCGATAGGAGGGGAGGAAGATGCGGCTGGTAAACGTGCGACAAGGAAAGGGAGAGATAGACATCCATCCCATCGGAGTCTCCTCTCCATAGCACAATGGGAGAGAGAGACCTCCAGCCTGTCGGATCATGATGTATCCAACGGTGGTTGGCCAAGATCCGTGTGACATACATCTCGACCAATATGAGAGCAGCCAAACTGAGTGCTAGTTGATGCGGCTGGTATACATGCATAGGAGAAAGGAGGGAGAGACATCCAACCAATCGGGCTCTCCTCGCTGTACAAGGTTAGGTGTGCCCATTGGGAGAGAGAGACCTCTATCCTGTTGGATCATGCCATATCCAATGGTGGTTGGCCAAGATCCGTGTGACATACATCTCGACAAATCAGAGCACAGCCAAACTGAGACATGATAGAGGGGAAAAGTGAGGAAAACTTTAGCGGGAGGGGAAAAGTTAGGAAAACTCTAGCAGGAGGGGAAAAGTGAGGAAAACTTTAGCCGGAGGGGAAAACTGAGTAGAGCTAAGGAAAACAAGGGCACTCATATAAAAAAGACTAAGATAAATTCAAGTTTTTGGCATAACAAATGGAAAATGTGTTATTTGAACAAAATAATCCATCTTGGCCGACATTATATTGTTTGCAACTCAAAGATACACAAGTTTTTCAAATCTGGCCTCATTTAGACAAAGTATTTTTTGGATGGGTTAGTTTGGTGGTTGATTGAGTAGAAACCCATGCATCTTCATAGCTAGTAGCTCATTTCAAGAAGGGTTTAAGAAGTGGTTTAGGGGATACGTCCATTTCTCTTTATTACCTTTTCCTTTATTATGCATGCTAGGTTGGAGGTAACATAACAAGAGTCTATGGAAAGGTTGCACTATGTTTTGACTTTTTTTTTGAATTAAACTAACCTTAAAACCATTTTTTTTGAATTTAGTCACTTAGAAAAAGAAACAATGTGGCTGATTACAAGTAAATCCAAAATTTGCAATTTCATATGGTAAATCAATCCAAGATACACAAGTGTGCCAAATTTTAGATCAATTGGTCAACATTTGCTATGGTTTAAGCCATGAACTAGCTAAACCCCATGTGTTGACCACATATCGAGGGCAAAATAATGTAGTGCTAAGAAACTAGGTGGATGACCATAGAAACGTGCAACGACACATACATTATGGGATTATCAAACATACAAACTTGGGAGCATCACACTAGTTCGAATTCAATACAAATATTGACACTAGTTCAAATTCATCATACAAATTCAAATTAATAATTCAAATTCATTTTTCCTTGCTCCTATTGTTTTTCGCTGGGTTCACCACCTTGCTCCAGGTGATCCTAGCTGGTATATTTGCAGAGTCCACCATCAGCTTCTTCCGTTTGTTCCTTTTCTCTGCATCTAATGAATCAAGTGCTTCAGTTTGTCGTACAATTGGTTCAATCACATTTGGATCCATTGGTTCATACGGTTCAAAATGCAATGGGAACATTTCTTGAATATCCTCTTGTGTAATTCCTTTACTTTTTAACTTTGCGTCCAATGAATAAATTGCTTTATTCTCCTCTCAATCCATTGGTTCAATCTCCCCTGCATTTGGTTCAATCTCACCTGCATTTGGTTAAATCTCCTCTCGATCCATTGTTTCAATCTCCCCTACATTTGGTTCAATCTCCTCTCTATACATTGGTTCAATCTCCCCTGCATTTGGTTCAATCTCATCTGCATTTGGTTCAATCTCCTCTCGATCCATTAGTTCAATCTCCCTGCATTTGGTTCAAACTCCTCTAGATCCATTGGTTCAATCTCCCCTACATTAGGTTCAATCTCATATGCATTTGGTTCAATCTCCTCTCGATACTTTGGTTCGATCTACAATGTATCCATTGCTTCATTCTCCTCTCGTTCAAATACTTCATTCTCATCTGCATTTGCTACTCCCGCCTGATCATCCATTCCATAAGCTGGGTGCACTACATTTTTACAAAGCCTAGCAATGTGCCCTAGGACCCATAACATTTGCACTTACGTCGTCGAGGTGGTGCATGATACGTCCAAAACGTATCTACTTTCCCGAACACTTTTGCTATTGTTTCTCCTCTACACTTGTGTGATTTGGATGCAACTAATGCGAACTGACGCTGTTTTCAGCAGAATTGCCTTGGTGTCTACTTCTTGTGCAGAAAATCAACTATTAGGAAAAATCCCGGAAAATATGCCAAAACTCCTATTTCACCCGAAGAGCCCTGGGGTGGCCACACCACCTGGTGGAGCGGGCCAGGCCAGGCCGTGCTAGGGGGTGGTGTAGGCCCCCCAGGCACCCCCTCGGACTCACTCTTCGCCTATAAGGAGCCTTCTGACCTAAAAACTTACGGGGGTTCGACGTTTTTCCAGAAGGAGTTCCGCTCCACTGCCACCACCAGATTCCACGAAACAGCACCAGAAACTCCGTTCTGGCACCCTGCCGGGACGGGGAATTGGAGGAGATCATCGCCATCATCATCACCATCGCTTCTCCATCGACCATCCATGTTTCCCCCATCTATGAGTGAGTAATCCCCCACTATAGGCTATGGGGATTTTAGGGATTGGATGAGATCGTTCATGTAATGGCATCAGATTGTTAGGGGATAGTGCCTAGTATCTTTTATTAGTGCTTTATGACTTTGTTCCGACTTGTTGTTCTTAATGCTTGTCACTAGGGCCCGAGTGCCATGATTTCAGATCTGAACTTATTATTGATTCATTATGATAGTATTGTCTCTGGTCTTATCTACAAGTTGTATACACACGTCGTTGTTCGGAACCTATGGCCCCGAAGTGACAGAAATCGGGATAACGGGAAGGGAAAGGCTTTGATGTGAGGATCACATGTGTTCACGGAGTGTTAATGCTTTGCTCCGGTGCTCTATTAAAAGGAGCACCTTAATTGCCAGTAGTTCCCTAGAGGCGCCGCTGCAAACGGGCTGGCAGGACAAAAGATGTTGTGCAAGTTCTTATTGCGAGCACGTATGAATATATATGCAACGCATGCCTAGGATTGTCTAGTACTTGGGTGCTTTATCTTATTTATCTGCAATTGTGCTATGTTCTGATTGCTATGTGAATTGTCTTGTCCATGCAACGCCCCCATCCCTATGCCTACCGCACTCGAATCCCACTGTTTACTGCTTTAGTTACTACTGTCTTTGTTTTGCTACTACTATTACTTTACTATTCCTACTACAAAACTGTTGCTACTGATAAACTGCAGTGAGCAAGATTGTTTCCAGGTGTAGCTGAATTAACAACTCAGTTGTTAAGACTGATAAGTATTCTTTGGCTCCCCTTGTGTCGAATCAATAAATTGGGTTTCACTTCCCTCGAAAATACTGCGATATCCCTATACTTATGGGTCATCAAGACTATTTTCTGGCGGCGTTGCCAGGGTGCATAGTTTTATTTATCAAGTTCACTTGGATTCTCTATTGTTCGCTACTTTCCATCCATCATGGGCAAGTCTCGTGATGGCAAGGTTCGTATTTTACCATCCACTACAAGAAGAGGTATGGTTCTGAACACCTCTACTGCTCTTGATTCACCGTCTGTTTTGAGTAAGTTCATTACACCACCACATACACATGCTACGCACACTGCTACTACTGCTGGATCTGAAACTTCTGATGCTTACGATGCTGCTTCTACTACGATTGCTAGAACTATAGCTGGAAATACCGAAACTCCTAATGAAAACACTACCATACCCGTTATCTCACCTGAGTCTAGTGAGAGTTATGATGCTAAAGAAGATTATGTTGAGATGACTGATGAGTTTATTGAAGAATGTAGGAACACCCATGATAGGAGCGCTGCTAAGAGTCTCCTTCAGAGGCGTACTATTAGACCCAAATTATCTCTTGATGCTGAGTTTGCTGCTTCTCCCATAAATATTATAGATGAAGATTATGATTTCTCTCTCGATCTATCTTACATAGCTATTGTCGAGAAAGAACCTTTTTATGGGACTAAGAATGAAAGTGTGGTAGCACATATGAATGAACTTTCTACCATGAGTGGCTTGTTTTCTGATGATATTAAGATGCGTACTTATTTTGTTGCTAAGATTTTCGCTTTTTCACTGAAAGGAGAAGCTAAAACTTGGTTTGGTAATTTACCTCCGGGATCTATTGATAGCCCTGAGTGCTTGATTAGTACTTTCTTGCAGAAATATTTTCGTCCTAGTGCTAGACATGCTGTTTTGCAGGAACTTTTTGATTTTAAACAAGGAGAAAAAGAGGTATTGTCTGAATCTTGGGCAAGGTTTTGTACTTTGGTTCATGCACAGGCTAGAAGTCCATTACCTAAGAATGAGCTACTTGATATATTTTATAATGGACTAACCGAAGAATCTAGGACATACCTAGATAGTTGTGCTGATTGTGTTTTCAGGAATAGGACTCCCAAGGAAGCTGAGGAATTAATGGCTAAAATAAGCAAGAATTATGAAGATTGGACTCCTTCTAAACAAGTTACGCCTGAAGTAATTGTACCTGAACCATCTATTCCTGTGCCTATTCCAACATCAAAGAAGAGAGGAGTTATTGAATTAAATGATGAAGTGATGAAGGAAGCTAAGAAATGTCTTAAGGAGAAGGGAATTAAAGCTGCAGATGACAAGAATTTACCTCCTATAGAAGAATTATGTAAGCCTATTCCCTACTCACCCACTATTGAGGTACACTCCCTCCAACACTTTGATGAAGGTGATATCCCTTACTTGAAACCTCCTGATCAATGCTTAGAAGAATTTGATATCTTTATTGTTAAGCAAGATAACTTTAATAAAAGGGTGCAAAATCATCTAATGGAAAACACTAGAGCTATTGTTGAGTTGAAAGATATTGTGGAAAGAACCTCTAATGATGTTAAAATGATTGTTAAACACTTTCAAATGGTTCAAACTCAAATAGATCAACTAGTTAAATTACAAAACGACTTGCTATTAATGCTGCTAAAGAAAAACATGCTTATGAAATTAGAACTAGAAGTGGAGCTGCTACCCAGGATCCTCTATATCCTGAGGGGCATCCCAAAAGGATTGAGAAGGATTCTCAACAAGCTGAAAATTCTGGTTCTACTCATAAGAAAAGGAAAAAAGAAACATAAAACTGTTGTAGAACCCTCTGAACTTGCTTTAGATCCTAATAGTATATCCATCTCTGATGCTGAAACTGAAAGTGGTAATGAAGAAAATGTTGTTCCTAATGAAGAAAAAGTTGAAGAACAACCTGAAAACCACACTAAGACTACTAAATACACCAAAGAAGATTTTATTGCTAAGAAACATGGTAGTGAAAGAGAACCTTGGGTCCAAAAACCTATGCCTTTCCCTGATAAGAAACACAAGCCAAAGGAAGATGAACACTATAATAAGTTTTGTGAGTGGATGAAGCCTTTATTCTTGCAAATTCCTTTGACTGATGCTATTAAATTGCCTCCTTACTCAAAGTATATGAAGGACATTGTCTCAAATAAAAGGCAGATCCCTAATGAAGAAATTTCTACTTTGCTTGCTAATTATTCCTTCAATGGTAAGGTTCCTAAGAAACTTGGAGACCCAGGGATTCCAACTATCCCTTACTCTATTAAGAACAGTTATGTTAGAACTGCTTTGTGTGATTTGGGAGCTGGACTTAGTGTTATGCCTTTCTCTCTCTATAAGAGGCTTCAGGTTTAAAAAGTAATACCAACTGATATATCTTTGCAAATGGCTGATAAGTCCACCACTATTCCTGTGGGTATATGTGAGGATGTACCTGTTCAGGTGGCTCATAATTTCTTGATATTAACTGATTTTGTTGTGCTTGAAATGCCTGAAGATGATAATATGTCTATTATTTTTGGGAGACATTTTCTTAATACTGTAGGAGTTGTTATTAATTGTAATCAAGGAAAGGTGACCTTCAATGTTAATGACAAGGAACATACTATCTATTTCCCCAAGAAGATTGAAAGGACTTATGGTTTAAATTCAATTGAACATGTTGAAGGCATTCAAGTTGGAGAAATATATTGTCCCATACCAAAAGAAAAATTTGAAACTATTATGATTGGGATAATTGCTATCAAGGTTGAGGTAACATAATCATTAATGGAATACAAAGTTTTGTCTCATATGCAATTGTTTTGGTAGCAAGACTTGATTAACCTTGCTAACAAAAGGATTCCATTGAACGAAACAATGTTTTCATTATGATTATCCCCGTTTATTTCTATCCTTTGCATTTTAGTTTTTGCTTTCGTTTAGTTTCCTTTGTGTTGTTAGTTTGCTTGCATGCTAGAACTTCTGTAGTTCTAGCCTTGTTTTTGTCCTTGCATCTTGTTTTCAAAAAAAATATCTATCTGTCAGAAAAATCATTTTTCTATTTCTGAAAAGTGCCCAAAAATAAAGTGTCTCGAAAAATTCCAGA